>JAQSEB010000029.1:0-600000 GCA_030063045.1 Pratylenchus scribneri
ATCAGCCAATATCTATTGGCTTCAATTTTTTCTTAGTTTTTCTAAAATTCTTAGTTTTTCTATTTTTCAATCTCTTCCCCAAGGGGTCCCTAATCCCTAGCCCTAACCCCTACTAATTCTGTTGCTTGCTAACACCCATCCTCCCCTCTATTTCTAACTACAGTAATCACACTTACCTGTCTATTCGCCTCCTTTCTTTTTCTTAGTTTTTTCTAACTTTCCTAGTCAATTCTAACTTTTCTTTCTTAGTTTTTTTTCTTAGTCTATTTTTCTATTTTTAGATTCTTTTATTAGTTTTTCGGCCTCTGCCTTCCAGGCATATTTTTTCCATTTTTTTTCTTTCCTAACAAGAATTTTTCAAAACTCGGCCTGGCCTTTAGGCCGGCCGAGGCGAATTTTTTTTGGAATTTTTCATTTTTCAATTTGAAAATCGCCTCCAGCCAGGCCTGTTTTTCATTGATTTTTCCCCAATTTTCGGGATTTTTCCCCGATTTTTTAAGATTTTTTCTGGTTTTTTCATGTTTTTTCGATTTTTTTTAAAATTTTTCCCCTCCCCTACCTACCTAACCCTAACCCCTAGCCCTAACCCTAGCCCTAAGCCCATACCCTATCGCTAGGCGGATACCCTGGCTTGAGGCGGACATCCTGGCGCTCACCGAAAATTTTTGTAATCATTTTTTCTCTCATCAGCCAATATCTATTGGCTTCAATTTTTTCTTAGTTTTTCTAAAATTCTTAGTTTTTCTATTTTTTAATCTCTTCCCCAAGGGGTCCCTAATCCCTAGCCCTAACCCCTACTAATTCTGTTGCTTGCTAACACCCATCCTCCCCTCTATTTCTAACTACAGTAATCACACTTACCTGTCTATTCGCCTCCTTTCTTTTTCTTCTTAGTTTTTTCTAACTTTCCTAGTCAATTCTAACTTTTCTTTCTTAGTTTTTTTTCTTAGTCTATTTTTCTATTTTTAGATTCTTTTATTAGTTTTTCGGCCTCTGCCTTCCAGGCATATTTTTTCCATTTTTTTTCTTTCCTAACAAGAATTTTTCAAAACTCGGCCTGGCCTTTAGGCCGGCCGAGGCGAATTTTTTTTGGAATTTTTCATTTTTCAATTTGAAAATCGCCTCCAGCCAGGCCTGTTTTTCATTGATTTTTCCCCAATTTTCGGGATTTTTCCCCGATTTTTTAAGATTTTTTCTGGTTTTTTCATGTTTTTTCGATTTTTTTTAAAATTTTTCCCCTCCCCTACCTACCTAACCCTAACCCCTAGCCCTAACCCTAGCCCTAAGCCCATACCCTATCGCTAGGCGGATACCCTGGCTTGAGGCGGACATCCTGGCGCTCACCGAAAATTTTTGTAATCATTTTTTCTCTCATCAGCCAATATCTATTGGCTTCAATTTTTTCTTAGTTTTTCTAAAATTCTTAGTTTTTCTATTTTTTAATCTCTTCCCCAAGGGGTCCCTAATCCCTAGCCCTAACCCCTACTAATTCTGTTGCTTGCTAACACCCATCCTCCCCTCTATTTCTAACTACAGTAATCACACTTACCTGTCTATTCGCCTCCTTTCTTTTTCTTCTTAGTTTTTTCTAACTTTCCTAGTCAATTCTAACTTTTCTTTCTTAGTTTTTTTTCTTAGTCTATTTTTCTATTTTTAGATTCTTTTATTAGTTTTTCGGCCTCTGCCTTCCAGGCATATTTTTTCCATTTTTTTTCTTTCCTAACAAGAATTTTTCAAAACTCGGCCTGGCCTTTAGGCCGGCCGAGGCGAATTTTTTTTGGAATTTTTCATTTTTCAATTTGAAAATCGCCTCCAGCCAGGCCTGTTTTTCATTGATTTTTCCCCAATTTTCGGGATTTTTCCCCGATTTTTTAAGATTTTTTCTGGTTTTTTCATGTTTTTTCGATTTTTTTTAAAATTTTTCCCCTCCCCTACCTACCTAACCCTAACCCCTAGCCCTAACCCTAGCCCTAAGCCCATACCCTATCGCTAGGCGGATACCCTGGCTTGAGGCGGACATCCTGGCGCTCACCGAAAATTTTTGTAATCATTTTTTCTCTCATCAGCCAATATCTATTGGCTTCAATTTTTTCTTAGTTTTTCTAAAATTCTTAGTTTTTCTATTTTTTAATCTCTTCCCCAAGGGGTCCCTAATCCCTAGCCCTAACCCCTACTAATTCTGTTGCTTGCTAACACCCATCCTCCCCTCTATTTCTAACTACAGTAATCACACTTACCTGTCTATTCGCCTCCTTTCTTTTTCTTCTTAGTTTTTTCTAACTTTCCTAGTCAATTCTAACTTTTCTTTCTTAGTTTTTTTTCTTAGTCTATTTTTCTATTTTTAGATTCTTTTATTAGTTTTTCGGCCTCTGCCTTCCAGGCATATTTTTTCCATTTTTTTTCTTTCCTAACAAGAATTTTTCAAAACTCGGCCTGGCCTTTAGGCCGGCCGAGGCGAATTTTTTTTGGAATTTTTCATTTTTCAATTTGAAAATCGCCTCCAGCCAGGCCTGTTTTTCATTGATTTTTCCCCAATTTTCGGGATTTTTCCCCGATTTTTTAAGATTTTTTCTGGTTTTTTCATGTTTTTTCGATTTTTTTTAAAATTTTTCCCCTCCCCTACCTACCTAACCCTAACCCCTAGCCCTAACCCTAGCCCTAAGCCCATACCCTATCGCTAGGCGGATACCCTGGCTTGAGGCGGACATCCTGGCGCTCACCGAAAATTTTTGTAATCATTTTTTCTCTCATCAGCCAATATCTATTGGCTTCAATTTTTTCTTAGTTTTTCTAAAATTCTTAGTTTTTCTATTTTTTAATCTCTTCCCCAAGGGGTCCCTAATCCCTAGCCCTAACCCCTACTAATTCTGTTGCTTGCTAACACCCATCCTCCCCTCTATTTCTAACTACAGTAATCACACTTACCTGTCTATTCGCCTCCTTTCTTTTTCTTCTTAGTTTTTTCTAACTTTCCTAGTCAATTCTAACTTTTCTTTCTTAGTTTTTTTTCTTAGTCTATTTTTCTATTTTTAGATTCTTTTATTAGTTTTTCGGCCTCTGCCTTCCAGGCATATTTTTTCCATTTTTTTTCTTTCCTAACAAGAATTTTTCAAAACTCGGCCTGGCCTTTAGGCCGGCCGAGGCGAATTTTTTTTGGAATTTTTCATTTTTCAATTTGAAAATCGCCTCCAGCCAGGCCTGTTTTTCATTGATTTTTCCCCAATTTTCGGGATTTTTCCCCGATTTTTTAAGATTTTTTCTGGTTTTTTCATGTTTTTTCGATTTTTTTTAAAATTTTTCCCCTCCCCTACCTACCTAACCCTAACCCCTAGCCCTAACCCTAGCCCTAAGCCCATACCCTATCGCTAGGCGGATACCCTGGCTTGAGGCGGACATCCTGGCGCTCACCGAAAATTTTTGTAATCATTTTTTCTCTCATCAGCCAATATCTATTGGCTTCAATTTTTTCTTAGTTTTTCTAAAATTCTTAGTTTTTCTATTTTTTAATCTCTTCCCCAAGGGGTCCCTAATCCCTAGCCCTAACCCCTACTAATTCTGTTGCTTGCTAACACCCATCCTCCCCTCTATTTCTAACTACAGTAATCACACTTACCTGTCTATTCGCCTCCTTTCTTTTTCTTCTTAGTTTTTTCTAACTTTCCTAGTCAATTCTAACTTTTCTTTCTTAGTTTTTTTTCTTAGTCTATTTTTCTATTTTTAGATTCTTTTATTAGTTTTTCGGCCTCTGCCTTCCAGGCATATTTTTTCCATTTTTTTTCTTTCCTAACAAGAATTTTTCAAAACTCGGCCTGGCCTTTAGGCCGGCCGAGGCGAATTTTTTTTGGAATTTTTCATTTTTCAATTTGAAAATCGCCTCCAGCCAGGCCTGTTTTTCATTGATTTTTCCCCAATTTTCGGGATTTTTCCCCGATTTTTTAAGATTTTTTCTGGTTTTTTCATGTTTTTTCGATTTTTTTTAAAATTTTTCCCCTCCCCTACCTACCTAACCCTAACCCCTAGCCCTAACCCTAGCCCTAAGCCCATACCCTATCGCTAGGCGGATACCCTGGCTTGAGGCGGACATCCTGGCGCTCACCGAAAATTTTTGTAATCATTTTTTCTCTCATCAGCCAATATCTATTGGCTTCAATTTTTTCTTAGTTTTTCTAAAATTCTTAGTTTTTCTATTTTTTAATCTCTTCCCCAAGGGGTCCCTAATCCCTAGCCCTAACCCCTACTAATTCTGTTGCTTGCTAACACCCATCCTCCCCTCTATTTCTAACTACAGTAATCACACTTACCTGTCTATTCGCCTCCTTTCTTTTTCTTCTTAGTTTTTTCTAACTTTCCTAGTCAATTCTAACTTTTCTTTCTTAGTTTTTTTTCTTAGTCTATTTTTCTATTTTTAGATTCTTTTATTAGTTTTTCGGCCTCTGCCTTCCAGGCATATTTTTTCCATTTTTTTTCTTTCCTAACAAGAATTTTTCAAAACTCGGCCTGGCCTTTAGGCCGGCCGAGGCGAATTTTTTTTGGAATTTTTCATTTTTCAATTTGAAAATCGCCTCCAGCCAGGCCTGTTTTTCATTGATTTTTCCCCAATTTTCGGGATTTTTCCCCGATTTTTTAAGATTTTTTCTGGTTTTTTCATGTTTTTTCGATTTTTTTTAAAATTTTTCCCCTCCCCTACCTACCTAACCCTAACCCCTAGCCCTAACCCTAGCCCTAAGCCCATACCCTATCGCTAGGCGGATACCCTGGCTTGAGGCGGACATCCTGGCGCTCACCGAAAATTTTTGTAATCATTTTTTCTCTCATCAGCCAATATCTATTGGCTTCAATTTTTTCTTAGTTTTTCTAAAATTCTTAGTTTTTCTATTTTTTAATCTCTTCCCCAAGGGGTCCCTAATCCCTAGCCCTAACCCCTACTAATTCTGTTGCTTGCTAACACCCATCCTCCCCTCTATTTCTAACTACAGTAATCACACTTACCTGTCTATTCGCCTCCTTTCTTTTTCTTCTTAGTTTTTTCTAACTTTCCTAGTCAATTCTAACTTTTCTTTCTTAGTTTTTTTTCTTAGTCTATTTTTCTATTTTTAGATTCTTTTATTAGTTTTTCGGCCTCTGCCTTCCAGGCATATTTTTTCCATTTTTTTTCTTTCCTAACAAGAATTTTTCAAAACTCGGCCTGGCCTTTAGGCCGGCCGAGGCGAATTTTTTTTGGAATTTTTCATTTTTCAATTTGAAAATCGCCTCCAGCCAGGCCTGTTTTTCATTGATTTTTCCCCAATTTTCGGGATTTTTCCCCGATTTTTTAAGATTTTTTCTGGTTTTTTCATGTTTTTTCGATTTTTTTTAAAATTTTTCCCCTCCCCTACCTACCTAACCCTAACCCCTAGCCCTAACCCTAGCCCTAAGCCCATACCCTATCGCTAGGCGGATACCCTGGCTTGAGGCGGACATCCTGGCGCTCACCGAAAATTTTTGTAATCATTTTTTCTCTCATCAGCCAATATCTATTGGCTTCAATTTTTTCTTAGTTTTTCTAAAATTCTTAGTTTTTCTATTTTTTAATCTCTTCCCCAAGGGGTCCCTAATCCCTAGCCCTAACCCCTACTAATTCTGTTGCTTGCTAACACCCATCCTCCCCTCTATTTCTAACTACAGTAATCACACTTACCTGTCTATTCGCCTCCTTTCTTTTTCTTCTTAGTTTTTTCTAACTTTCCTAGTCAATTCTAACTTTTCTTTCTTAGTTTTTTTTCTTAGTCTATTTTTCTATTTTTAGATTCTTTTATTAGTTTTTCGGCCTCTGCCTTCCAGGCATATTTTTTCCATTTTTTTTCTTTCCTAACAAGAATTTTTCAAAACTCGGCCTGGCCTTTAGGCCGGCCGAGGCGAATTTTTTTTGGAATTTTTCATTTTTCAATTTGAAAATCGCCTCCAGCCAGGCCTGTTTTTCATTGATTTTTCCCCAATTTTCGGGATTTTTCCCCGATTTTTTAAGATTTTTTCTGGTTTTTTCATGTTTTTTCGATTTTTTTTAAAATTTTTCCCCTCCCCTACCTACCTAACCCTAACCCCTAGCCCTAACCCTAGCCCTAAGCCCATACCCTATCGCTAGGCGGATACCCTGGCTTGAGGCGGACATCCTGGCGCTCACCGAAAATTTTTGTAATCATTTTTTCTCTCATCAGCCAATATCTATTGGCTTCAATTTTTTCTTAGTTTTTCTAAAATTCTTAGTTTTTCTATTTTTTAATCTCTTCCCCAAGGGGTCCCTAATCCCTAGCCCTAACCCCTACTAATTCTGTTGCTTGCTAACACCCATCCTCCCCTCTATTTCTAACTACAGTAATCACACTTACCTGTCTATTCGCCTCCTTTCTTTTTCTTCTTAGTTTTTTCTAACTTTCCTAGTCAATTCTAACTTTTCTTTCTTAGTTTTTTTTCTTAGTCTATTTTTCTATTTTTAGATTCTTTTATTAGTTTTTCGGCCTCTGCCTTCCAGGCATATTTTTTCCATTTTTTTTCTTTCCTAACAAGAATTTTTCAAAACTCGGCCTGGCCTTTAGGCCGGCCGAGGCGAATTTTTTTTGGAATTTTTCATTTTTCAATTTGAAAATCGCCTCCAGCCAGGCCTGTTTTTCATTGATTTTTCCCCAATTTTCGGGATTTTTCCCCGATTTTTTAAGATTTTTTCTGGTTTTTTCATGTTTTTTCGATTTTTTTTAAAATTTTTCCCCTCCCCTACCTACCTAACCCTAACCCCTAGCCCTAACCCTAGCCCTAAGCCCATACCCTATCGCTAGGCGGATACCCTGGCTTGAGGCGGACATCCTGGCGCTCACCGAAAATTTTTGTAATCATTTTTTCTCTCATCAGCCAATATCTATTGGCTTCAATTTTTTCTTAGTTTTTCTAAAATTCTTAGTTTTTCTATTTTTTAATCTCTTCCCCAAGGGGTCCCTAATCCCTAGCCCTAACCCCTACTAATTCTGTTGCTTGCTAACACCCATCCTCCCCTCTATTTCTAACTACAGTAATCACACTTACCTGTCTATTCGCCTCCTTTCTTTTTCTTCTTAGTTTTTTCTAACTTTCCTAGTCAATTCTAACTTTTCTTTCTTAGTTTTTTTTCTTAGTCTATTTTTCTATTTTTAGATTCTTTTATTAGTTTTTCGGCCTCTGCCTTCCAGGCATATTTTTTCCATTTTTTTTCTTTCCTAACAAGAATTTTTCAAAACTCGGCCTGGCCTTTAGGCCGGCCGAGGCGAATTTTTTTTGGAATTTTTCATTTTTCAATTTGAAAATCGCCTCCAGCCAGGCCTGTTTTTCATTGATTTTTCCCCAATTTTCGGGATTTTTCCCCGATTTTTTAAGATTTTTTCTGGTTTTTTCATGTTTTTTCGATTTTTTTTAAAATTTTTCCCCTCCCCTACCTACCTAACCCTAACCCCTAGCCCTAACCCTAGCCCTAAGCCCATACCCTATCGCTAGGCGGATACCCTGGCTTGAGGCGGACATCCTGGCGCTCACCGAAAATTTTTGTAATCATTTTTTCTCTCATCAGCCAATATCTATTGGCTTCAATTTTTTCTTAGTTTTTCTAAAATTCTTAGTTTTTCTATTTTTTAATCTCTTCCCCAAGGGGTCCCTAATCCCTAGCCCTAACCCCTACTAATTCTGTTGCTTGCTAACACCCATCCTCCCCTCTATTTCTAACTACAGTAATCACACTTACCTGTCTATTCGCCTCCTTTCTTTTTCTTCTTAGTTTTTTCTAACTTTCCTAGTCAATTCTAACTTTTCTTTCTTAGTTTTTTTTCTTAGTCTATTTTTCTATTTTTAGATTCTTTTATTAGTTTTTCGGCCTCTGCCTTCCAGGCATATTTTTTCCATTTTTTTTCTTTCCTAACAAGAATTTTTCAAAACTCGGCCTGGCCTTTAGGCCGGCCGAGGCGAATTTTTTTTGGAATTTTTCATTTTTCAATTTGAAAATCGCCTCCAGCCAGGCCTGTTTTTCATTGATTTTTCCCCAATTTTCGGGATTTTTCCCCGATTTTTTAAGATTTTTTCTGGTTTTTTCATGTTTTTTCGATTTTTTTTAAAATTTTTCCCCTCCCCTACCTACCTAACCCTAACCCCTAGCCCTAACCCTAGCCCTAAGCCCATACCCTATCGCTAGGCGGATACCCTGGCTTGAGGCGGACATCCTGGCGCTCACCGAAAATTTTTGTAATCATTTTTTCTCTCATCAGCCAATATCTATTGGCTTCAATTTTTTCTTAGTTTTTCTAAAATTCTTAGTTTTTCTATTTTTTAATCTCTTCCCCAAGGGGTCCCTAATCCCTAGCCCTAACCCCTACTAATTCTGTTGCTTGCTAACACCCATCCTCCCCTCTATTTCTAACTACAGTAATCACACTTACCTGTCTATTCGCCTCCTTTCTTTTTCTTCTTAGTTTTTTCTAACTTTCCTAGTCAATTCTAACTTTTCTTTCTTAGTTTTTTTTCTTAGTCTATTTTTCTATTTTTAGATTCTTTTATTAGTTTTTCGGCCTCTGCCTTCCAGGCATATTTTTTCCATTTTTTTTCTTTCCTAACAAGAATTTTTCAAAACTCGGCCTGGCCTTTAGGCCGGCCGAGGCGAATTTTTTTTGGAATTTTTCATTTTTCAATTTGAAAATCGCCTCCAGCCAGGCCTGTTTTTCATTGATTTTTCCCCAATTTTCGGGATTTTTCCCCGATTTTTTAAGATTTTTTCTGGTTTTTTCATGTTTTTTCGATTTTTTTTAAAATTTTTCCCCTCCCCTACCTACCTAACCCTAACCCCTAGCCCTAACCCTAGCCCTAAGCCCATACCCTATCGCTAGGCGGATACCCTGGCTTGAGGCGGACATCCTGGCGCTCACCGAAAATTTTTGTAATCATTTTTTCTCTCATCAGCCAATATCTATTGGCTTCAATTTTTTCTTAGTTTTTCTAAAATTCTTAGTTTTTCTATTTTTTAATCTCTTCCCCAAGGGGTCCCTAATCCCTAGCCCTAACCCCTACTAATTCTGTTGCTTGCTAACACCCATCCTCCCCTCTATTTCTAACTACAGTAATCACACTTACCTGTCTATTCGCCTCCTTTCTTTTTCTTCTTAGTTTTTTCTAACTTTCCTAGTCAATTCTAACTTTTCTTTCTTAGTTTTTTTTCTTAGTCTATTTTTCTATTTTTAGATTCTTTTATTAGTTTTTCGGCCTCTGCCTTCCAGGCATATTTTTTCCATTTTTTTTCTTTCCTAACAAGAATTTTTCAAAACTCGGCCTGGCCTTTAGGCCGGCCGAGGCGAATTTTTTTTGGAATTTTTCATTTTTCAATTTGAAAATCGCCTCCAGCCAGGCCTGTTTTTCATTGATTTTTCCCCAATTTTCGGGATTTTTCCCCGATTTTTTAAGATTTTTTCTGGTTTTTTCATGTTTTTTCGATTTTTTTTAAAATTTTTCCCCTCCCCTACCTACCTAACCCTAACCCCTAGCCCTAACCCTAGCCCTAAGCCCATACCCTATCGCTAGGCGGATACCCTGGCTTGAGGCGGACATCCTGGCGCTCACCGAAAATTTTTGTAATCATTTTTTCTCTCATCAGCCAATATCTATTGGCTTCAATTTTTTCTTAGTTTTTCTAAAATTCTTAGTTTTTCTATTTTTTAATCTCTTCCCCAAGGGGTCCCTAATCCCTAGCCCTAACCCCTACTAATTCTGTTGCTTGCTAACACCCATCCTCCCCTCTATTTCTAACTACAGTAATCACACTTACCTGTCTATTCGCCTCCTTTCTTTTTCTTCTTAGTTTTTTCTAACTTTCCTAGTCAATTCTAACTTTTCTTTCTTAGTTTTTTTTCTTAGTCTATTTTTCTATTTTTAGATTCTTTTATTAGTTTTTCGGCCTCTGCCTTCCAGGCATATTTTTTCCATTTTTTTTCTTTCCTAACAAGAATTTTTCAAAACTCGGCCTGGCCTTTAGGCCGGCCGAGGCGAATTTTTTTTGGAATTTTTCATTTTTCAATTTGAAAATCGCCTCCAGCCAGGCCTGTTTTTCATTGATTTTTCCCCAATTTTCGGGATTTTTCCCCGATTTTTTAAGATTTTTTCTGGTTTTTTCATGTTTTTTCGATTTTTTTTAAAATTTTTCCCCTCCCCTACCTACCTAACCCTAACCCCTAGCCCTAACCCTAGCCCTAAGCCCATACCCTATCGCTAGGCGGATACCCTGGCTTGAGGCGGACATCCTGGCGCTCACCGAAAATTTTTGTAATCATTTTTTCTCTCATCAGCCAATATCTATTGGCTTCAATTTTTTCTTAGTTTTTCTAAAATTCTTAGTTTTTCTATTTTTTAATCTCTTCCCCAAGGGGTCCCTAATCCCTAGCCCTAACCCCTACTAATTCTGTTGCTTGCTAACACCCATCCTCCCCTCTATTTCTAACTACAGTAATCACACTTACCTGTCTATTCGCCTCCTTTCTTTTTCTTCTTAGTTTTTTCTAACTTTCCTAGTCAATTCTAACTTTTCTTTCTTAGTTTTTTTTCTTAGTCTATTTTTCTATTTTTAGATTCTTTTATTAGTTTTTCGGCCTCTGCCTTCCAGGCATATTTTTTCCATTTTTTTTCTTTCCTAACAAGAATTTTTCAAAACTCGGCCTGGCCTTTAGGCCGGCCGAGGCGAATTTTTTTTGGAATTTTTCATTTTTCAATTTGAAAATCGCCTCCAGCCAGGCCTGTTTTTCATTGATTTTTCCCCAATTTTCGGGATTTTTCCCCGATTTTTTAAGATTTTTTCTGGTTTTTTCATGTTTTTTCGATTTTTTTTAAAATTTTTCCCCTCCCCTACCTACCTAACCCTAACCCCTAGCCCTAACCCTAGCCCTAAGCCCATACCCTATCGCTAGGCGGATACCCTGGCTTGAGGCGGACATCCTGGCGCTCACCGAAAATTTTTGTAATCATTTTTTCTCTCATCAGCCAATATCTATTGGCTTCAATTTTTTCTTAGTTTTTCTAAAATTCTTAGTTTTTCTATTTTTTAATCTCTTCCCCAAGGGGTCCCTAATCCCTAGCCCTAACCCCTACTAATTCTGTTGCTTGCTAACACCCATCCTCCCCTCTATTTCTAACTACAGTAATCACACTTACCTGTCTATTCGCCTCCTTTCTTTTTCTTCTTAGTTTTTTCTAACTTTCCTAGTCAATTCTAACTTTTCTTTCTTAGTTTTTTTTCTTAGTCTATTTTTCTATTTTTAGATTCTTTTATTAGTTTTTCGGCCTCTGCCTTCCAGGCATATTTTTTCCATTTTTTTTCTTTCCTAACAAGAATTTTTCAAAACTCGGCCTGGCCTTTAGGCCGGCCGAGGCGAATTTTTTTTGGAATTTTTCATTTTTCAATTTGAAAATCGCCTCCAGCCAGGCCTGTTTTTCATTGATTTTTCCCCAATTTTCGGGATTTTTCCCCGATTTTTTAAGATTTTTTCTGGTTTTTTCATGTTTTTTCGATTTTTTTTAAAATTTTTCCCCTCCCCTACCTACCTAACCCTAACCCCTAGCCCTAACCCTAGCCCTAAGCCCATACCCTATCGCTAGGCGGATACCCTGGCTTGAGGCGGACATCCTGGCGCTCACCGAAAATTTTTGTAATCATTTTTTCTCTCATCAGCCAATATCTATTGGCTTCAATTTTTTCTTAGTTTTTCTAAAATTCTTAGTTTTTCTATTTTTTAATCTCTTCCCCAAGGGGTCCCTAATCCCTAGCCCTAACCCCTACTAATTCTGTTGCTTGCTAACACCCATCCTCCCCTCTATTTCTAACTACAGTAATCACACTTACCTGTCTATTCGCCTCCTTTCTTTTTCTTCTTAGTTTTTTCTAACTTTCCTAGTCAATTCTAACTTTTCTTTCTTAGTTTTTTTTCTTAGTCTATTTTTCTATTTTTAGATTCTTTTATTAGTTTTTCGGCCTCTGCCTTCCAGGCATATTTTTTCCATTTTTTTTCTTTCCTAACAAGAATTTTTCAAAACTCGGCCTGGCCTTTAGGCCGGCCGAGGCGAATTTTTTTTGGAATTTTTCATTTTTCAATTTGAAAATCGCCTCCAGCCAGGCCTGTTTTTCATTGATTTTTCCCCAATTTTCGGGATTTTTCCCCGATTTTTTAAGATTTTTTCTGGTTTTTTCATGTTTTTTCGATTTTTTTTAAAATTTTTCCCCTCCCCTACCTACCTAACCCTAACCCCTAGCCCTAACCCTAGCCCTAAGCCCATACCCTATCGCTAGGCGGATACCCTGGCTTGAGGCGGACATCCTGGCGCTCACCGAAAATTTTTGTAATCATTTTTTCTCTCATCAGCCAATATCTATTGGCTTCAATTTTTTCTTAGTTTTTCTAAAATTCTTAGTTTTTCTATTTTTTAATCTCTTCCCCAAGGGGTCCCTAATCCCTAGCCCTAACCCCTACTAATTCTGTTGCTTGCTAACACCCATCCTCCCCTCTATTTCTAACTACAGTAATCACACTTACCTGTCTATTCGCCTCCTTTCTTTTTCTTCTTAGTTTTTTCTAACTTTCCTAGTCAATTCTAACTTTTCTTTCTTAGTTTTTTTTCTTAGTCTATTTTTCTATTTTTAGATTCTTTTATTAGTTTTTCGGCCTCTGCCTTCCAGGCATATTTTTTCCATTTTTTTTCTTTCCTAACAAGAATTTTTCAAAACTCGGCCTGGCCTTTAGGCCGGCCGAGGCGAATTTTTTTTGGAATTTTTCATTTTTCAATTTGAAAATCGCCTCCAGCCAGGCCTGTTTTTCATTGATTTTTCCCCAATTTTCGGGATTTTTCCCCGATTTTTTAAGATTTTTTCTGGTTTTTTCATGTTTTTTCGATTTTTTTTAAAATTTTTCCCCTCCCCTACCTACCTAACCCTAACCCCTAGCCCTAACCCTAGCCCTAAGCCCATACCCTATCGCTAGGCGGATACCCTGGCTTGAGGCGGACATCCTGGCGCTCACCGAAAATTTTTGTAATCATTTTTTCTCTCATCAGCCAATATCTATTGGCTTCAATTTTTTCTTAGTTTTTCTAAAATTCTTAGTTTTTCTATTTTTTAATCTCTTCCCCAAGGGGTCCCTAATCCCTAGCCCTAACCCCTACTAATTCTGTTGCTTGCTAACACCCATCCTCCCCTCTATTTCTAACTACAGTAATCACACTTACCTGTCTATTCGCCTCCTTTCTTTTTCTTCTTAGTTTTTTCTAACTTTCCTAGTCAATTCTAACTTTTCTTTCTTAGTTTTTTTTCTTAGTCTATTTTTCTATTTTTAGATTCTTTTATTAGTTTTTCGGCCTCTGCCTTCCAGGCATATTTTTTCCATTTTTTTTCTTTCCTAACAAGAATTTTTCAAAACTCGGCCTGGCCTTTAGGCCGGCCGAGGCGAATTTTTTTTGGAATTTTTCATTTTTCAATTTGAAAATCGCCTCCAGCCAGGCCTGTTTTTCATTGATTTTTCCCCAATTTTCGGGATTTTTCCCCGATTTTTTAAGATTTTTTCTGGTTTTTTCATGTTTTTTCGATTTTTTTTAAAATTTTTCCCCTCCCCTACCTACCTAACCCTAACCCCTAGCCCTAACCCTAGCCCTAAGCCCATACCCTATCGCTAGGCGGATACCCTGGCTTGAGGCGGACATCCTGGCGCTCACCGAAAATTTTTGTAATCATTTTTTCTCTCATCAGCCAATATCTATTGGCTTCAATTTTTTCTTAGTTTTTCTAAAATTCTTAGTTTTTCTATTTTTTAATCTCTTCCCCAAGGGGTCCCTAATCCCTAGCCCTAACCCCTACTAATTCTGTTGCTTGCTAACACCCATCCTCCCCTCTATTTCTAACTACAGTAATCACACTTACCTGTCTATTCGCCTCCTTTCTTTTTCTTCTTAGTTTTTTCTAACTTTCCTAGTCAATTCTAACTTTTCTTTCTTAGTTTTTTTTCTTAGTCTATTTTTCTATTTTTAGATTCTTTTATTAGTTTTTCGGCCTCTGCCTTCCAGGCATATTTTTTCCATTTTTTTTCTTTCCTAACAAGAATTTTTCAAAACTCGGCCTGGCCTTTAGGCCGGCCGAGGCGAATTTTTTTTGGAATTTTTCATTTTTCAATTTGAAAATCGCCTCCAGCCAGGCCTGTTTTTCATTGATTTTTCCCCAATTTTCGGGATTTTTCCCCGATTTTTTAAGATTTTTTCTGGTTTTTTCATGTTTTTTCGATTTTTTTTAAAATTTTTCCCCTCCCCTACCTACCTAACCCTAACCCCTAGCCCTAACCCTAGCCCTAAGCCCATACCCTATCGCTAGGCGGATACCCTGGCTTGAGGCGGACATCCTGGCGCTCACCGAAAATTTTTGTAATCATTTTTTCTCTCATCAGCCAATATCTATTGGCTTCAATTTTTTCTTAGTTTTTCTAAAATTCTTAGTTTTTCTATTTTTTAATCTCTTCCCCAAGGGGTCCCTAATCCCTAGCCCTAACCCCTACTAATTCTGTTGCTTGCTAACACCCATCCTCCCCTCTATTTCTAACTACAGTAATCACACTTACCTGTCTATTCGCCTCCTTTCTTTTTCTTCTTAGTTTTTTCTAACTTTCCTAGTCAATTCTAACTTTTCTTTCTTAGTTTTTTTTCTTAGTCTATTTTTCTATTTTTAGATTCTTTTATTAGTTTTTCGGCCTCTGCCTTCCAGGCATATTTTTTCCATTTTTTTTCTTTCCTAACAAGAATTTTTCAAAACTCGGCCTGGCCTTTAGGCCGGCCGAGGCGAATTTTTTTTGGAATTTTTCATTTTTCAATTTGAAAATCGCCTCCAGCCAGGCCTGTTTTTCATTGATTTTTCCCCAATTTTCGGGATTTTTCCCCGATTTTTTAAGATTTTTTCTGGTTTTTTCATGTTTTTTCGATTTTTTTTAAAATTTTTCCCCTCCCCTACCTACCTAACCCTAACCCCTAGCCCTAACCCTAGCCCTAAGCCCATACCCTATCGCTAGGCGGATACCCTGGCTTGAGGCGGACATCCTGGCGCTCACCGAAAATTTTTGTAATCATTTTTTCTCTCATCAGCCAATATCTATTGGCTTCAATTTTTTCTTAGTTTTTCTAAAATTCTTAGTTTTTCTATTTTTTAATCTCTTCCCCAAGGGGTCCCTAATCCCTAGCCCTAACCCCTACTAATTCTGTTGCTTGCTAACACCCATCCTCCCCTCTATTTCTAACTACAGTAATCACACTTACCTGTCTATTCGCCTCCTTTCTTTTTCTTCTTAGTTTTTTCTAACTTTCCTAGTCAATTCTAACTTTTCTTTCTTAGTTTTTTTTCTTAGTCTATTTTTCTATTTTTAGATTCTTTTATTAGTTTTTCGGCCTCTGCCTTCCAGGCATATTTTTTCCATTTTTTTTCTTTCCTAACAAGAATTTTTCAAAACTCGGCCTGGCCTTTAGGCCGGCCGAGGCGAATTTTTTTTGGAATTTTTCATTTTTCAATTTGAAAATCGCCTCCAGCCAGGCCTGTTTTTCATTGATTTTTCCCCAATTTTCGGGATTTTTCCCCGATTTTTTAAGATTTTTTCTGGTTTTTTCATGTTTTTTCGATTTTTTTTAAAATTTTTCCCCTCCCCTACCTACCTAACCCTAACCCCTAGCCCTAACCCTAGCCCTAAGCCCATACCCTATCGCTAGGCGGATACCCTGGCTTGAGGCGGACATCCTGGCGCTCACCGAAAATTTTTGTAATCATTTTTTCTCTCATCAGCCAATATCTATTGGCTTCAATTTTTTCTTAGTTTTTCTAAAATTCTTAGTTTTTCTATTTTTTAATCTCTTCCCCAAGGGGTCCCTAATCCCTAGCCCTAACCCCTACTAATTCTGTTGCTTGCTAACACCCATCCTCCCCTCTATTTCTAACTACAGTAATCACACTTACCTGTCTATTCGCCTCCTTTCTTTTTCTTCTTAGTTTTTTCTAACTTTCCTAGTCAATTCTAACTTTTCTTTCTTAGTTTTTTTTCTTAGTCTATTTTTCTATTTTTAGATTCTTTTATTAGTTTTTCGGCCTCTGCCTTCCAGGCATATTTTTTCCATTTTTTTTCTTTCCTAACAAGAATTTTTCAAAACTCGGCCTGGCCTTTAGGCCGGCCGAGGCGAATTTTTTTTGGAATTTTTCATTTTTCAATTTGAAAATCGCCTCCAGCCAGGCCTGTTTTTCATTGATTTTTCCCCAATTTTCGGGATTTTTCCCCGATTTTTTAAGATTTTTTCTGGTTTTTTCATGTTTTTTCGATTTTTTTTAAAATTTTTCCCCTCCCCTACCTACCTAACCCTAACCCCTAGCCCTAACCCTAGCCCTAAGCCCATACCCTATCGCTAGGCGGATACCCTGGCTTGAGGCGGACATCCTGGCGCTCACCGAAAATTTTTGTAATCATTTTTTCTCTCATCAGCCAATATCTATTGGCTTCAATTTTTTCTTAGTTTTTCTAAAATTCTTAGTTTTTCTATTTTTTAATCTCTTCCCCAAGGGGTCCCTAATCCCTAGCCCTAACCCCTACTAATTCTGTTGCTTGCTAACACCCATCCTCCCCTCTATTTCTAACTACAGTAATCACACTTACCTGTCTATTCGCCTCCTTTCTTTTTCTTCTTAGTTTTTTCTAACTTTCCTAGTCAATTCTAACTTTTCTTTCTTAGTTTTTTTTCTTAGTCTATTTTTCTATTTTTAGATTCTTTTATTAGTTTTTCGGCCTCTGCCTTCCAGGCATATTTTTTCCATTTTTTTTCTTTCCTAACAAGAATTTTTCAAAACTCGGCCTGGCCTTTAGGCCGGCCGAGGCGAATTTTTTTTGGAATTTTTCATTTTTCAATTTGAAAATCGCCTCCAGCCAGGCCTGTTTTTCATTGATTTTTCCCCAATTTTCGGGATTTTTCCCCGATTTTTTAAGATTTTTTCTGGTTTTTTCATGTTTTTTCGATTTTTTTTAAAATTTTTCCCCTCCCCTACCTACCTAACCCTAACCCCTAGCCCTAACCCTAGCCCTAAGCCCATACCCTATCGCTAGGCGGATACCCTGGCTTGAGGCGGACATCCTGGCGCTCACCGAAAATTTTTGTAATCATTTTTTCTCTCATCAGCCAATATCTATTGGCTTCAATTTTTTCTTAGTTTTTCTAAAATTCTTAGTTTTTCTATTTTTTAATCTCTTCCCCAAGGGGTCCCTAATCCCTAGCCCTAACCCCTACTAATTCTGTTGCTTGCTAACACCCATCCTCCCCTCTATTTCTAACTACAGTAATCACACTTACCTGTCTATTCGCCTCCTTTCTTTTTCTTCTTAGTTTTTTCTAACTTTCCTAGTCAATTCTAACTTTTCTTTCTTAGTTTTTTTTCTTAGTCTATTTTTCTATTTTTAGATTCTTTTATTAGTTTTTCGGCCTCTGCCTTCCAGGCATATTTTTTCCATTTTTTTTCTTTCCTAACAAGAATTTTTCAAAACTCGGCCTGGCCTTTAGGCCGGCCGAGGCGAATTTTTTTTGGAATTTTTCATTTTTCAATTTGAAAATCGCCTCCAGCCAGGCCTGTTTTTCATTGATTTTTCCCCAATTTTCGGGATTTTTCCCCGATTTTTTAAGATTTTTTCTGGTTTTTTCATGTTTTTTCGATTTTTTTTAAAATTTTTCCCCTCCCCTACCTACCTAACCCTAACCCCTAGCCCTAACCCTAGCCCTAAGCCCATACCCTATCGCTAGGCGGATACCCTGGCTTGAGGCGGACATCCTGGCGCTCACCGAAAATTTTTGTAATCATTTTTTCTCTCATCAGCCAATATCTATTGGCTTCAATTTTTTCTTAGTTTTTCTAAAATTCTTAGTTTTTCTATTTTTTAATCTCTTCCCCAAGGGGTCCCTAATCCCTAGCCCTAACCCCTACTAATTCTGTTGCTTGCTAACACCCATCCTCCCCTCTATTTCTAACTACAGTAATCACACTTACCTGTCTATTCGCCTCCTTTCTTTTTCTTCTTAGTTTTTTCTAACTTTCCTAGTCAATTCTAACTTTTCTTTCTTAGTTTTTTTTCTTAGTCTATTTTTCTATTTTTAGATTCTTTTATTAGTTTTTCGGCCTCTGCCTTCCAGGCATATTTTTTCCATTTTTTTTCTTTCCTAACAAGAATTTTTCAAAACTCGGCCTGGCCTTTAGGCCGGCCGAGGCGAATTTTTTTTGGAATTTTTCATTTTTCAATTTGAAAATCGCCTCCAGCCAGGCCTGTTTTTCATTGATTTTTCCCCAATTTTCGGGATTTTTCCCCGATTTTTTAAGATTTTTTCTGGTTTTTTCATGTTTTTTCGATTTTTTTTAAAATTTTTCCCCTCCCCTACCTACCTAACCCTAACCCCTAGCCCTAACCCTAGCCCTAAGCCCATACCCTATCGCTAGGCGGATACCCTGGCTTGAGGCGGACATCCTGGCGCTCACCGAAAATTTTTGTAATCATTTTTTCTCTCATCAGCCAATATCTATTGGCTTCAATTTTTTCTTAGTTTTTCTAAAATTCTTAGTTTTTCTATTTTTTAATCTCTTCCCCAAGGGGTCCCTAATCCCTAGCCCTAACCCCTACTAATTCTGTTGCTTGCTAACACCCATCCTCCCCTCTATTTCTAACTACAGTAATCACACTTACCTGTCTATTCGCCTCCTTTCTTTTTCTTCTTAGTTTTTTCTAACTTTCCTAGTCAATTCTAACTTTTCTTTCTTAGTTTTTTTTCTTAGTCTATTTTTCTATTTTTAGATTCTTTTATTAGTTTTTCGGCCTCTGCCTTCCAGGCATATTTTTTCCATTTTTTTTCTTTCCTAACAAGAATTTTTCAAAACTCGGCCTGGCCTTTAGGCCGGCCGAGGCGAATTTTTTTTGGAATTTTTCATTTTTCAATTTGAAAATCGCCTCCAGCCAGGCCTGTTTTTCATTGATTTTTCCCCAATTTTCGGGATTTTTCCCCGATTTTTTAAGATTTTTTCTGGTTTTTTCATGTTTTTTCGATTTTTTTTAAAATTTTTCCCCTCCCCTACCTACCTAACCCTAACCCCTAGCCCTAACCCTAGCCCTAAGCCCATACCCTATCGCTAGGCGGATACCCTGGCTTGAGGCGGACATCCTGGCGCTCACCGAAAATTTTTGTAATCATTTTTTCTCTCATCAGCCAATATCTATTGGCTTCAATTTTTTCTTAGTTTTTCTAAAATTCTTAGTTTTTCTATTTTTTAATCTCTTCCCCAAGGGGTCCCTAATCCCTAGCCCTAACCCCTACTAATTCTGTTGCTTGCTAACACCCATCCTCCCCTCTATTTCTAACTACAGTAATCACACTTACCTGTCTATTCGCCTCCTTTCTTTTTCTTCTTAGTTTTTTCTAACTTTCCTAGTCAATTCTAACTTTTCTTTCTTAGTTTTTTTTCTTAGTCTATTTTTCTATTTTTAGATTCTTTTATTAGTTTTTCGGCCTCTGCCTTCCAGGCATATTTTTTCCATTTTTTTTCTTTCCTAACAAGAATTTTTCAAAACTCGGCCTGGCCTTTAGGCCGGCCGAGGCGAATTTTTTTTGGAATTTTTCATTTTTCAATTTGAAAATCGCCTCCAGCCAGGCCTGTTTTTCATTGATTTTTCCCCAATTTTCGGGATTTTTCCCCGATTTTTTAAGATTTTTTCTGGTTTTTTCATGTTTTTTCGATTTTTTTTAAAATTTTTCCCCTCCCCTACCTACCTAACCCTAACCCCTAGCCCTAACCCTAGCCCTAAGCCCATACCCTATCGCTAGGCGGATACCCTGGCTTGAGGCGGACATCCTGGCGCTCACCGAAAATTTTTGTAATCATTTTTTCTCTCATCAGCCAATATCTATTGGCTTCAATTTTTTCTTAGTTTTTCTAAAATTCTTAGTTTTTCTATTTTTTAATCTCTTCCCCAAGGGGTCCCTAATCCCTAGCCCTAACCCCTACTAATTCTGTTGCTTGCTAACACCCATCCTCCCCTCTATTTCTAACTACAGTAATCACACTTACCTGTCTATTCGCCTCCTTTCTTTTTCTTCTTAGTTTTTTCTAACTTTCCTAGTCAATTCTAACTTTTCTTTCTTAGTTTTTTTTCTTAGTCTATTTTTCTATTTTTAGATTCTTTTATTAGTTTTTCGGCCTCTGCCTTCCAGGCATATTTTTTCCATTTTTTTTCTTTCCTAACAAGAATTTTTCAAAACTCGGCCTGGCCTTTAGGCCGGCCGAGGCGAATTTTTTTTGGAATTTTTCATTTTTCAATTTGAAAATCGCCTCCAGCCAGGCCTGTTTTTCATTGATTTTTCCCCAATTTTCGGGATTTTTCCCCGATTTTTTAAGATTTTTTCTGGTTTTTTCATGTTTTTTCGATTTTTTTTAAAATTTTTCCCCTCCCCTACCTACCTAACCCTAACCCCTAGCCCTAACCCTAGCCCTAAGCCCATACCCTATCGCTAGGCGGATACCCTGGCTTGAGGCGGACATCCTGGCGCTCACCGAAAATTTTTGTAATCATTTTTTCTCTCATCAGCCAATATCTATTGGCTTCAATTTTTTCTTAGTTTTTCTAAAATTCTTAGTTTTTCTATTTTTTAATCTCTTCCCCAAGGGGTCCCTAATCCCTAGCCCTAACCCCTACTAATTCTGTTGCTTGCTAACACCCATCCTCCCCTCTATTTCTAACTACAGTAATCACACTTACCTGTCTATTCGCCTCCTTTCTTTTTCTTCTTAGTTTTTTCTAACTTTCCTAGTCAATTCTAACTTTTCTTTCTTAGTTTTTTTTCTTAGTCTATTTTTCTATTTTTAGATTCTTTTATTAGTTTTTCGGCCTCTGCCTTCCAGGCATATTTTTTCCATTTTTTTTCTTTCCTAACAAGAATTTTTCAAAACTCGGCCTGGCCTTTAGGCCGGCCGAGGCGAATTTTTTTTGGAATTTTTCATTTTTCAATTTGAAAATCGCCTCCAGCCAGGCCTGTTTTTCATTGATTTTTCCCCAATTTTCGGGATTTTTCCCCGATTTTTTAAGATTTTTTCTGGTTTTTTCATGTTTTTTCGATTTTTTTTAAAATTTTTCCCCTCCCCTACCTACCTAACCCTAACCCCTAGCCCTAACCCTAGCCCTAAGCCCATACCCTATCGCTAGGCGGATACCCTGGCTTGAGGCGGACATCCTGGCGCTCACCGAAAATTTTTGTAATCATTTTTTCTCTCATCAGCCAATATCTATTGGCTTCAATTTTTTCTTAGTTTTTCTAAAATTCTTAGTTTTTCTATTTTTTAATCTCTTCCCCAAGGGGTCCCTAATCCCTAGCCCTAACCCCTACTAATTCTGTTGCTTGCTAACACCCATCCTCCCCTCTATTTCTAACTACAGTAATCACACTTACCTGTCTATTCGCCTCCTTTCTTTTTCTTCTTAGTTTGTTAGTTAGTTTTTTCTCGTATTCTCCTCTTCTGTTATCTATTATCTATTCGCTACTCTTTTTATTTTTTGTAATCTGACTTTTTAGTTTTTTCTAACTTTTAAATCTTTTTAAAATTAATATTTTCTAATCTAATTTCCTAGTTTTCAGCATTTGTTCTCTGATTTATTTTTTTCCTTTTTTCAATTTTTCTTCAGTTTTTATCTCCCTTATTTAACACTTTTATCTTATTTTTAGTTTGCATTTCCCAGAATCATCTTTTTTTCCATTCTGGTCAATACCTTAGTTCCTAGCTGATACCAGTCGATAGCCAATACCCAAGGTCCTATTTGAGACCCTAGGGCCCTTAATACTCATACCTATTCGCCTCTTATTTTCTACAGTAATCTATCTAATTATATATTTTCTTACTCCTCTTTTTTCTTCCTCTTCTTCTTTTTAGCATCTATCTATTCGCTTTGTTTTTTAATTTTTTCTTAGTTTCTTTCTAATCTCGATTTTTACTTAGTT
The DNA here is from genome assembly GCA_030063045.1 of Pratylenchus scribneri. Taxonomy (NCBI): domain Eukaryota; kingdom Metazoa; phylum Nematoda; class Chromadorea; order Rhabditida; family Pratylenchidae; genus Pratylenchus; species Pratylenchus scribneri. Next base: position 22,048 of record JAQSEB010000029.1, read on the forward strand.
TTTCTTATCTAATTTTTTTTAGTTTTTGCAAACTTTTACCGATTATTTTCTATTAGTTTTTTTTGTGTTCAGTTTTTCTCTTACTATTCATTCTTTTCCTAATCAACCTTTCTTAGACTGATCTAATTTTTAGTTTTTCGTCTCTGTCCATTGGGCTACTTTTTTCGACTTTCCTTTCAACTCGGTTTTCCCTCTTTCCATTTTCTTTATTTAACATTAATTATTCATTTCTTTCTAATTTTTCATATATTCATCTTTTTCACTTCTATTCCATACCCTAGCTCTTAGCCCATACCTATCCAGTAAGCCAATATCCATTGGCTAAGTCGATACCTATTGACTAATCTGAAATTTTTAAAATTTTTCTAGCCTATATCAATGGCTATTTTTTCTCTAATTTTTTCTAGTTTTTCTAATCTAATTTTCTTAGTCTTCTTTTTTTCTCTGTCTACAGTAATCCCCAGGCCCCCTATCCTAACCATAGCCCCTAAATTCCTTACCTATTCGCCCATTTTTTCTACAGTATCCCACTAATCATACACTTACCTGTCTGCTCCTCTTTTCTCCTCTTCTTTTCTCTATCTAATCGTTCTCTTTTTTCTTAGTTTTTTCTTAATTTCTTATTCTAATTTTTTCTTAGTTGTTCTTTTTGTCACATTTAAATGAATCGAAGTTCTAATTTCTATTCTATTTATGAAGGGAGGATTTGATTTTTTGTCTTTATTTTGAAACCTAAATAAATGTCGCCATTTCCAAACCATTTGTTTTACTTATCTATAATTTTTTTGAATATATTGTACAAATATAAGGATGATGCTTGGTAAATAAAATATTGACATAATTTAAAATAATTATAGTTTTTTTTAACAGTTGATTGTTATTTTTTCTTCTTTTTATTTATACATCACCGAAATTTTTGAGATAATTTTTCCTCCTTTTGTAAAGATATTTGACTACTAAAAACGGATTTCCTAATATCACGATCAAATGTTTTGCAATTCATCTAGCATCGAATGGTCACCTTGAATGTCTGAAAATAGTTTCATAGCTATTTGATTTCACAAAAATATTCAATTCATCTGATAAAACATAAAATATTTTTTAAAAGTTTATTAAAAATATTGTTTAAAAATGAAGAATAAATGGATTCATTATCAGCTCGTTTTTATTACAATAATTCTGTTACATTAAAATTAAAATCAATCAAATGTAAGATACTATTCTAGGCAAAAATGGATTCTTTTATTTAACATCTTTTATTGATTTTCTGCGGCACAATCTGGGTACGATATCCAAAAATTTGGTTTCGAAATAAAGTTAAAAACGGTGAAACTTTAACAATATTTATAAAATACATTTGAATTTTGCATCTATTCGAATTTTTGGGTTCAATGTATCATCGCATTCCAGCTTTTGGAATAATGAGCAAAGTTATTAGTGCATAATAGAGAATATTGGTCAAAAATTAAAAATTTGGCAGAACGCTATTTAGATTTTATTATAATAGTTCTACTTTGTTTCCTTTCCCTTTACATCCTTTTCGGAAAAAATGAGACTTAATGACAATTATATTGTTACAAAACTGATATTGATTAGATATATATTTTATAGCCGTATTCGCTTTTCACTCATACCAAATGCTTTTTGGTCCATAGGCACACATATACCCCCAAAATTGTATGGAAACTACCCCTTTTTTGTCTTCTATAGTTTTTTGGTGATTTTCGGCTTCTGCTTTTCTAGCTTATTTTTGCACTTTTCCGACACTTTTTTTTGCCCTTCAAAAAGGAAGCACAATATGAATCAAGAAATGTATTCTTATATTTTTCCGATTTCATCTAATTCTGGATAATACGTTTAATATTCGTAGAATTCCACTTGATTTTATGAATTTTTCTTATAATTGATTGTTTTGTACACTTTATGATTCTTATCTGATTTTAAAGTTCTGTTTATAATTTCTGATATTTAGGGTGAAAATTTAAAAAGTAAATTTCAACCTATGCCTTTAGCCTTTTTCAGTTCTCATTTCTCAATCACAATTTTTCTGAGGTCATATTTTCTTCTAATATCGACGAATACCGAAGTGTGAAGGAAATGATATATCATCATGCAAGTATCTCATTTATTTTATTAATAAAAGGCAAAACCATAACAACTTGATTTAAAAATTCGTTGAATTATAAAGTGAAAATTTAAGCATTGTGAAGAATGAATATGGAAGCAATTATTTTGTTTTGAACTTTTCTGCTTATTTTGTACAAATTTTCTCCCTGTTTTGGCAATAGCTTGACACATGAAAGAAATCAAATGATTGGTTCCGGTCACCTTCCAGCATTGATTTTGTTTTGTTCGGGTCAAATTGAGCAATTCTATTTTGGATCAAATCACAGGGGTGAAAACATGAACAATCCATCAACATCAAGTTTTCTTTTTGGTCAACCATTAAGCGCTGATCTGAAGTAGGAAATATTTAAAAAAAAAATGTTTACAGCAAATATTTAAATATTTTCAATTTTTTATATTATGCTAAAATTCGGACCTCTGCAAAGAAAAACCGGATGTCCAGCAAATTCCACAACTTTATTAGTTGCGAGGTGTGGACAAGCAAGTTGTGTGTAATAGCACCAGTTAATGCAGGCTAAAAATTATTTTAGACGTTAAAGCTTTTTTTGTTACGTCTTTTTTTCCATATTCCAACAAGATTGATTAAGAGCCATTTTCTATACCATTCCTGTTATAAAAAAATTAATAAAAAAAATAAATCTTTAAAAATGAATACTACTATATTAATTATAATTATCATTAGTCATTTCAGATTTCACATTAAAAATTAAATTTTTGTAGTAATTATATAAAATTAATTTTTTTATCTGTTTATTTTTATATATAGTTTTCCATTTTTCTCCATTATTTTATCTATCTAAAATCTCGAAAGATTTTGTAGGACAAGTTAAATTGCGAGTAAAAAAATAATTAAGGTTAATAAAAAATTTCTATAATTTTTTCCAAATTTGGCTTTGAATGGACTTCCTGTTTGAACCTCTTAAAATTGCCGAATTTGATTTTATACAATTTTTATATGACCAAAATTTCTTTATCTTTTATAGGTCTATATTTTTGCTTACCGCACAATTATGACATCTGAAATAGATTGAGGGGTTTTAAAATTGAAAATAATGATGAAAAAATTAACGTGGTGTTGGGTGAAAATGGCCTGGTTGCGGACAATTCAACTTTTGGTTGTTGTTTGATGACCAATCGACAATCAAATCGTTGCAATAAATTTGAAAATGACCAAAATGCCTGAATCCCATATCAATTATTGTAAAATAATTGCTTTTTACCTTCTCCAATCGTTCAAAGGCAAAATTAAGTTTATTAAAACAATTGAGGCATTCTTTGGATTCGGCCTCACCTAATAGACAACTCTGACCTTCAGGGCCATGCCTCAGATGTTCGCTATGCGAAAGTAGATCTTCTTCAGTTCGTATTTCTCTCCAATCCAATTGAAATATATCAATCAACTGTAAATTTGCATATCCTTCAGGGCATCTTGCAAAAATAGATAATTCTCTGAAAAAAAACATTTTCGGATAATCTTTTTTATATTGAACATTTTTAGGCATTTATTGGTTATCTACCAGTAGATTTAATTTTTTGAGATTTTTATTTTATTATTCATATTTGATTGTAAAATGATTTAAAAAATACTATTTAGGGTTAGAATAGAATCTTATGATCAATTTTATGGGTAACATAGGATGACTTTGGGGTGTTAAAAATCTGCTAATAGATAGCTGAAAAAATACCCATTTTTATATACCTCATTCTACGGATCCGATGCCAACGATTCCGCGCGCACAGATCAGATGGTGAACCTTCATTCCAAATATGGCACATCGGTTGACTTTGCTTTGATTTCTAAACATCTTTTTAAAAGAATTATTGTGCAGAATCTACCGAACCTTTAAAAAAGCTTGCCATTCTTTTATTGGTCCAATTTCGTTCGGTAATTCAATTTTCCAAATATTCTCTGTAAATTGCTCCGCACTGATATTTTCCTTTTGAATAGCAAAATTTGGATTATTGGCAGTATTTGAATTTGAATTAATGGCAGTAATTCCGATAACAAATTGAGCAAAGAAAATGATGAATACGAGCACCAAGATTGATGTTGTCAACGAAAATATTTTCACATTTTCTTCTTTCTTAATTTTTTTGCAATTCTGAAGGCTATCATTAATTCCTTTGCGGGATGAAACATTTTTTCGTCTCCCAACCAATTCGCCTCGCCAAACAATTTTATCACCCATTCGTCTTCGATGTCGCTTTCTGTGTTCAATTGTTGAAATTGGTGTTGAAGACAAATGTGGCTCGTTTATATCATTCATTGAAGGAAACTGTTGTTTGCTATCGTAACTATTTGATGAATTTGTTTCATCCAGCTGCCGATCTTCAGAAATTACAGCGCAAATATTGTATGATGTTGTCGGCTCGTTAAAATCAACCCAATTGGACCTTTCCTGCATATTTCCACCGTGTGCGTTTTCGCATTTCCAGTCTATTGTTGTTTTCTGCTTAGTGTGGTTGATTTTGATGTTAATAACTCCGCTATCCTTCTCACAAATTAACGAAATGTATGTGATTTATTGGTTGGTGGCTTTAACTAATGATGATCCCATTTATGTTATTATATTATATAAGGCAATATCAAAAATGGGACTTTTTCTGAAAAGTCGAAAAAATATATCGAATTGTTTGTATTTAAAAATGGAATTTCATGCTGTGTTGCTGAATTGAACCGCTCTTATTTTAGAAAAAGAAAGTGTGGGAAGTGGCAGAGTAGAATTGGATACATGGAGAAGGGTCTTGCAATAACAGCTAGCTTCTTCTTCCTCATTTTTCTCGCAAGCATGCTTTGAGATTGTGGCCCATTGCCAGTGCCCTTCTCCATAATGCCTAAAGCAACCTTATTTTCATTTTATACAATGCTTTTCTCCAATGCCTTTCATTCGCCATTCAATGTTCTCATTTTTCTCTCTAAAAATCGACTTTCTCGACTCACCAGATGCTAGGCCATACGGCGGACACTTTTCAAAAGATGGCTAAAGACATTTAATGGGGATGGCCAAAAGGAGTGTATAAGAACTTTTAAACGGATTTCCAAAGGGAGTAGCTTCCACAATTGCTGCTATCTACTAATGCCTCGGTCAAACAATACAAATCATCTTATATGTAAATTATAATTTTAATCTTATGTTCTTGTTAAATAATTGTTGAGAAAAAAGCGAATATTATCCATCTGCATTAGCGCGTTTATGCGACAAAAATAAAGGAAGGGCAATAAGAAAATTCATGGGAAACTCCGTTTTTCTTCCTTCGGCAATATGCCTTTGCCTTAACTTCTAGTTCTTTTTGCCATAATGTACGTTTGCTATCTGCATGCAGCTTTTCGACTATGTGCCTAGGCTAGGCCTTTGCGCTTTCCGATGAGGTGCATACATGCTTTCAGTAGTCTAAGGCAAATTTGGCCAAGCTTTGGACCATTGATGAGGATGAGGACAGACAAATAAATCGATATTAAAAAGGAAATGAAAAAAAAAAGAAATTGCTGCTGCACCCTTTTCAAATAAAATGTTTGCCGACATCCGCCTAAAAATATGGTTTTTGAAAATGAAAGAGGGATTGAAGCACGAGAGCTTACTTATTTTATTTGAATTCATTTCTTAAAATAAATTAAAATTATTATGATCTATGTTAATTATGATGATGAATGAGTGACGGTGATGACTGATGAGATGCCAATTATCCATAATCGAATGTACCTTAAAAGCAAAATTTTCCAAATTAATTATCAATTTCTCAAATTGCAAACTTTTATACCAGGAACAAAATAATTTTGCTTGATAAAGATAATAATTGATGGATTCGAGCACTAATTTGCTCCACAAAAAATGGGTATTGGTAATTTTTAGGGAAAGGGGATCAAAGAAGTTTGAAGTACAGTATATTTAAATCAGCAAATGTGAATAATTCGTCATCATTAAGTATGGATCAATTCATAATTCTTGTTTTTGATTTTTGTTCAATTGGAACTATTTTCTAAATATAAATACCTTAATTAGTCGAAAAAAACCATTACAAGAATTATTGAATCTACCCATTTTTGATACATAATTTTTAATGAAGGTGAAGATGGGTGGAAATGGAAAGTGGAAAGGATGATTTGGCTGTAAAATTAAAATTAACCACAATTTTCAAAGGTATACAAATTTTGATTTGAGAAGATTACTATTATTATAGAGCACATTCAGCAGCAATTACCCATCTTTTATGATTAAGGTATCTTATGAGTTTTTTAATTTTGTGAATAATTATATAGGGAAGAGAAAAAGCATGGATTGAGGAATACAAATGATTTTCGACACGTTTTATCTTTGATGTGTTTTGATTTAGTTGGTTTTTTGAGAAAGAAACATATTGGAAAGCCTTTTTATGAGATAATTTTCGTGGCTGGTTTTTGAAGGAAATAATTAGGCGAAAAAATATGTTTAGAAGATCAACAGTAATATGGGAATTTCAGTATTAAAAGGGCATAGAATTAAAATGTAAAGTTGACTTTTTTCCGTGTTTTTGGGAGATATTCGCTGGAATCAAATCATGCATAGTTTTATTTTGGTTGGAAAGGGGCACATAAAATATAATTAACCAACATTTCATCGCATAATTCAACATTAAATAAATTTATTCGAACTATAAATCGAAAAATGTTGGTTTTTGGTTGATAAATACAATATTCATATTAGTAGATTAAAGGGCTGTATTACTATTTAGAAAGAAGATATAAATACACGAGAGGAATTAGAAAAATAAACCCATTAAGCTTAATTGCAGGTGTGTAATTATTAACAAAAAAATTGTCTGTAATATGACTTCCATTTTGACGAGTTAGTCTTATAAATGTTTTTAATTTGAGATGACATTCCCTGCTTGAAGCATGACATAGATTATTTGTTTATTTCATCTTTTGGCAGCAAAATCACCATATTGGCCCTCCGAGTCCATGTGTACCACCAAGTGAAGAAAGTTCTTCAGCAAGGCTCACTATATGATTTGTAATAGGGTTTATACATTTCTTATAGGTATATGGAACACCTTTTGTTTGTTGCGGTGCTTGTTGAGAAGAAGCAGGTCCAAGTCCAATCGTTGATGGTGGACTAGCCGTTTTTCTCTGTCCACTTTGGCCAGTTTGTTGATGGTGTTGATGATCTGTTTCATTTGCTCCAGTCAATGGATCTATTAAAGATGAGAGCAATGATGGCGGTTGGAACATTGAATGTTGAGATTGGGCAGCTGTTGTAGTTGTTGGCAGCATGAAATTGCCAGTACTCCCTGCTACCGTACCAGCTGTCGGATTTTGGAATTGATTGTTGGAATTTGTTAGTGGATTCATGTTTTGTTGATGCATTGGAATATTCTGTTGTTGTTCATGCCGTTCCCACGCTTTATTATTCGAATATGATTTTTTAATTGTGAAAATAATAATTTCTCTTCTACCTTGCGTGCCTGAAATTTGTTGATTTTCGTGGCCCCAGTTATTATTTGAATTAATTTGTCGATTATTCTTGTTACTAGATTGTTGTTGTGGTTGTTGAGATGATTGGGAATGATGCGGTATCACAAATTGATTTGCTCCGCCACTTCTCACATTATTGTTATTCGAATTAACAACATTGGTGTTATTATTATTGGCCAATGCTGTGCTTGTGCCGATTGGTGGCAAATCGCCCCATCCTTAATATCAATATTATAGAATATTGTTTCATATTTGCTTTAATAATTTCGTATACCTCCATCTACCATTTCGCCATCTTTAGATAAAATTGAAGATTTTGCAACCACCTCATCAGCAGTAAATTGTAACCAACGTTGAATAGGGACATTGGTTTGTTTTGCTGGATCGCTACAAATTTATTTATATTTCAAGACACATCATTGTTTTTATCTAACCCCCATATTGATGTTCCTGTATCTTTTTGCCACTTTCGAAGGTCTCCATTTGGATCTTGCCATACCGAATCTTCACTTAGATTTGGCTGTTGTTGTATATCCATTGGCACAAATTGATTCTAAATTGGATACTTACATTTTTTACCTACATTTAAAATGCGTACCACATTGAATTGTGCTCCTCCCATATGGGGATTTAACGATGGAAGCAATGGAGGTGGTGGCATATGGCCTCCAAGTATGTGATTTGGTCTAGGTGGCATTCCCATGCTATGAAGTGGTGGAGGAGGACCGCTGGTGAACAGTCCCGTTGGACCATTTGATCCACGTTGCTGTTGGATCATATTCATACCTGCTCCACCAACTTCGCCACCGCCAAACTTTCCACTGGCCGGGCCTCCCATTCCACCATCCCAACGTTGTGGCGGCACCCGATTTGGTGCGAATTGTGGCGGTGCAAATGGGCCTCCACCTCCCGGAATCTTAGTCATTTAAACCAGTTTAGTAATAGAAAATTTTCATCAGACCATCCGATCGTTCCCACTACCATAACCACCATGCATTCCATATGGAGCTGGCCCTGGAAAAGCAACAGGATTAAATGCACATCCATCAATATCTCTAGGCTGTTGTTCCCATTTTCGATAACGTTGTTGAGATTGTTGTTGTGGCGGTGTCGAATCATTTGTGGTCATACCATTCATTTCCACATTCCATGGTGTAGTCTGATTAATTTCTGCTCTTCCCCATTGTCCATTCACTAAATTTTTCAACCAACTAGTTGCATTTTTTTTCTCAATGTTACCCATTTCTACTGGCGGGGTAAAGTGACCAGGTGGCCCTTGAGGTGGTAATGATGGATGGAATACATTGGCTTTTAAATTTAAGCCAGAAAATTTTGCTTCTGTTTGTTGTAAATGTTGATCTTGTTGTGGTGGCTGGTGTGTAAACTGAAAAGATGGCTCATTCCAAGCGGGGAATCCTGCTGATTGCATATGCAACCCGGGAGTGAATGGAGCTGGTTGTTGATTGAGAACCTGTTGTGTCTCATGATGCCCCCCATTCTTAGAGTAATCGACAGGCATAGGATGGCCCCATTTTGCCAACTTGCTGCCAGAACCATCCTTAACGCAAAACCATTTTTTATCACCAAATTCAACAACCGTACATAGCCACTTCCTGGAATCATATCAGCAGAATGCCCAGGCCCGGGTGGTTTCCAAGTAGCTGCTGCCATATCCAATGGATTTGTTGATGCGGAATTGTGTTGTGGTCCTCCGAAATATGAATTCATATCATCGGCAAATATCATTCGAACAAAGAAAATAACAAAGTGAATTACTTGGATTTTTCTGTCTTATTCCCTGATTTTATTGGACGAAGGACGTTTCGAATGTCAATTTGATTATAATACTTGATAGAGAATTAGTAAAGCTAATTCTAAATCTTCATCTCTTTAAGATGGTATAGAATATAATTTCTTTATTAATAAATAAAAAAATATAAACCAATATGACCGAATTTTCATCAATTTTAATTTTTAACCGTGTCTAATTGATAAATGATTATTTATTTATTAGCCTAATATAAGAATATCGCGAAGGAAATTGAAAATGTGGAATCATTATTCTATCCAACCGCACATACCACATACCTCCACTTCCATCCACTCCCTCCAAGCTCCAACTATCGAGCATTTGCTTTGCTCTCTAATTTCCAGACTTTATATTGTTTATAGCACAGAGAATTCAAAACGAAGAGAGAATTCACCTTTTTGGAAGATTAACATTTTCCTCAAGGCAGCATCATTCTCATCATAAACATAAAAGAACTATATAATAAAAAAAACTTATTTTTAAAATTATCTTCTTTCACTTTTGATAGAGAAGCTGCAAAATTCTAACTAAAATGGAAATCAAAAAGTTAATTATCGTCGTATTTTCCAAAAATGCTTAAAAGAATTTACAAACTTCCATAAGCTAATTTTTCTCTAAGTCAAAACATCCTAATCATCTGATTGACATCATTTAATTTATATTTTTATTTATGAATGTATTATACAAAAGTAATTAATTAACGACGGACCCAAATTGTTTGATTTACAATTGTGAAATGAGGGATTTAACATTGAGATCCATTTAAACATACAAGAAAAAACAGATGGAAAAGCCGTTGCAGAATGAGGATTACAAGGATATTTTTGAGTGTAAAATGTTAGGGATTGGATATAAAACATCGATCGATTTTTGGCAAATCTTCAACAATAAACAGAACATCAATTCCCTGTACCCCTTTTCGTGCCCATCATGGTTGAACTGTAAGATGATGATGTCCCATTTAATATCATCCGATCGCCGATTATTCTGGAGATATCAGCTGCTGTAGTTTGATTATTAGGCATCCCTTGCTGATTATGTAAATTAGTCAGACTAGAGTATGCATTTGTTGATGAATTGTTAATTTGTTGTTGCAATGTCTGCGCCGATGGCCCATTTATCGTATTTGTACTTCCGTTTGAAATCTTATAAATTAAAAAACTATAAGAATCATTATTTTGCTCTAACCGTAAAATATGCGTTTGAACTAGTTTCAGGATGCCCTAAATTAATAGGTTTCCCGAATGTTTGCTGGTGATAAAAGGGATGATGTATGCTTCCCATAACAGCAGTTGAATTTGTTCCTGGATGCAAATGATTGGATGTTGTTAGTGACGTTAAGCCTGTCGATGTGCTTGCCAATGTTGGATTACACTAAAATAAAAGAAGTTTATTGCATTGAAAAAATTTTTTAAACCTTATTTCCACTATTATTATCCCCCAAAAATCTGTCCCCTTGAACAGTTCTATATGCCCCTTTTGGTGGCAAAGGGTTTCCAGATTGTAGAGTAGCAGCCGATTGTTGGGAGCGAAATTCTCGATCTCTGTTCACTTGCTGCTGCTGTTGAAATGCCATGTTTGCAGATTTTGCTGACGATGTTGATTCGGGACGAGATGGGGTCATTCCTACAATTCAAACGTATTTTAGCTGCTGGAATCCATCAATGAATATGTATCTGACCGTGATTTTGATGTTGATGAGCTGCAGTTGACGGTTGATCCACACCCGACCCAATCCGACTGGGAGTTCTTTGCACATCTTCTGCTGCATTTTGAGGCCTTAGAATACCCGTTCTCCTTTGTAATGCTTTTGTTTTGGCTGCATCGCACATTACTTTATTTTTCATATAATTAATTATAATATGCCTCATTATTTTTTACCACATTCCAGTATTGTCATGCAACCAATGGCTTTTTCGAACCTAATAGAGTCCAATTCGCCTTCAATAAGGGAAAAAACTTCGGCTTCGGCAAATAAGGCTCCTTTTTGAAGCAACCTCATTAGCGCACCCCTGAAGAAAATACTTTTTTATTTTCTAAAGTTTTAGAATATTCGATGATTATTTACTCCAGGACGAGTAATAGCTAAAAATATTACCGGGGGATAGCAGTGCTGCCATCAATACCAGCATTTAAAACATTGGATTCATATCCAAATGTAAATGCTGAATGTCGAAATCCTTAAATTTTATTACAATTTGTAATTTTTATTATTGCTGAATCTTTCTACCGGATTCTTCAAGATATCTGTAGACCAGCAAATTCACTTCATCACTATTAAATGCCATTCTGCTGTAATTCTCAATTTATTTTTTCGTTATTATTATTAAAATGGAGGAAATAAAGATAGAGCCTGATAAATGCCCCTGAGTTTAATGTTTAATCTTTAAAAATGTAATAAAATTTAGTTGAATTATAATTGTTAAAATACTAATTTAAATTTTTTGGTGAAATTATTTATTCTGAAGACGTCTTTTAACCCATGGTTGAACTTTGCGATACCCCAATAATAAAATGAGACGGTCCCTGGTAAGAAGAGGAAGAAGTTGAGGAGAAGCACAGTGCAAAAGAGGAATTGGCAATGGGGAATATGAGAAAAGACACGTTCAATAAAGCTTGCGATTTTCCCGCTGCTGATGCTGACCGAAGCCGACTACGGCTACGCCGACGCGGTGAGTCTGGGGAAATGATGGGCCTCTGAGGGCAGAATTAGGGAAAGTTGAATAGAGACACAAAAAGCTATGTATCCATTCAGAAATAAAGGCAAAACAGAATAAAATGCTCGAAAAGATAATGCGTTTTTTTCTTTTTTGAGTTAGAGAGATGCTTCAGTGCTGCTGGTTGACATGGAAATGGTAGGTAGAAGGGGCAATTTGCCTTCTTTTTATTCTTACTAATACTGGCGTGCGTCGTTGTAAATGTTGACAGCATAAACAGCATAATAAATGGAGAGAGTGGTCCAGACGACGAGAAAAGTAGGGCAAAATTCCGCTAAAGCCAATAGTGACGAGCAGGGTTGAATTGGCGGTCGCTTGCCTAGTCTTATGCTCGTAGAGTGTGCTTTTATGGGGGACCATCTCCATGAAAAACAAAGTTGTAATTATCTTTGTTAAAAATATTAAAAATTATTGTAAAAATTCGGAATTTGTTATTTAATAGATAAAAACAAAATTGATACAATCATTTTTATAAAAAGGGCAAGGCAAGGCTTATTTTTTATGATGCCGCTAAATGACAATTCCAAAAATTTTATTCAATTTTAGTTATTTTATAATTTATGATCAAATATCCATTAAATTAGCCTAAATCACTGGCTAAAGTCTAAAAATATGAATTTAGGAAGGAGGAGAGTATCTTTCAGTTATGGTTAACGTCCATGAAAAAAAAATGTAAAGAAATAGAACATATTCCGCTAATTTCCTCTAAAAATTTAATTTCTGCATTAAGAATAATTGTTACGGGTATATTAGATTTAGAATGCCCCTTTGATGTCTAATTTTTTTAGAGGTTACCATAACCGAAAAGAACCATGAGGGTGTAGAATGTGATAATAAATGGGAATAATTTTGATGATCTCATCATTAGACAATTGGTAAAATAATTATTAAGCATAATCTAGTGTCTAGCTGGCTAGCAGCCTATAAATACTATAAAAGATACCGTATAACCTATTCTAAAAGCCCGTGGGTAATTATTTTTAAACCTTCTAATAAGGGGTATAACTCCTTAATTGCTTAATTTATACACATTTTTTTAAAAATTAGCGGATTTTTTGAGCCTAGTAGAACTAAGAAAATAAGAAAAATTTTTAAAATTCACCTTAATAATAGCTCTGGCTCTGGGTCCTCAAATTCGAGGGTGGTTTTTAGGAGGGTGGGGTATTAAAAGAGGTTATATGGTAGATATACAGGACTTTAATGAAATATGTTTAAAGTTAAAGGATTTACGCAATTTGTAGAGGAAGAGTAACGAATAACTCCGGATGTGAACAAATTTTTAATTCAGGTCACTATCAAAATAAAATTAAGAGCTGAACATTTATTTCTTGATGGTTTTAATTAAATTTATATAAGTTTTTAAAATTTCTTTAAAAAATAAGGCGATTTTGCCGAAGGGGATTAAGCTTTAAGGTGATTTTTGAAAATATGTATGGACATGGGAAATATGATAATTTAAATATGACATTGTGAACGATAGAAGAACTCTTACCTCTGCTGACTGCTGACTATTGTCATTTTTCCTACAATATCGTATTCTCACTCTCTAACCCTCACGGTATAGAGGAAATATATTTGTGTGAAAGAGCAAAGAAGGAAGCCAGAAGCCAAAACACTCCCAAGTCCCAAACCAAAAGCACTATGCCCATTGCAAAATCCAACAGAGCAGAAGAGGAGTATTTTTATCGTAAATATTATTCTTTAGCTCAGTGTCTCTACAAATCTTCTTTCTCTATTTTTCTGAAAAGTCTTAAAAGATACTAGATGGTTGATGAGTTCCCCAATTTTCATCAAGTCCTCTTTTAAAATATCGCTTGTGGGGGACCGTCTCAGCAAATAAAATTTTACACTCTTCTCATCAACTCATAGTCATAGATAGGAAAGGATTCATATATCGTTATAATATAAACATTTAACGTTATTATAATATAGTTAATCGAAAATAACGTTTTTTGTTAGTTAATCGAAAACACAATTCTTAATCAAAAACAATTTTCTTAATCATAAATACATTTTTCATGTTAATAAGTTCGGATAAATATTAACTAGAACCTTGGATATATATATCTACTTAACAAATTATTGATAATATAATATCCAAAATGTGATATGAAATTATCGCTGGTGCCCAAATGTCTTGACACGAATGAAATTCATACAAAATTTTTACTCGGAATTGAATATACATGATTTTGTTCTTTGATGGAATTTAAATCGATTACATGTTACATAAAGCAGTAAAAAATCCCGATTGAAGTCGGCAGCCTCTTTCTCTCTCTCTCTTAAAAGCATTTAGATTAAGCCCTACAATGCACATTTTTGAGTGAAATATTTGGCCAAAATGAATTTGCACCTGCTGTGCCCACTAGCTAAATCGATCAGAGAATCGAAAAGATTCAAGCAAATAGCTGCTCTGCGTTTGATTACGAGTTACAACTTAAGCTTTTTCCTTACTTTAGTTTTCCAAATAATGAGCATTTTGAAAATATTCCATAAATATTGGAATAGAATTATTGCTTTAAGAATTCTAATTTAGTTACATGGACCATTTAATTACAACACCAGCTCATCATCATATTTCACCAATTGTCCGTTCTCGCTCTCGTTCAGAAGTACGGGCTTCAACAGGATCACAACCCAGAGTGTTTGTTTTTTAAGCAACAACAAATATTTAATTAAATTGAAAAATTTTGTCATTTTTCTATTTCTTTGCATAAAGTATCTTTCTATTTAAGACGTTCTGCATCGTTTACAGCCTCAGATGCCGGTGGATTCACTTTACCTAGTTACGGATATGGTGGTGCGTACAAAAATTAATAACAATTTTTGAATCATTTTATAGGTGGGTTCATGGCTAGATCAATGAATCGTTCAAGTGCGTAATTTTTATTAATGCAAAAAATTAAATTTTTACAGATTCAACACTATCTTTATTTGGGCGCAGTTTACATGGCAGTGCTCTGGATAAGATTGCTCCTTTTCATAATTTATGTTTTTAAAAAAAAATATACTTATCTGAATTTATGTTTAGGCATAATGAATAACCAAACACAAATAATTTTTAAAAATGATAATTTTTAGGTGGCTGTTCAGCGTCCTACGCCCCATTATACTGATAAATGTATGTTGATAACTGTAAAATAAAAAAGACATGTTTCCAACGCTTATTTGAATAATTTAGATCCATATGTTCGTTACAGCTATGGAAATTTAGAAACCGGATTGGCAATAAAAACACAGACGGAAATGGTATGTAAAATAGTTTAGCACAATGTAAATAACACAATTTGCACTTTAAGAGAATGCCTAGTTACTATGGAATCAAAGATACAGGAACAAAACGATGGCTTGAGGGGTTATTTTAATTTATTATGTAATCGTATTTAAATATTCTGCTTTTCAGGAAGTTAAATGCATATAACACTGGCATTTTTAATAGACCCTACAGTCGAGAACCATCAATAGAAAGGCCTGTAGCACCGGTCCGATCCTACATCAAGTTAGATTTTGCATTAATCGCAATAATCATGGTACTTTTCTTGTTTGTATCCTCTTTTTTGTTGAGAATGAGAAGGAAAAAATCAAGGGTCCACCACCCCCCCCCCCCCCATCGGTGTTGGGATTACGGTTATGGTTATGTAGGGTAAATTAGGGATAGGATATCATCTCAGGTAATCCCTAATGACCCTAACCTTAATCCTGATGACCCAAAGGGGTGTACTACTTTTTCCCTTCTCAACAGAAAAGATTAAAAGATGATACAAATACAAACGAGAAAAGTATCATTATCATGGAGTTAGAAATTGAGTATTGAATATTGATGGAAAATTTTTTATTCCTATAAATGATTATGATGATTGATGAAAAAATATTATATCCAAAAATTTAGATACATGCCAACCGACGACGCTGTAGACTTATTCAAGAAAAGGTTTTAGAATTTTTTTATTTTTAAATCACTTTTTTAGATGCATGACGGCAAATACTTTATCCAAATACTGGCAATAATTTTTTTTTATTTTTTTCTTTCTTTAACTTGATTGTTTAGGCTCGGTGGAACGGGAGGAAGTTCTCGACGGGACTGGGAAGTCCCTACATATGGCAGAGGTCGAAGTTCAACACTAACTGGTAGACAATTTGTATTTTAATCATATAAATATTTTCTAATCAAAGGTTCCTACTCTTCTCGATATAATCCGCCAGTTTCCAACATAAGCTCATCACGGTTTCAAAGAACACCTTATTACTCAACTGTCGTCGCCAAATTAACTTCTGCCTATTGAACATTGCCCAATCTGGATTCTGAAGCATGCACCATTTCTTTTATTCTTATAGAAAATGCTCGCATCTTGCTTATATTTTTTTTTTAAATTTACTTTCTAAGAAAATAATTGAATAAATTTTATTGTTGGTCAAATAAGAAATATTTGAATAAGAAGGAAAATTTATTATGAATAATTTCGAGAAAGTTTAAAGAAATAAGACCTGAAAATGTAAGATTTGCAATGAGAATTTATTTTCTAAGAAGAAAATATTCCAGATAATTTTATTTAAATTAATGCAAATGATTATCAAGTTAATCCTGGGTAGAAAAGAAACAATTAAATTATAAGGCAATAATAAGCATAATGAATCGACAAAATGCAGTGATATCAATTCTGCAACCATCATTCTTTGTATTGCAGAGGCAACTCATTGGCCTTCCTGCTCAAGATTTATTAAATTATAGCAGCGAGTTGGAAGAGAATCTGTGAAAATATTATAAAAATAAAATGATAAACATTTTTTAAATTCCAAATTCCGATTCACCTCGAATGCCTCGAAGATTCTCAAGCTCCTTTTGTAATGAATCAATTTGCTTTTTTTCAAGTAAGGCATTAGCTTCTGCTCTTCTTATTCTTTCTTTCATTTTTGCCTCATTGTCATTGGATAAATATCGCCTTTCTGCATCCTCCAATAAATTTTCCAATTCTGTGAGTTGAGCGTCATCAACATTTTCCAATGAATCTGTAAAATTGTCTATGTTGCGGTAATATACACCTTTATATACTGAGTTGATCCAAAGCATATTGAAGTTTTTTTTCAGATTCCATTAATTTGTCTTGTAAAGCCTTTGAAATGCTCTCAGCGAAGGTTGCTTTTTTGGTAACTTCATTCGACTGTTCTGTATCGGAATTCGCCTTAAAATATTATTGATAATTTAAGAAGAAAGTGGATTTGTTAGTTATTCAATTCAAAGTACCTATAAAAATACTTTTTTATTTTGTACATGTTTATTGGATATTATTTTTTTGTATCAGTATAAGTAAAAAATGTTTCCCTTAATCAGTCAATAATATGTGTTACTTGATTCACAAAGTCCTTCGTAGTTATGCCATAACCATCGATATCAGCATTTATTGTGCCTAGTAATTCCTCATTTTGTTTTGACTTGGCCAACGTTTGTTCGGCCATCTCGGCTAATTTTGCCGATTCTTTGGCCAAATTCGATGCCTTCAGTTGCCCCTCATCAGCATATAATTTTGCCATTTCTGCATCATGTTTTGCATCGCCAACAGCTTTTTCTGCTTCATAAGTCAACTCCTCTGCTGATCGTATTTCTTCTTCAATTTCGGGCAAATTGGCCAATTCCTCAATTGCATCAGTTCTACTTTGATCAATTTTTCCATGAAAATCTAAAAAAACGAATTGTTTCGATGTTTCCAGTTTACCTGAGAGCGCATCATGTGAATCTTTGGCATCATTCCATGTTTTTGTGGCCAAATCAAAAGCAGCTTGTGTACGCGTATTATAGCTTCCAACTTCACTAAATGTTCGATCAATTGCGCTCTGTTTTTCCCTGACTGCGACCAATTGTTCTGATGCTTCTCTAAGCATTTTTGCTGCTTCAGCTAACAGATCTTCTTGTTCATTTCCTTGTTCTATGGCGCTTTTAAGAGCATTTTGTCCTTCTGTACGAATATTTGCCGAATCTGAGTGGAATTCCCCAGGCAAAATATTTGGTAAACGAATGCTTTCAACATTCGAAAGTATAATTGCTGCATCATCATAAGTTTTATTTGTTTCTATTGATTGTTCTTGGGCCAATTTTAGGGTATTTTTTAGGCGTTGCTCCAATTCATGTATATTTTCAAGTAAGGAACCAATTTGTTGACTGGTACTTGACGCTCCAAAAATTGCTTCATTCGCATCATTAAGTGCTTTCCTGGAATCATTTCTGATCTGCGAATAATAAACAACCAATTAGAATTTGAATTGATTAAAAATATGATACTTGTTCAGCCATAGCAAATATTTCCCGACGCCTTTGTTCCTGTTTATCCGATAATTGTTTTGCTTCTTCTGCTAATTCCGATAATTTTGCACTTTTTTCGCCATATCTGTTTGCAGCTTCTTCTGCACTGGTCAAATGTTGTTCGCCCTGTGTCTGAACATAGTGGATGCCAACAGATAACTCTTTTTGAGTCGCTTCTTTGTCCACATTGAATCTTCCTAACTGAGCCTCCATCTCCATCGAATTTGTGTCAATTTGTTCCAATTTATCCTTAACGCCTTCCACTAATTGGCCTGCTTCACTGATTTGCTCCTTCATTGTTATCACCTGTTCTCGTATCATTGAATCATCACCGACTTAAAATTCTTTTGGTTTGCTAAAAATAACATTTGCTACCAAATTTTTCTTCAGCTTTGTTATGCAATGCTTCCACATCTACTTTGATTTTTTCCACTCTTTCATCGAAATCGCTGTCATTAACCGTAACAGGATTCTGATGAATTTCTTCTAAGTTTTCCCTCAGGCCACTCATTGTCCGATTTATATCATTTTTTCTAGATTGTATTAGAGAATAACAATCATCACAAGCCGGGCACCCATTGCGTAAATTATAGCGATTCTGAACAAAAACGTTTAAAGAACGAAATTTAATTTTTTACCTCAGAACATTGATCACATCTTCGCCCTTCAACATTTTGATGGCATAAACATTGGCCTGTTATTGTATCGCATTCTGGTGTTTCAGCACTAAATATTATATGAATGATAAAAAAAACGATCATTTTCTTTACCCGATCGGATCGCAATCACATTGTTTGCATCCTTCAAAGTCAAAGCCAAAATTTCTTGGTGCGCAGCGGTCACATTTCCTTCCAGTGACACCGTTTTTACAATTGCACTGTAAATGTCATTTATCTTTGATATCAATAACTTTTTCATTTTACTTGGCCTGTTATCAAATCGCATATTCCACCATCCAAACTGCCTAAGGGGTCGCATTCACATGGTTGACATCCACTACCAGAGGAAATATTGAAAAAGCCAGGCGAACATTGCTCGCATCGCTGACCAATTACATTAGGTTGGCAATCACATTGTCCATCGGTTTGACGGCATTCCAACAATTCATAATCTTGATTTGGACGAAGTGTGCCTGGTGTGTAACAATTGCAAGGTTTGCAATCGCCTTTATTTTCAGCAAGAGCATCGCCCCAAAAACCATTAGTACATTTTTCACAATTCCAACCAGTTGTATAATAAATACATCTTAAAATAATATTAAACTATGTATTTGGGATAAAATTGCTGTTGCGTGTTGCCCCGACCTTTTGCATTCCCCAGTAATTGTGTCGCATTTGCCTATAGCGTTTGGATCGGTATTTCCGTTGCAATTGCATTTTTGACAAGGAATGTTTTCCATTGGATTTCCGAACGATTCTTCTGCACAAATTTCGCATTTTCTTCCCGCATAACCATCTGGACATTCCGTACACAATGTATCACCGTCGCCCATCAAAATACAAGGACCATCTTCTGGACAATCACATCTATTTTTTCAAATTAAAAGAATTTTTATTCTGTGAAATCAACTTTTTGCAATCTTCGGAAGTGCCAGTCAATGCATCGCCATAATAGCCACGAGTGCATCGTTCACATGTATCTCCAGCAGTATTATGTTGACAAATACAAACTCCTGATTCGGCATCACAACTCTCGGAATGGCTATGGCACTCGCCTTTAATATTATTTCATTGAAGAACTAATTTAAAAATTATTCACATGGAATGCATTTTGTGAGAGGTCCACCAAATTTTCGTTCTCGTTTATATCCATGTGAGCAGGATTCACAAAATTGTCCAACATGGGCATCCGTACATTTGCATTGTTCTACCCAATCAGCGGTTTCCAAAACTCCATTTGCGGGATTTAGGCTGGCCGATCCAATTGTGAAATTTGAAAGAAATCCAACATCACCCTTAGAGAATGTGCCGCGAATTTTAACAGCCGAGACATTGGAAAGGACACCAATATAATCTAATTCACGGAGGGTTGGAGACCATTGAAGTGATGGATGAGAATGGATTCTGAATCGATAATGCTGTTCATGCGTTGCTGGCAGTGGATTGCCTTGCGCGAAAATGGGCAGAACCAACTCTTGGCCATTGGTTCCCACAATAACAATATCTTTTTTACTAGGTCCGGGATTGGTTTGTTGAACACGGAGTGTGAATTGAACAAATTGATTGAAGGCTTGACGTTGATCACCAAGGAATTTTCCTGGTGCATAGAAATAGACGGGATAATCGTCAAGTTGGGAAACTGCTGCTGCTTTATCCAGCTAAACAAGATTATTTAATAAATTGTTTAATTTATGTAAATTCTCATTTTCTTTCACCTGGGCCCATTGGACATCCTCTGGACGCAATTCTGAAGCACCTTTCCATTCCTCTGTATCCTCAGAAAATTCGGATGTCACATTGACAGCATAAAAACCATCAGCTGGTGTACAAATAGAGGAATGACCAAAGCAAAAACACGGGGTGCATCCAAAAGGATTTTTTAGAGACAGTTGGAAATAGCCTGGTTTACATTTGTCGCATTTTTGACCTTCAACATTCTAAACGCAAAAATGGGAATTTTCAGATTGTATCGAATTGGGTACGGGTGAGATATGCTATTCTCAAAAAATGCAAAATCGTGATATTAATTTTATTTAAATAAAAATTTCTAGAAAAAAGAGTCTTATTTTTTGTGAAGAGGATCTTTATAGTTTAATATATAATTTTATAAATAAGGTTATTTAAAAAATTTAAATCTTTCTTTCGAAATGAATACTGTTTTTTTCTTAGTGCATTATTCTGAATCCAGCTATTTTTAGTTCATTATTTTATTTTGATTATTATTCTGATTTCTAGTGACTACTGATTCTTAATGAATTATTCTCCTGACCTCTTTGCAAACACAATCTCCAGTATTTGCTGAACATGTCGGAGTATTATTAAATGACCCGGCTGCATCACATCCTTAGGAGCAAATCAATTTAGAAAAACCCTTGGGGGCTAATTAATCTTACGACAATCCTTGCATCCAGTTGAACTAAATTCATAGTAGCCAGGTAAACATTGGTCGCAAAATTGACCGCCAACACCCGGTTTACACTGGCATTTTCCTTCTGGATTGCATTGACCATCTAATACGGAACCAATTTTATTGCATTGGCAAGGTCGACAATAAAGTTCTCCTTGGTGGCGCCAATGGTGAGGAAGACATTGTTCACAATGAGGTCCCTGTAATTGGCATTTAATAATATTTTAAAATTTTGCTTTTGCCTGAGTATTTCCAGCACAATCGATACAGTGGCCTCCATGGCCAGTTTCCTCAAAAAGTTTCGCATCAAAAAAGCATCTGTTGGAAAGACCACTACAATTGCAAGGCAAACATTCATTGGCTTCGATGGATGTGGCTGGTCTCCAAGGGCGATCTACATAAAATGGAGCACATTCCTGGCAATCAACTCCAGCTGTATTATGTTGGCAATCGCAAACCTAGTTGGGTTATCATTATAATTATACAAATATTAATATTAGTCACGATTAAAGGGAAGTTTGATATTTATATGGATAGATAGTAAATTTAAATAAAAATTTGACAAAATTATTTACTAATTGTTGTTGTCCTTGGCCCGTTGATTTCACACATTGATTTGCATGCCCATTGCATTTGCATCGTCCACCGACGGCAAAATCGCTAATTGCCCAGTAATAAGATCGTAAGACACGATTGTCGCCAAAAATTTCGTCGCCAAATGTATTCATTCTCACAAGTTGAATTAATAATTCCTCAGCCGTCACCCAATTCTGCAAAACTTCGCTCTCTTCGAAATTCTCCGCTGATGGCCGGCCTTCTAATGTCGAAAATGCTATATTGCCTCCTGTCAATGGGGAAATGTCGGAAAATTCTCGCGTGCATTGGGCTACAGCTTCATTTCCGGGCAGAATAGGGGCTTTCTCTGGCATTTTAAAAGTTGAGCGACATGAACCACTAGATAAATGCAGATGAAAATTTTGAAATGGGGATTGAATTTTTCACCTGTAATATTGCCAAGGAATCCATTCTTCATCATGCTTATTTTTTTATAAATAACAAAGCTTTCTGGACGTGGACTGACAAATTTCAACCGTACATAGGTGATATCGTATTTCTTTCCCATTTTAAGGGTTAGATTTACAGAATATGGGAATTGGATTCCCTCTGCCATTGTCTCTGATTGCCAGAAAGTTTCATTGTCTGGATTGTTGAAATCTGAAAGAATTAATAAAAATCCAATAATGAATTAAAGGGTTTAAAACAGTACCCGTAAGAAATATGGCTGGATGGGCAAAGGCGGGCACCCTATAAAAATGGATGAAAATTATTGCGATCGGCGCATTGGAACCTGGCATCACAGACGTCGCAAACTTTATTAATCCCCATATGTCCAGTCTGGATGCAGAACCGGGTTGGCTGCCGAACCCCACATGTATTTGTCACCTCAACTTCCAAATTGAACGCAATGTTTACTGTGTAATAGTGGGTTTAAAAGAATAAACAAATAAAATTTTTACTAAAATCGGAAACACATCTCTGAGGTCGTCCTTGTTCGTCATAACAGGAACTCCTGCTTGGTTGAAAATGATTAGGATCCACACTAGGCACACTAAAATTTCAACATGTTTTTGGCTGCAGCGAAAAATTCAAACCGAGGCTCTGGCCTGTTTTGGGCATTTGAAGGAGAAAAATTTGAAAGAATAAATATTAATAGCAACATTCGAGGACCAATTTTGTTCATTTTCCTATGCTTTGTGATAAAGGAATTCTATTAGTTAAAATTTTTAAAATTTGAAAAAAATTAATCTTGATTTTTAGCAATATAGGGAAGTAACTTGAAAGTATTTGCCTGCATTTAAATGAAAAATTAAACCATTCTATTTTCTGGTTATTGATGGTGAATAGGCAAATGGGCAACTAATGGACGTTGAAGACGCTAGGCCAAATCGGCCTAAAGGACCAGTCATTCCTGTGTTTGTCGCCCTCTTGGGCTATGTTTTGCATCTCATATTTCAAAGCTTTATGCTTCCAGCTCAGAGAATGGGAAAAAATGATAGAAATTTTCAAATTATTCTATATTCGAGATAATACTTTTAATAAAAATATGCTAACTAAATTTTAAATAAATTCAAAAGATTTTGCATTTATTTAGCAATGAGGATCAATAATTTTCAAAAAAGGACATAACACTCAATTGGCTTATTTACAATAATTGATGCAAAATAAAACGTAAAACCAATGGAATTAGGAAAAAGGGAAATTCTTAAAAATGAACAGTCATATAATTATGGAAAGAAGAATTATGCTGTATAAGAAAGGGACACTTTTCTTTTACTGCTGCGGATGCGGACGATGATAGAAAAGAGCAACATAGAAGTAGTGGCAAGATGAACGGAGACTGTGGGCATTTGGGTTTGGGTTTTTGGGCTGGAAAATTTCAAAGTTAACCTTACTCTGCCAGCAGCAATTGTTGACCTCGTCACTCTAATCTATATCGGTCAATAATTTATCAAAAGAGGCTAAGGCTCTAAAGTCTAGAACCAAAAAATTGAAACTAACATTTGCTATATTGGAAGATGTGAACTTTGAGCTATTTAATTAATGTAATGATGGTGATCAATATCCAGTTGACTTGTTTCAAAAATCTTGATTGACGAAGACATCAATATCAATAAAAAAGTTTAAGCATCAGATTTACTTCCAAATCCAAACATTTATTTGGTACTTTTCTTATTTCTTTATGCCGTCATATGTGTGTTATAACTTATAATTCATTTTCAATTGCATTTTACCATTATACTTACAATCTCTCGGTACCTGCATGGTTTGTAAGTTTTTTTGGTCAACTTCAACTAGGTATGAAGGATTCCCCTATGGATTATTTATCAGGATTAGCAGGGATAGGATATCATCTCACGTATCCCTAAATGACCATAATCATGTCCTCTCATTTCAATAAAAATATCTCAGTAATTAAATTTTTTATCGCCATATATTGAACATTCCCTCCCTCCCAAAATCATCCGATTTCGAAAACAAGTCACTGGAGCTTGATATTAAGGGGATCAACTCAGAGAGCTACACCCAAAAGACCTAGTATATCATTTTTCTCCAGCAGCAGGAATTGGTAGATGTATAGCAGTATTTAGTATTTACTTAGATCTTGGAGCATAGAAATCTTAAATAAGTCAAAAAGTGTCGAGAATCGACATGAATATATCTATTAAAGCCAGAAAATATATGAAAATGTTCAAATTTTTGAATAAACTCTTATTTTTTGCAATTTTATGGAATAACTTAACAATTTACATTTATTGAGCAAATGAAAATTTTGCTTTTTTGGACAATTTTTATTTTGCATTGTATTTTCCGGTGCTAGGTCATCTCCACAATGGTACAAATATGGGCACCTCCACAAAATAGTACAAATATAAGTTTTTGACTTCTAATAAATCAGCAATAGGTTTTAGACCATACAAACCATATACCATTCTGTAGATCTCATCGTGATGCATCAATTAGTATATAAAATGTCAGTTTTAGGCCAAAAATTAAAGAGTTAAACCGTTTAAACCATATTTTTATGTTTTTGGTTTGAAACTCTTTAATTTCGGATCAAAACCATACATTTTATATACCATTCGATGCGTCTCGATGAGATATACAAAATGATATAAGGATTATATGGTCTAGAACCTATTGCTGATTTATTAGAAGTCAAAAAACTTATATTTGTACTATTTGTGGAGTGCCCATATTTGTACCGCCCTTTGCATATTGTGGAGATGTCCCCGGACGGTATTTTCCTTTCCATGTAGAGAATTAGCTAGATAAAGGCCTGACTGCTGGTTGATCTCGAATTTTAAAATATTTTTAATTTAACCTATGAGTTCATTTTATGGGTTGAATTGGTGATAGCTTAAACCCAAACCAGTTTCGGTCTAATAACTGACATCGTTAGTTATAGGTCTGAGAATTAAATTTCAAAAATTAAATCGACTATGCTGAGTCGAATGTGTCCTATTCTCATGTCAGTACAAGCTTAGAATCCAAATTTTTTGCAAAACATAGCATAGCATCTAACAATTCCCTAATTTTAGTTAATTTCCAATATTACTTTGACATCCATTTATAAAAATTTATTATATCAAAATTTTCAAATTTTTTATTAAAAATTCCCCTCAATTTTTGAGTCATTCATTGCCTCGGCAAAATTTGGTGGAGGGCAAAGCAAGGTACACACATTGGAGAGAAATGTTCAAAGGGGGTTATAAGGGAAATAGAGAAAGAAAGGGCAATAGCAAAGGAGGGTTTGGTACCAATCTGTGGAAGGCCTCTCCTCTCAATAGCTCATCCTCTTTTCTTGCGCTTTTTTGGCTGGCCTTCAACCATTCATCTCTCCCATATTTTCTACATCTCGTCGACTATTTCACCATTTTCGCCTCACAAAATAATATGGGGGTCAACGGAGCAAGAGCAAAACAAGCGGACCATTTGGGCTGAGCTTGGCGTCCTTCCCTCCGTTTCACCGAGAGACCACGATGTTTTATTCCCCCACTACCCATTGCTGCTGACCGGCAGAATGACTCTCCCTCCCTTTCAAGGCAAAAGTGGCTAGTTGGGCGGTCCGGCCTACCTCTCGCTGGACACCAAGCTCGACCTCTCATTTCACTTGCCTCATCCAAGCCAAAATGATCCTCGTTCCGTCCATTTCCTCACTGTTCTTCATACAAAAAACTGCTGTTGAAGAATAATTATTATATTTTCTACAATCAAACAAATTGTTTCCAGCCATAAATTCCATTATTCTTATCATCAATACAATCAGTGAATCCAAGGATTGATGTCCGTGAATAAAACTTCGGTTAACTGTGTATTGAAGCTGTTCACCGGGTTGTTATTCATCGGCATCCATTTATTGGGTTTGGTCTTCCATCGACAATTAAAAACAAAGTTAAAAATGCAGCATAATATTATAATTTTATCATATATAAATGCAGAATTCATATCTTCAGCAGCCGGCGGGAGCCTACACTCAACTAATCATCTGCCTTTGCTTAAAGAATATCTTACTTGTACATTCATACTCATAGAAAAATGTTAAAATTGTTTTTTTTATCAAGAAATCTTTATTGTTTGTTTGAATGTTTAAAAAATATGTCCATATTTATGGGGAGGAAAAAATGATGATATCAGAAAAATCAAATTTCTGGTAATATTTGATGAATGATTTGGATTGTGGAAAAAATTTTGTTGCCTTCATAAAAGTCATAATTCATAAAGGATTGGAGTGAAAAGAAATGTACAAAATTTGGCCCGAAAATGATGATGATCAAAAGGTTTTTTGGAAAATTAGCCTGCCATGGATTTTTGAGTTTGATAAAAAGCAATTTTAGTTTTAAGCGATATTTGTTTTGTATTTATTCCCATTAATTCATGTCCATAGTAGTTGACCAGATTCGGATTGTTCCATCATCACTTCCCGATGCAATTATTCGTGGGTTCACTGGGTTCCAGGCAACACAATTCACCGTACCTATATTTTAATTGTTAAAAAGAAACACGTTAAATTTTACTTGTGTGGCCTAGCAATTTCTTTATTGGATGGGAACGGCGCAAATTCCAAATAATCACAGAATTATCTAAAAATGTGGATAATTTTATGCATAAAATTTATGATAATACACCTTCGGAACCGGCAGCGATGAAAGAATTATCGGGCCCTCCAAAAGAACTTGTTATCACCTAAATTACAATTTATTATCAATACCAGCCTTTATTTTTAGAAGCAAACTCACAAAATCAGTATGATTGGCACCAAAAAATGTTCTAATTAAAGTGATTGTTTTCAAGCACCAAAGACGTATTCCCTCCGTTTTTGTTGTCACTAAGCAATATCTCTCTTCTTTATCTACTGTAAAAAACATAATCTGGCTTGCTTCCTGTATCAATGTTTCCTCTCGTTGATTTTCAAAATCGTATTTCCGAATTCTGAAATGAACACACGAATTTTTTTTTACCAAATATTGCAAAAATCATGCCTATTGTGCGTGTCGGCGGCAAGTACGCTTCGTCCATCTTTGCATGCATATAAGCAACGGATTCGAAAGCCTTCAAATATCTTTGCATTATCTTCTGGTCTGTGAATATCCTAAAAAATAATGCCAATTGCTGAATATTCGAAAATGACTTACATAGACATGGAAATGGCCTTTTTGACCTGCACAAGCCAATTTGTGACTTTTGTCTTTGAAAAATGAGACCGAAGTGAATGAGTCGCCTGCATAATGCGCACTGTTTAAATGATAATTATTTCGTATTTACTAAGCATAATTAAATATTTTTATGAACCTTCCATATTCCTTGACTAGCCTTCCAGATGGCACATAATAAATAAAACAACCCGTCCCATTTGCTTGCTCAGTACCGCAAACTGCGAGATAAAGACTGTCATGACTCCATGAAATCGAGGCAACTCCAATAATGTCCTTGTATATAAGAATTTAATAATTTTAATTGTGCTTGTTTATTGATTTTAACTTGATTGATCTGAATGTTTTGATACATTTCAACAGGGCTATCCATTCGCCAAATTTGTACTAAATATTTTAAATACAAGAAGGATAAAGTTTGGTTTCATGAGAATCTATTACCTTGATTTCCTTTTGCACCAGAAGCCAAAAATCGACCACAAGGAGAGAATTTCAAAAACCAAACTTCAGCATGCGTATAAAGTGTAGAGGTAGTTTTTGAGGGGAATTCTCGATTAGAGCATTGGTGATCAATGAGGATGGCGCGATCGTCCACAATATTTTGTTCCCGTGAGAGTCCATGAAAATCACATTGTTTCGTTTGATATAGCCATGCTAAGAAATTTAATTGTAAAATTGCATTTAAAATAATTACATTGTTTCAAAAGTTCCTGAAGTCGATTTGGAGGTAGCATTAATGATGGAGGTAACACCTTCCTCAATACATTGAGCACGTTTGTTGTTGAATCTCCTATTTCCCATTTATCATTGTATTGCTGACCAGAAAATGCTTGAGTACAAAGAATTGTCGCCCAATGTTCGTGTCTTGGCCGTAATTCTTTACTTTTTGGATATTCAATTTGCAATAGCCGAAGCGCCGTTAAATACTAATTTCATCTTGTGTTTTTTATAATAACTGTAGAACAAACCTCTCCTTTTTGCATGAATTCTTTGAATTTCTCTTCTAACAGTAAAACCTTAACTGCCAAATATTGTTTCTCGGCAAGTTGCGATCTAAGCTTCTCCATGATTTCCAATGCCTTTTGCCAATGGCCCCGCTGGATTGAATCCTGCAAATCAATTTTTAATTTTTTGAATTTAAAAATTAAAATAACCCTTAGTTTCATTGAAAGTGGATTCTCAATTCGACAGCCGCTTTCTTCGAACAATGAATCTACTGTGTCGCTGGATTAGTAGTAAGTTTATAATTGTATTGGATTGTTGTACTAACTTCATCCCGAGCTCCCGTAAATATTGTCCAATTACTCGAACTGTATTTTTCTGCAATTCGCTCAAGATTATAGGCTGATGAACATGCAAAGTGCCACGTTCCGCGACGAAATGCTGCTTTGAAGAACTATTTTTTGTGCAAACTCCATTTGATACTCCATTTGTTGTTAGAGTTATTCCGTTTCCATATTCTTTTCCTCGATATGAAGCGTCTTTGAGCCGTTGTCCAACAGACTTTACCATTGTTGCCGATGGTAGACCGATTGATTGTTGCGTCAGGCCAATATGCATTCGTCTAAATTTTTTTGTAAAAATTTAATTTTTTTATGCTTTATGAATACAATTCTATTTGGGTATGGATTAAGTAAAATCAAAAATGTCTCTATGAAGATAAACTTATGTATTTGAATCGATAGAAAAGATGAAAAAATCAACTAATTTTATCGATTACTGATTTATTAATAGAATATTTTAATTTATGGTAGTTAAGAATCACTAAAAAACCAACAAAAACCTAATTTCAAAAGCACTTTGTGCGCTTCGCTTAGAAAGTTGTTTAATCAAACAGACCGTGTTTTGTGCTAGTATTTCGAAACTGGTTTTAAGTGTTTTTCCAGCATTATTATTTTGGTTTAAATTCCATTAATTGAAATGTTTCGATAATCTTCATTATTTGCTAAACTGCTGAGCTTATGGAGGGCGGATTTTTATTAATTTATCGAAGAATAAAAGCAAAAAATGCGAAATATTATTATTTATTATGATATTGATATCAATGTTTCCTTTTTAGAAATACAAATGAACAAAATGATACCAATTTTACCATTTCTAAACATAAGGGGGATCAATGGCTTTGGTAAAAATTTTTATGACTCTAAAGTTCAATATTGCGCTCAATATTGGTGAATCCATTGATTCGTTATATTAAATGGAAAAAACTAACATTTCGAAGTTATAAGAAATAATATTTTATGCCTTAGTAAGGTAAGGATTTTGAATTTTTAAAAATATTAACAAAATTGAATAAAATGATTGATAACAATGGATTCAGAAGGCCGAGCTACATTGTTTGGATAATTTATAATCAATATAATTTTCACCAAAAATGCCCTTGTCCCTTGATCCATTCTTTTATTTTTTAACAATTTCCAAAATTTTAACCTGATTTTTTTTGGCGGTGGAGAATATAGTAGCTTATCTGCAAAAACATTTTAAACAAGCCAATCTACGATCAAATACCAGAAGATGAATGCTGATCAAAACTTTGGCGTTCGCTTGAATCGGTTGTCGAATTCGTGATATTAATATGCCTAATTTCGGCAATGCCACTGCTTGATTGGTTTGAAAAGTTATGATCTTCTATTGACTGTTGATGATGGGAGGTCTGATGTCGACGACGAATTCCTGTCTTACGAAGATCCACTTTGGTCCTAGCCCGATAGGTTATTTGGTGAAAGCGATTAGTCAACGGGCCTTTGTCGTTCCGTTCCACTCGTTTTTGGTCCTTATACCTTTTATTCTAAACTTCTTCCGTCCAGTCTTTGCTTGTAATTCCTCTGTTGACTGATGATGGGATATGGTGTTGTTTCGCTGCAAGGATCACCAATAGTCTGTCCTTTATGTCACACACCTTAAACTAAAACTCGATCCTTGTGGCTATTAAATCTTGTGGTTCTCCATCCTTTATAACCTAATTCTAAAAAAACTAAGAAGTGAGTTTTAACAACTCCTACTTTTCACTTCAACTTACTTAGGTTAGGTATTCGCATACTATCTTCGTCTAACTAGTTTCACCCGAATGGTCTTCTAATACTTGGCTCTCACTCTCTCTCTCTCTCATTGCATTGTCCCCTTTTTATGAAGGAGGTATAGAAAAGAAAGTGAGAGAAGAGCGATGCTTTTCATCAGTCAGCTGTGAGCTACCCATTATATATGCCTCAACAGTCAGCTGGCAGATAGAAAAATAGAATGAAATGAAAATGTTTAGGACGTTATAACTCTCCTCTCCTTATGAGAATGACTCGTGGACGTGGATGAATTGAAAAATGGGTTGAAGGTTGAAGGGAGAATGAAAAAGACATATTGGTTGATGTGAAATCTAGTCATTTCGATGGTTTCTAAATTCTAACAATTTCTAATTCCCCAGTCAAATTGGAATAAACGTTATATTACCAACCTAAATTTTTTCCTCCCTGTCTTAAAAGAATTAAAAGAATAATTGATTATAAATAATAATTTTAAATATAGTGCTAGAAGGTGCTTACAATTTAATTGATCCAATTTTGCTGTAGATGCTGGCTGATTGATAGCGTTAAAAATTTTGCAGTAAAAAATTCTGAAAATGAAATTTAAATTCGGGCTTTTTTTTGACGATCAAAGAATGCCCTTTAAAAATTCTCCAACTAATGGAATAAACAATAAAGCATTTCTTTTGGTTCTTATTTCTTAAGTCATCTTTTCTATGCAATCATTGTGTATAGGTATATGGGAAAAATGAAAAAGGAAAAGGACACAGAATAGGGCTGGGAGCTGGGACTGGGAGATGTTGAGCCCCTTTTGTGCAGAGCACCGACATCAGCAGCATCAGCCGAGCACGGGGCGGTGCTCTCAAAATGTCTTTCTCGTTTCTTCTCTTATAACTATATGCCTTATTTAACTTTTTTAGTATTTATTTTATAAAAATCGCATAGACGAAGAAAATGGATGGAAAAATTTGTAAAATATTGAAGAAAAATTTGGCAAAAATTAAAAAAAATATTTAACATTTTTACTATATTTTTGGATATTTTTAGATTATTTTTTACAAAATTTTCAAAGAAAAATGCCTAGGAAGCATCAAAATAAGTTTTTCAGTACAAAAAATATATTTGCGCGATTCGAACCTTGATCCCACCCTAGTGCTCTCCATTCCAAAGACCCCCCCCCTCTTCGCCAATCGACCAAAATTTTTGGTGGTTGGGATTTGCTTAATATTGCCAATTTAAGTATTTGAAAGATCAAAAAGCCCATTTTTATTTCATTTACGCTGCCTTGCTATTTTTCACTGATTTTTAGGTATATTTTCTTGATTTTTTGCTGAAAAAAGGCTAAAATAGTTAAATTAGGTACAAAAAACTAAAATAGGTAAATAGGTATGAAAAGTTTTTAAAATAGGTAAATTTAGATAAATAAAACTTCATGCTAGTGAAATGCTTTTTTCGTGTATATTTCAACGTTCTGATATCAGCAGGAAAAAAATAGGCATTTACCTAAGAATCCGAGCCCTACTCATGGCTATTTATTATTTAAAAATATGGAATCATCATTTTCGAATATTATTTATGTCGGCGCGAAAGTTGAAAATCCGCGAAAGTTGAAAATCGCTAGCGAAAGTTGAAAATTTTCAACTTTCGCGAACTTTCAGCGAAAGTTGACTAAAAATCAAATTTCGCGGAATTATTCAGCGAAAGTTGAAATATCTACATGCCTTATCTCTACTAGCATTATTTTGGTCTGCAACTCTCCCTTCTTCATGCTTATCTCTCATCTCCTTTGCTCTCTTGCTTACATAAACGGTTCCAGGGCTGCGCGGAAGTCAAAAAGAAGGTGCGTTGGATATCCGAATATATGGGGATTAAGGAAGATTAAGGTGGATTAAGCTTCGAAATGGATGCGGAATGGCCTGGAAGGCTATGGGAACGTCGGGGAAGTGTAACAGAGGCCTGGAGGCTGCGCGGGATTAATCCGGATATAAGGGGATATACGTGGATTAAAGGGGATTAAGCGGGATTAAGCCCCGAAATGGATGGGCGTGATCCTTGGTTTGGCTGTTTGCTTCCGGCTTCGCGAGAATCCTATTCTCCGAACCTCTAACCCTAATCTCTAACTAAGCTTAATCCGGCTTAATCCCCCTTTATCCACCTTATTCCCCCTATATCTGGCTATATCCCACATGCTCCGAACCCTTAAGCACCTAGCCCCTAGATCCCATGCCGCCCCTAACCATAACCCTAATACCTAGCCCCTAACTAAGCTTAATCCGGCTTAAACCCCCTATATCCACCTTAATCCCTCTATAACTAGTCTAATCTCGCGCAATCTCCGGGCTTCTATTACATTTCCCTGACCTTCCTCTGGCCCTATGGGCCATTTCCCAACAAATTCGGGGCTTAATCCCCCTTAATCCTCATATATCCGGATATATCGCGCACCTTCTTTTTGACTTCTGCGCACCCCTGGAACCGTTTATGTAAGCAAGAGAGCAAAGGGGATGAGAGATAAGCATGAAGGAATGAAAAGAAAAGAAGAAAAAACTTTGCAGATAAAAAGAATTGAAATAGTAGATAAAAAAATGTTCCAAAAAATTCCAGATAAAAAAATTGACATCCCTTTTTTGCATTCTCAGTTAATTTAATTATAAATTAGACCAAAATAATGCTAGTAGAGATAAGGCATGTAGATATTTCAACTTTCGCTGAATAATTCCGCGAAATTTGATTTTTAGTCAACTTTCGCTGAAAGTTCGCGAAAGTTGAAAATTTTCAACTTTCGCTAGCGATTTTCAACTTTCGCGGATTTTCAACTTTCGCGCCGACATTTATATCAATATGCCCGTAATGGATAAGGGGTGAATTAAATACAGAAATTTGGCATTTAATAAAATTGAGATCAGCAGTTATAAAATCAAATCAGATGTAAATCTCAGTGAATTCCTCCATTCACGATGAAGATGAATTGTAAAAATAATTTGCAGTTCCATTATATTTATGGTTGTATCTTGTATCTCTTTTTGTTATTTTGTTGCCATTTTTCCCTTCATCAAGGATCATTCATCATATTTTCTATTAAAGGGGCAGTTGATTCGGCATTGTTTCCTCTTTTGATTTCTTCGCCATCTTCTTTCTGGATACAACTTTGTTCTGTTCCGTTGGATGGGAAAACGAGACTAAAAGAATCTCGTGAACTACTTGGGCATGGAAAAATTGATCTCGCTACTACTCCTGCAGGGGGTCCAGAAATCCAACTGAGCCGTTTAATTAGTCGAATTGGAGTACCAAAATGGGGTCCTGCTGAAATAATTTATTTGATAAATTTTTATTTTCCAAAATAGACATAAACGAGCGTTGGGATGCCGCTGCGCGGCATCCCAACGCTCGTCAGAACTTTTTAAAATTCTCAATCATAATAGTTAGATATTGTTTTAAAATTATCGTATTTAACATCACTTCCATCTATGTCTCTAATTCATTATTTTTTTGTTTATCACACGATTTTTATTGTTCATTCTCGACCATTCTCGGCTTTATACCTTTCATTCTCGACCATTCACAGCTTTTTACCCTTCATTCTCGAGTATTCCCGGCTTTATATCCTTCATTCTCGACCATTTCCAACTTTTTACCCTTCATTCTCGACCATTCCCAACTTTTTGCCCATCATTCTCGACCACTCACAGCTTTTTACCCTTCATTCTCGACCACTCTCAGCTTTTTACCCTTCATTCTCGACCATTCCCAACTTTTTGCCCTTCATTCTCGACCATTCACAGCTTTTTACCCTTCATTCTCGACCACTCTCAGCTTTTTACCCTTCATTCTCGACTATTCCCCAGCTTTTGTCTTTCATTCTAGATCATCCTTGTTTTTTTTTTAATTTTCATTTTTGGCTATTCTCAATTTTTTACCCATTCATTATCGATTATTTCCGGTGCTTTTACTTCATTCATGAACTCATTCATGGCATTTCTAACTCATTTCCTCATTTATATATTAATTTTCGGCTTTTTATATCAAATCTCTAGAAATATTAATTAAGTATTATCTTATTTAATTAGTGAATCCCTCTACCACTTGATTCAATCTATTTTAACCTATTCCCGAGTTTGCTATTATCTATTACATTTTTCCAATGATTAAATGCTTAAAGGAGCGCCCGGTCGCCGCTGCGCGGCTCCCGGCCGCTCCAATTGGTTCAAATTAATTAATTATCTCAATCTTTTCTTAGCATTTTACAATTATTACAAAATTTGGCAAATATTTGCATTTTTTTTTAAATAATTCTCGACTATTTCATTAAAATAATTAAAAAATTTTCTCAATTTAATATATTGCTTTCATTCTAAAATATTTTTTTTCTTTATTTCTTTATATTTTGGGTTTAAAAGCTCTTTTCTTTATTCCTTAACTATTTCATTTATTTTTGGATTTGATTCATAAGTAATGAGGGTCGGGCGACACATAATACAAAACGCCAAAGGAAAAAATTTCAAAGCTGCATTTATTGCGGATTAGTATATTTAATAAACGGGAGTGAATGGATTAAATTTTGCCCATTTTTAATAAAATAACGGTACCAAGAGCTCCAAGTGTTTTGTAGCCATTGTTTGTCATTTTAGCATCAACTAAAGCACATAACGCACCATTCTTCATTTCTCTCAAAGCACAATTGAAGCATCGAATTAGAGACTTTTGAAGATTGCATAAAACCGCCTGTTTAGGCTGTTCCAAACATCTAAAAATTGTTTTAATAAAAACTAAAAATAGCGGACTTTGATGCATAATTGTTGTTAGCAATTGAATACCCTGAATGTGGATTTCGAGTAAGAGCAATAACAAGTTTTGTTCTGACAAATTTCCACTGGTCGGCATTTAAATATGCATTTACATTATTATAATAGTAGCCTATACAGCAAAATTCATATTGTTAGATTATAAATTCTAATTCTCAAAAATCTAACCGATCTGTCGACAAAAGTCACGCCACTCTGTATCATTATCATAATTTGTTTTGGTAAGAGGAAATATAATTGCTTCTGAATAGATTGTATTAAGCACATTGCTTATAAAATTGGAGAAAACCAATTATGTCGCCAAGAAGAACACAATATCTCCGTTGGATATTATTGTGTGAAAAAAATTGTTGATTTATTGGCATTTCACTATTCAATCCAAGTGCTTTCGCAATTGAAGTCGAATTGGAGCACAACTTAAAAAATATTCTTAAAGAAATTCTACATATGTTAAACCGAATAAAGTATGCTGGTGCATATTTCATCTCTAATTTCACGGAAACGATTTAAAATTATTACTGCCCATTGTGGTTCAATTGGAACATTTTTTGTCAAATCAGTACTTGATGCCGACAATGTAAAACTTGCCGCAATGCGCTTCTTTTTCTCCTTTAAATCCGGTGTTGACTTAATTATTTATAAATTCTAACTTCTTTGCATTTCGGCCATTTATAGAAAATCAACCAATTTGTTGCAGAGTGAATAGCCAAAAGCATATTTGAAAAATCGGTTAAATAAAGCGATCGTATGTACTGTAAAATAAACATAATTAAATGCCTCAATTCGTATGAAACTTGTTCCATTTCGAGCTCAGTTTGTTGGCTGCTTGTTTTCCCACCATAGCCCATAATTTCCATTAAAATTGTATTGAAAAGATATAGAGCTAAAAACAAGTATGAATATTTTTATAAATTTTAATTCTCACTATTACAAAGGACAAATTTGACGGAAAGTAGCTAAGTAATGAAAAAGTGGAATTTTTATCAATTTCTCTAAACCTACTGTAAGCATCAAATGAACATTCCGACCTAACGCTCTTTGCCTTTGAGGTATAATTTGCTGATGACCAATTGTTCTTTGCGCTGAAGCCATTTGTAAAGTTCTCACAGTCAAAATGGCACTATAAAAGGGATTTTTAATATCATAAAAGCAGTAATAGAGTTATGGCATACATAATTATAATCGGGGTCGGGGCGCGAAATATCAGATCAGGCACTAGATGGGAAAGAATTGCATAATATTGAGAATTGACCAAATCCTGCTGTACAATCCTATAGAATATGGTTAAAAACGTGTGGCTTTTGATCAATTTTAATTGCTATACATTGTTCTCACTGCAAATCCATCAGTTCGAAACTCATAGCAATCGACCAATGCCCTTTCAAAGGGTACAGCCAAGAAATTAAGGGCAAAAGCACCACAAACAATTGAAAGGCATATGGTCTGAAAATGAAATTGATTTTCGAAAGGATGGGAATATATCACTTTTAAAGAAAATTGTCCTTTTCGTGTTCTTTGTTCAAGTGGTTTCGACACCGCCTAAAAACAATTTTTACCCTTTTCATTAGATTTCAAATTTGTTGAATCACCTTGTACCGTTCAACTGTAATGGCCAAAACTTGCCAAATCTGTAAATATAATATTAAATCATTTCGTATTTTCTATTTTTCATTACCGTCCCAGTCACGCAAAAACTAGCAAATGGCTGAAATAAATAAAGAAGATAAGCTGTAATGCCAACAAATGGAAGAATGCCAACACACATGCAAATTATTCCTGAAATATGATTTTATAAGATGACATTGTTATATAATTTCTGAAGCTACCGTAGGAACCAATGCAACAGCATAAGAGAGCAATATCCCAAACACAAAGCGCAGTCAAATGGTTTGCTAATCGACGAGAAAAATGATTGGATTTGGCGTGAAGCTTTAGAATTTAAAGGGATTATATTAGACTAATTATAATTACCTGAGCAACGAATAAGGCATTACCAATGAGTCCGAAAATTGCCAATAGGCATGTGACTAATCCATTAACAACAAATGAGAATTTAGCATAAGTCTCCAATTCTGAATTTAAGTACTTGTTCGGTTTGTTCCCCTTTTTTGGTCAAAAAAGAAAAAGTAAAAAAGAAAAGTGAAGAATTCCCCATATGGGTATGGGTTTAGGGATGGAGTTAGGTATATTTAAGATGATTTTGTGCTATCCTATTTCTACATAAATCCTAATTCCATTCCTGATGCTAATGACCCATAGGGGTGATTCTTCATTTTTCCCCTTTAAGTCGAAAAAAGAAATACAAAATGAAAAAGTACCTGCTAAAACCTTTCTTGCCTGGGGATCATCTTCAATACTTCGGTAGAATAATAATAAATCAAAACACCAAGCTAAAATAATACGGAAAAATGATGTTATATCAAAGCATAAAATTTCGCTTTTAATAGGGAATTTAATAAATTTTTTATTACCTTCAACTGGCGGTTCTTCAAGTAATGGAGGTGCTTTTGTTGTTGTGGAATTTATTAATGTTATTATGGAATTTATTGAAGTGATGTTATTTGAATTCGGAGAAGAAATCGGGGAGGAATGGGAATAATTATGGAAATTGAAGGAATTGTAAGAAGAAGAATTCTGTATTTCCATATTTGCTAATTTTAAACTTATATTAAACTCAGCAATTAGAATTTCGACAGATATGAATATAGTAGCAACCTAATTTTTAAATATAATATATTTCTTTCTCGAAACATTATAGAAATTGTTGTGTAGCGGATTGTCAGAATTCAATTTTAATTTAATAGATACGTTTTTTCCAATGACTCTAAAATGAATGAAAATGGATGAGCTTTTTTAGAGGAAATTTATGGGCCAGAACTGTTTGCAACCATTTAATTTGGTTACGCAAATGAGCTATATATACTCTTCATTGCCTATTTTGCCTTTTGGGCAAATTGATTTTAGAAAATTTCAACTGAATTTTCCATCGTTATTTGGGGATAAATATTTATTAGTAAAAAGGCAAACATAATTCTTTTTTTTGGAATAAATATTCTACTTGTAGATGAATTTTATCAATGAAGGTCAGTGGACTTGATGCTTGTTTTTATTGCAACAGAAATTGATGTTATTGCCAGCAGTTTTACTTTGTTTTTAGCAGGAAAAAAAGATGCTTTTGAAAAATTTATGCCTAAATTGCTCTCATATTCATTCTTCCAGGCAAATTTTACGCTTGGAAATGGTTGAGAATGGCCAAACAAAGGATTTAAAGAAGGTTGAATACAAATGGAAGCATTAGAAAGAAGGATGTTGGAAGAAAGGATAACAATTTTACACCCTCACTAATAGAATCGTGCGTGGGAATTCAGAAAATGAGATGGCGAAGTAAAGAAATTATTGAATATTGGAATACAATTTTGTCAGTCAAATCATAATATTTTAATTATTCTTTTTTAAATTTATATTCATAAAGGATAAATTGGAAAAATTGATAGTTTTTGGTTTTTAGGATGATTATTAATTAAAGAATAGTCCTTCTGCTGATTAGCATAAGCAACTGAATTGGTTTTGTGCCTCATATATTTTCACAGCTGTCCAGTGTCCTATGGCCAAGCTCATTTCCCCATCCCCTGCTCCCATTCTCGCGCCTTTGTCCCCCCCCCCCCCCCCTCCCACCGAAGACCTAACCTAATATTCAATTCAGAGGATTCTTTTTGTCAGACCTTTTTCCTTCTTCAATTTCTTCACGTCTTCTCTCTCTAATAAATCTTTTCTTTTTAGAAGAATGAGTAAAATAATAATGAGTGAAAAAGATGGTTCCATTTTCCATATTTTATGTGTTGGGTTTGAAAAATCCAAGTGGATTTGCAGGTATTGATGAAATGTTAATATTAGATAATAAGTACCTCTAGCTACACGGTAGATATTTTGTAGTTAAAATAGATTAATATTAAGTGGGAAATTAAATTGGCATGGTGAATGAAAAGGACAATAATTTTTGGTGGAAATCAGAAAATCAATATAATTTTTAAATTATATTATTTCATAGTTTTCTAAATTTATAAAAAAAACGATATTCACAATTTATTTGGCTTATAAAATTGCCAATAGAGGGAATTTTTAGTATTGGAATTAATAATAAACCATTTTATAGAGCAATTTTCGAAGTTTATATTTATATAAATAGACATTTCTAACAACAAAAAATGAAGCTTAAATATTTTTAAAAAATAATGAAAATTTGAAGCATGATTCCTACGGAGAATATATAAGTAATATATTTGGTATTGGTAGCTTCTGCTGAAGTCTGAATCGCTTGAATGGCGCATAATTTTGCATTTCTTCATTTTTGGAGATGGTAGCAAATAATTATTAAAAAATGAAAAGGGCAAATTTTAATGCGAAAAAATGATGATGAGACTTGAGGGCATGATGGAAGGAAATAGATGTGGATTGTGGACATTCGACGACGAATTAACTCATTTCCAAAAAGAAAATATTGAATATTTTATTTACGAAAAAGAGCCATTGCTAAAATTATTTTTCATATTTTAATTTAAATTGGCAAATGATGAAGATAAAATAGGGAAAAATTTGTGTTTTGAAAGTTTGGCAATCAAGTTGAAAAGATTTTTTGGCGTTTGTCCATTAGAGAAGGGGATAAGATAAAAAAAATTGTAAAAAATTTGTTTATTAGAAAGTGCGTAATGCCTAGTGCGTAAAACACATTGAAACAGGGGTGCCATAATACCAGATTTATCGGGCACGTGCCCGATTTTTGATGCCACTGCCAGATTTTTTCCAGATTTTTGTTTATGCCAGATTTTTGCCAGTTTTTTTTCAAAATTAGCCAATTTTTTGCTAAATTTTTAAATTTTTATTAAAAATGGGCAAAAATTTTCGCTGCGCGGCCATTTTCGACATAAATTTTTCGCTGCGCGGCCATTTTTGGTTAAATTTTTTCCCTACGGGGCTATTTTTGGATAAAATTTACTTTACCAGAGTTTTTGCTGCAAGGATATTTTTGTTTAATTTTTTCTCGGGCGCTTATGTTATCTTTATTTCACAGCCCAAATTGCTCAAACAAGTCAAGTCATAAGAGAAATAAAAAGTATAAAAATTTTAAAATCCTTTTCTTTATTTTTACACGTTTTTAAGCATGCCAGATTTTTTGCCCCGATTTCTGCCAGATTTTTAGATCCGAATGCCAGATTTTTGTGTTTTGGAGATGGCACCCCTGCATTGAAATGATGAATAAACTGTTGATATGATGCCATTGAAATATTCCTTAAGCCATCTAAACATTCGCTAGATTTTAGGGATTGATTAGTTGATGATTGATGAAAGTTCAATGTTAAAGGAAATTAATCGTCATTTTTCTTCCATAGATAAAAGTATTTTTTTATTAAATAAGTTAACAATTATTTTTTAAAGGAAGGAAAAAGAGAAGTGGAATAATAAATAGAGGAAGATTTTCATATGAATATTTGGATACTATACTTAATTAGGTGTAAAAATAAAAAGTAAAAACAATGAAATAGGCGAAAAAATTAATGAATTGGCGAAACATAGAAATTGACGGAAACGAATTAAAATATATATAAATATTAGATTTTCAAGTTTCTCATTGGCTTTTTTGCCTATTTCATTAAGTCGTAAATATTTCTTTATTAATTTTTATTATAAAATCGTTAATCAACTTATACTTATCCCAATCAGGGATATAATTTTATATTGGACTTTAAAAATTGATTTAGTGAAAAAAATTTGTAGAAAATTCCAAAAAGAGGTAACTCTATAGAATAATAATAATAATATCAGAATGAATTGAATAGAAGGTTAATTTGAAATGCATTGAAATAGTTATGGATGCATAGATTAATAGAAGAATTTCTTCGGCATTTTTTTTTGTTAAGTTGCCATATGTAGAGATTATTCGTCCTTTTTGTGCAAAATAGAATTGCCCTTTTTAAAGGGAGAGATTCAAATGAGAATCAACAATTTTGGGCTGAGTCTTGAGTGCAAGAGGAATAGGCGATGACCGAGAAAATTGAATGAAACTACTTTTATTGCTCTAAAAAGGGATGAATAATAATGAATGGGACTGCTTGTGAAAGTTGGATGGGGGGAAAATTTATTGTTTTCAGGAAAAAAGGTAGAATACGATAGTCAAATATCTTTTGGTTAAAAGAATTATTGATGGGTGGGAAAATGGCATTCCCAAAGAAATCCGCCTCAATTCTTAGAAAGTCAAAAATGAAAGTTTTTTAGTTTTGCCAAGAAGAAAATCCAGAAAAAACTTTTGCTTTCCAGAAAAAACCTTTTTGCATCATGGATAATTTAGAAAGAGAGAATTCTTCGCAATTTCTTATTGAAAGGGAATTAGTTAATAAAAAAGTGCAAAAATGGGATTTATAGAAACGAGTTAGACTTTCCCTCTCTACCTCCCGCCCTTCTCCAATTCTTTCATGTCTCGATGCAGCATAATTTAGATGCGTGGTCGACTACCCTCTTTTAATAATGAAAGTTGCAGGTTTCAAGAATATTTTCACAGACAATTGGCCAAATGGATTCTGATTTATGAGAACATTAAGTTTCCGAAAATTCTGGGAGCAGGATTAAATTTCGGATGAGTTTGAGAGAAGGATGATTTTACAAATCTTATTAATTAATATTAATATTGAAGCAGATCAAAATATACAATGGTCAATGGAAACAAAAAGATGAAGATTGAATTGAATGTAGGCAGTAGGCACGAAATGTTGAAAAAAATAGTTGTTGGAAATTTCGGCGTTCGTGGAAATTATCGAAATTGGAGGATTTTGGGCGGATTGGAACTGTGCTGGGAAATTTGTCTCCTATCTCCGCATAGCCCCGCCGGAGGGAAATATGAGAAAGTGGGTAGGTGGAAATTTGTTGTGTGGACTTTGGGCTACGAGAAACGTGAGCAGTGCAGGGGCCGTACTCTCATCTCCGAGTTAAGCTAACCCCGATTAGGGCGCTTAACCCGGGTTTGCTTAATCTGGGTTAGTGAATGTCTTTAACCTTTTACTCTCATCCTAAACCTGGGTTAGCTTAACCCAGATTAACGGAACCCGGGTTAAGGCTATGAAAATTCCTTTTAAAAATTAATAAAATGAAATTTTAATTTTTAAATTAATTTAATATAATAAATTAAGCATATATAACCTTCCCATTATTAAATAAAAAATTATACTTGAAAATTAATTTTTTCTATTTTTTTTAAAATTTCTAAAATAATTTTTTCTAATAACTTTTTTTTTAATATTAGATTATTTTGAAGCTTACGATATCCATAAAATTGAATTAAAAATTTAATATAACATTTTTGACCATAAAAATGTCATTTTATTTGCTTAACCCTGGGTCATTTTAGGGTTAAGATTAAGCGCTAACCCGGGTTAAGAAAAAAGATGAGAGTAGGAAATTAGAGCATATTTGGGTTAAGGGTCTCTTAACCCGGGTTAGAGGAGTCACTAACCCCGATTAAGGGAACCTAGGTTAGCGATTTAATTTAAAAGATGAGAGTACCAAGTTAGGGTTAGCCAAACTCGGGTTAGGCCCTTAACCCGGATTAAGCGCCTTAACCCGGAGATGAGAGTAAGGCCCCAGGGTATGCAATGCACATTGCACAAAAAGTGTTGATGATGAATTGAAAAGAAATGAGAGATAAAGCTAATAGCTAAATTAAATTGAGACCTTTCTACATTTTTTGTTTTTTTTTATGGTCTGTTCATTCATTTTAATGTAAAGGATTTAGATTTTCAACCTTCAATACTAGAGGAGGTGAAATCGTGAAATGGATGGTAAATTGCGAAATAAATGAGAATCTAATTATATTATGAGGTATTGTTGTTGAATTGCATTTGTGACCATGTGTAATTTGTTCGAATAGAAAGAAGAGCATTTGTCATTATCATTAAAGAGAAATTTTGTGAGCAAAATTTTAATTTAGCTAACCAAAAGGCAAGGTTCACATTAATTTAGACTCCCGAGGGATTGATGGCTTCAAGAAGCGGCGCACTGCGAAAGCTAAATTTTTCAATATATGTATACGTATACGTATGTACTTTTCAAAAACTTCAAATATCGAGTAAAAAGGTTTTAATAAATTTCAGAAAAACGCTTTTGCATCTAATAACAAAATTCCCAATAAAAATGGCTCATAAATAAACTGCTTTCGATTTATAGAATATAATTTCCATTCTAAAGTAAAATTTTGCTTTAATTTACGAATAAATATGTTAATTTGCATACAATTAATAATAAATTCTGGGTTTTTAGGCATGATATTTCAATATATATAATGTTACGCCAAAAACGCGATGCGGAATTTGTAAACGCTAATACGTATAAGAAAATTTTTATGAATGGTGAAACTAGTCTAAATCCAAATATTTAACATGAAAGAAGCAGAAATAGTTAAAAAAGATTCTAGGAAAAGTTAGAATATGCGACCGGAAATTACTTGTAAAATTATTTTTTAATTTTCGTAATTGCAGGGATGCCAGATGGTTTTTCATTTTGAGGGGCATTTTGTTTAAAAAAAGGGGCATTTGGGGGGGGGGGGGGCATTTTCGT
Organism: Pratylenchus scribneri; assembly: GCA_030063045.1. Taxonomy (NCBI): domain Eukaryota; kingdom Metazoa; phylum Nematoda; class Chromadorea; order Rhabditida; family Pratylenchidae; genus Pratylenchus; species Pratylenchus scribneri. The sequence goes on from JAQSEB010000029.1 coordinate 66,144, forward strand.
GAAAAAAAGGGCATTTTGGGGGGCAGTTTTAAAAAGTGCCAAAAATGGAAAAATGTTTGCCAATAATGGCCGCGCAGCGAAAAATTAGACCAAAAAAATAGCCGCGCAGCGAAAAATTAGACCAAAAAAATAGGCGCGCAGCGAAAAATTAGACAAAAAAAAATAGCCGCGCAGCGAAAAATTAGACCAAAAAAATAGGCGCGCAGCGAAAAATTAGACCAAAAAATGGCCACGCTGCGAAAAATTTACCAAAAAATAATAAAAAAGAGAAAAAATGACAATTAAAAAGGAGGCATTTGGGGGGCAACTCGGTTCGAGGGGCAAAAAAGGGGGCAAAATTAAAATCTCAAAAAGGGGACAAATGCCCCCCGTAGCCCTAGGGGTACATTCTGGCAACCCTGCGTAATTGTTTATTAGTTATTACATTTGAATTTAAACAAAATTTTTCGGTCAATAAAAATTTTGAATTCCGAGTTCCACCGTTCGCTTCCGTTTCTGCTATGTAAATATAAATACTCGTAGTCGTTGTGTGTTACTGTGTATTGCCCTAGAATTTAAGGCATCGGCTTATCCTTTCCTTACTTATTAGCACTTTTTGTTATTTTTCCATTAATCAAATTCAGTGGTCAATTTCTCTACAAAAAGTGCCGATATTGAAAATTGCCTAATGAGATTAGAGTCAAAGGAGAGCAAACCGGGAATTGGCAAAAAATGAGAGGGATTGAAGTAAAACGAAATGTACTTTCAGCAGATTTTAGCATTTGGCTGTGATAAAATATGAATTTTCAAGGAAATTGGCATGAATGAGTATGAAATGAATTGATAATTGGTTTTGAAATGGTTGTGGTTGGTAGTTGGTGTTAATTAAATTCTATATTCTATGGAAAATATTTTCCAACATTATATTTTGATTCTTGTAAGTACATAATCCTTTAATTTATATAACACTTACAATTATATTAAATTAAGAATTAGGATTGAAAACTAAAATAATAAGTCAGCAAATTCTCATATCACGAAAAGAGATAAAATAGATATGAAATATGATGTAAAAATTGTCTAAAGCGATGAGATTAATGAACAAATATGAATGAATATCTGAAAAGTGAAAATTTCTTTAAAACTTAAATCCTATCCATTAATTCAAAGGAGTTAATCCATCCAAAGTGATGCGACGGTATTCCGGAAGTATTAAAGAATAAATTCAATTCCACGGCCCCAATGGTCCATACTCCTCAACTCTATATTCATTAAAAATATTGAAGGGAAGGTATTCAACTGACCGTGGGCTTTTCAAAGGAGACCTAGCTATTTTTGTAGATTATATATGGGTTTCTCCCAGAAGTGATGTCCTTTTTTCCTAAATGGACCTCCCCTCTGAGATATGGCCATAAAACAAGCTTTATCTGCTCATTTGGCCCTAATTCATATCTCCTCATAGAATTGAGATAAAAATATGATTTAAACGTCATTTTGTAGAGAATTTAATGCTCTTCATTATTGTAAATACATCAGGGGTCTAAAAATTTTTAGAAATTTTTTATCGATTATTTTCTGAAAATACCAAATTTGGCCAATTTTCAATGGGCCATAACTCGGTTAAATGACAATATTGGACTTTGGCCTAGTTATCATTTTTGATCACTATATCATAAAGTATCTCTATGCAAATTTTCAGATTTTTTTGTTAACCTGAAAATTCTTGCAATTTCGCTATGCTAGGCCTGATCGGCAAAATACCTTGAATTTTTAGGGTGACAGAAAAATTTGAAAATTTGCATAGAGATACTTTATGATATAGTGATCAAAAATGATAACTAGGCCAAAGTCCAATATTGTCATTTAACCGAGTTATGGCCCATTGAAAATTGGCCAAATTTGGTATTTTCAGAAAAAAATCGATAAAAAATTTCTAAAAATTTTTAGACCCCTGATGTATTTACAATAATGAAAGAGCATTAAATTCTCTACAAAATGACGTTTAAATCATATTTTTATCTCAATTCTATGAGGAGATATGAATTAGGGCCAAATACGCGGATAAAGCAGGTTTTATGGCCATATCTCAGCGGGGATGTCCATTTAGGAAAAAAGGACATCACTTCTGGGAGAAACCCATATATAATCTACAAAAATAGCTAGGTCTCGTTTGAAAAGCCCACGGTCAGTTGAATACCTTCCCTTGTGAAGAAAGCGAGAATGACACCGCAATTGAAAGTTCTGCTGCTCGCGTGAATGCAAAGTCAAGAAGAAGAGCCATTTACAAAGTTTTAGATAATTACCACATTTATTTATCTATCTCCCTCAATTTTGATAAGTAAAAATTTTAAAAAATCTTTATCGAGAATTCAATCGTTTGCAGCATAAATGGCATTGATTGGCAGAAGTAAAATACCGATAATCCTATATATAATTTTCTGTTGGTTTGTTATAAAAAATTATTTTGAACTTGGCGTTTTGTTTTTTTTTAGAAGAAACAGAGAAAAACATTTTTTAGACATAAAGTATAAAAAAGGAAAAAAGAAAAATTAAGATAAAGAAATAAAAAATGTGCATATTCTTTTTCAGTTCTTTATTAATTTTTATTTCTAATCCATACTGCAACTAATCTTTGATTATGAAATTTGTTTTCAGTTATTTATTTTTATTTACTTCTACTGCCTGCAACAGTTCTGAAATTTCCCAAAGATTAAAAGCACCTTGGAAAGTTTCTTTATCTTTTTATTTTTCTGAAACAGCAGGGTCAATTCGGAACACAAAAAAGGAAAAGAATAAAATGCATCATTTTTATCTTAATTTTAATGACAGAAAACAATACAATTTTTAATTCCTTTTTTCAATCTTCACACATCCACTCAATCTTAATAAATAGGATAAGGAATAAAGAAATAAAGGAAATTAGAATGAAATAAGCTGCAATTTGAGAAAAATTTCAACAAATTAAATGAGAAAAAATATTTTTTAACTGTTTGGAATAGCCGAGAATTATTTTAATGGCAATTAAATGATAGCGACAATTAAATTTATTGTTTTTTTTAATTATAAAATTGCAATTTTCATTTTTAATATCAACAATTTCTTTAACAAAAAATGGTTGAAAGAATTCACCTTCATTCATCATTCCCCAATTTTTTATTCAAGAAGATGTCGAAATTCTTTGAATTGCAATTTATTCTTATAAAAATGTATTAGTGATGAATGGGAAGATGAAAAAGATGAATGAGAAGATGAATAGTGATGAATGGGAAGATGAAAAGAATGAATGAGAAGATGAAAAGAGATTATTGTAAACAAGTGATGAATGTGAAAATGAAAAGGGATGAATGGGAATATGAGAAGAATGAACGAGAAGATAAAAAAGGATGAATGGAAAAATAAGAAGAGATGAATGCGAAAAAAAGGGATGAATAGGAAGAAGAATAGGGATGAATATGAAAGAAGAGATTAATAGGAAGATGAGAATGGATGAATAGGAAAATAAGAATGAATGGGAATGAAAAGAGATTAATAGGAAGATGAATAGGGATGAATGAAAATAGGAGGATGAGAAGAGATGAATGATCGGGATGAATGGGAGGATGAGAAGAGATGAATGGTAGGAAGATAGAGTTTAATGGGTGGATGAGAAGATATAAATGGGGGATGAGAAGAGATGAATGGGAGGATGAGAGGGATGAATGAGAGGAAGAGAGGTTTTAATGGGAGGATGAGAAAATATGAACGAGAAGATGAGAAGAGATGAATGAGAGGAAGAGAGGGATGAATGGGAGGATGAGAAAATATGACTGAGAGAATGAGAAGAGATGAAGGGGAGGATGAGAGGGATGAATGGGAGAATGTGAGGGATGAATGGGAGGATGAGAAGAGAAGAATAAGAGGAAGAGAGATGTTAGTGTGAGGATGAGAGGGATGAATGTGAAGATGAGAAGATATGAATGGGAGAATGCGAGCGATGAATAGGATGAAAAGAGATGAATGAAATGATTAGAAAGGATGAACATAAGAATGAAAGGGAATGAAAGTGATAAATGAGAATAAAGATGAGAAAAGATAAATTAGAAGATAAAATTTGGAGGAGAGGTTGAAGCATAAAGAAGAGAAAATGAAGAATTAAAAAGAATAAAGGGAGGGAAATTATAGTGCTAAAAAATATTAAGGGATGAATGAAGATGATAATGAGTTATGAGTATAGGGAATAAGAATTAATGAAGTTGATGAGAGATGAATAAAATATTTAAATTGAATTTTTTTACTATTTATTTTTTTAGCATAAAATTATTCATTTATTATTAATTTTTTTTATTATATTTAATTATTTCAAATATTGGTTCAATTCAAAAAGTAACTAGCTAAGGGACGCGCGCGATAGCGCGCGTTCCTGAGCTAGTTTATAATAATAAACACAATCAATTTCAATTTTTAAATTTTTATTTCTTTTGACTAAAAAAAGCTAGAATTATTAACATTAACAGCCCTTTTTATATAAGCAAAATTAAAATCACCTTTCAACTAATTTATCTATTTGAGGAAATTATAATTGACATATATATTATTTATTAAATATTAACAAACTAACAAAATTAAAGTAAAATAAACAATAAAATATTAAAAAGCAATACACAATTGAAGAACATTGGAATTGAGGAAGGTGTGTTTGTGTTATACTATGCCCAATAAGAAATTTGATAAGGGATGACATGCTTGCCAAAAGCATTGAATTCAAAAAAAATTAAAGAACAAGCTTCTTGGGATAAAATTTTAAAAACAGGAATTAAATTCATCGGTCTTTTTTTGGACAAGAAAATTCATATTTACAAATTCCCATTTTAAATATATTGAAATTGGATGAATAAACAGCAATCAAGGATAGAATTAGAATAAATTCAGAGAAAGAAATTATCGAATTGCCATGTTGAATGTATACTTACATGATTCCATGATATTTATATTTTTTTTGTAGAGGTAAAAGATAAATTCGGAAAAAAATGAAGAAATTTAGGGCAAAATTACTAAAAATAATGCTAGCATCAAAAAAGGTCTTTCCATTCCATAAAATCTAAGTTTTGCATTTAATTATTCACAAACTATCAAATGGAACGATCATCTCTCACTTCATTATAAAACATTGTTTGAAATACGTAATGGCAAGGATTCTTAACAATTGAATTAGCAGTTATTTTCGACTGATCAAAATTGAATAATTTAATCCTGGGAATGTTTTGAGTGATGGGAGGGAGCTGTCAAATGAACGGTTTTTTGTACTGTATGTATAAATTTGAGCAATTCGATGATAATTTGTTGAATTTGCCGTTGGTCATTGTTAAATTTTCATTATTCAATTCATGCTTCTCTGCTGGTAGGACAAATTATTGCCGATTCTGGGACTATTCTGTCTTTATTTTCAATCTGCTTCTAAATAAAATAAATGTTATATTTTCCTTTCATATCGAATATCACCTTTCTAAAAATCTCATCCAATTGGGGAATAGTTCCAAAATTGTTTATTGTCAAGTTTGTTGGAATCAAATGCATCATCAATTGAAGGCGGTTAGCATTTATTTGTCTGCCATCACCAATTCCTCTGCTAAATGTTAAAGGGCCAGCATAATTTATCTTAAATACTTAATTAATAAGAATTTCTCTTATCAATTAATTAACCGGGACAAAGGCTGGTGGCTGCCCTCGACGATGGCCTCCTATTTCCGAATATTCTGCATGTTGTTGTCTGTTTTCTAATAATGTAGTTCTTGGTGAAATAGCTGTTTGATTATCAATTGTTGTAATTCGTTGTTGTAATAAAATTGGACGAGTCATTAACCCATGACGGCGAATCCCCAACTCATTAATGTTATTGTTAACCAATTGGGATTCGAGGGCTGTTGTTATTGGGCTTAAACGTCTTAATGAAGGGACTTGGCCAACTGTTGGACTCAAATTCATAGGACCCGGATACGAGAATAGAAAAAATGTAGTTGATGGCGGTAGAGTTGCATTTGATTGTTCCAAAATGTCACTTTGTCTTTTTGGATCAGCATATACAGTTTTGTAAGCAAATGAATTTCGATTAAACCGAAACCAATGGGCATGCAGAATTTGTTTAGCCGTGGGTCGATCTTCAGGCTTTGGAGAAAGAAGGGAATGAATGAGCCAACGAGCTGGTTCTGATATTGATTCATGGATTGGAAAAGAAAAACGATGGGCCCGAATGCGTCGAAGCCTAAATTGGTTTTTAGGGTTTTTTAACAAAAATTCTTACAGTGCGATTGGACTTCGACTGGACTCAAAGAAAGGGTATCGACCATTCAACAATGTGAATATTAAAATACCAAAAGCCCAAATATCAGAAGCTTTTCCACCACATTGCTCATTCTAGAAAAATGGATTTTGATATGGTAATCCATCCGCATTATTGAACCTTTTTGTCAATAAGTTCCGGGGCAATATATGCCGGAATGAATTCGCGTGAAATTACCGATATGTTTGTTCCTTTTGGAGCCAAATACAAGTCGAGAACATTATTAACGCGAATCTGAGTCCTGTAAAATATTAATTGGAATTTATTATATTAACATTTCATAAAAATTCTTTCTTTCACATATTTCATTCTTGAGTTCCTTTGTTTATAATTTTATCCTAACAAATTTTTTGTCATCAATTGTTTACAATGATATTAAAGCGTTTGGAAAACTGTGATAAAATTAAAAAAATTCAAGTTTCTCAATTTTGGTCTTTTTTCGAAGTAGATTCTTGAATTACTTACTTTTCACTGTCAGTAAAAACGAATTTGCGTAATCGGAAGTCACGAAAATAGAGACCAATTCTATGGCAAAAGTCGAGAAGAAGGGCCACTTGTTTCAGAATAGGCTGAGCTCGTTCTTCGCTAAGACGTGCCGGACCCCCATTAAGACAAATTAATTCGTTTTCCTCCAATAATTGATGCAAAGTTCCATGATGGTCTGGTAGAAGCATCTAAAATAAGAATTAATGTTTTAAATTTTTGCTTTTTTGATTTACATAAACAAGCCCACGTCTTTGTGGTGAACGGATAATGCGTAGTTGTTCAATTGGGAGAAGCATATTGCTAAATATGAAGGAACAATATTTATGAAAATTTACCCTTGAATTCATCACCTTATCATTGAAAATTCCTCTTCCCCATAATCCGTTGCCACTCCTTGCATTCTAGCCATTATTTCGGAAATTTGGCAAAATTCTTCCAATTTAAAACACTGACAGTGCCAAACAGCATTATTTTGATCGTTTGTTTCCACCGCCTTGCAATTTCGTCCATCGCCGACTAATTCGAATTTGGAGCCCCGGAATTCATCTTCTAAGACTAGTCCACAACTTGATAATTGAACATTTTGAGGACTCTGCTCATCCAATTCGATTGATAAAATTTAAATTCTAACACAATTAGCTTACAGTTGATTCGCTGCTCCATTGATTTCCTTCCAATTCCGATAAATTTTGCTGAATTTTACTGTGGTTATTGACTTTTGTTGAATCAGTGAAAAGGAGTTGTTCATGCGATCCCTGCCATTCTGTGGTAGACAATAAATTGGTGCCTTCAGATGCAGAGATCGAACACTGAGAATGAAGACGCAAACGCTTTAAACTTTCCTCCCTTTCTTCCAATTTGATAACGTTGTCGCTAACAATTGGACTACAAATGATTTAGATTATATTAATAGTATATTTTTAAATTATGTTTATACAAATACCCTTCACAATTTTGAGCTTCTTATTTTATAATATCACCCATTCTATTATTTTATTACTAACCAATCCTCGTTGTCAGGAGATTGCTCATCTGCCCCGCTACGACTGATATTAATACCGTTTAGAGATTCATTAGAACCACCAAGAAATTTCTTGGAACATTTGCTGAGATCAATTCGTTGTAGAAGACTAGCAGGTCGTTTCCGGCTGGTTGAAGGAGTAAAATGCTGGGAGTTTGGAACAATATCATTGCTGACCAAGCTACCAACCAATTGAAATGGTTTAATGGACATTGCTGATAATGAAGAGGAGGACATTACTTAAAATAAATAAATGAGAATCGAGGACGAGGAGCACATTCCAAGAATTTACTTGAGTGAAAAAAAATCTTGCTTTACCCGGAAATAAATGTAATAGTAATTTTTAACTTCATTCATTTTTAAGCGTGAAAATTGTTTATTATAATTATAACTTATAATGAATGAGTGATGTGATGATTTATGAGGATATTATAGAATTACTTTACCCTATCCTGTCTTAAAAGATTAAAATTATATTTTTATTATTCTTTCTTCTTATAATAAGGTTGTTATTGAGCTTTATGAGAATGGGAATTGACAATGATATACGACAACTGAGGAATTTTAAAACAACCTTTTCTGTTATTATAATCCACGAGATAATTCCGTCAACATCAACAGTTTTTGAAATATGGGATATTAGGCCAAATTCCTGTCCTATTTCTAAATAAGCATATGAGGAAATAGGGAAAGGTTTGACTCATCAGTTTTATAGAAATGCGCAATGTGAATGAATGGGTCAAATATGATTTGGAAATGAGTGATTTTTATTTGTTTTGTTTTTATTTTATATCATATCATATCATAATTTCATAAATAATAGCAAAATTTCAAATTAAAATTATTTATTTTATAAATATAAAAATACCAATACTGAAGGGTTTAACTGGTTTTTTATTATTTTTATAGCTTAAAAGGCATTTTTCATTTCTTCATGAATTATCGTTCTTTATAATCTTACCACTTTTTATGCCCTAATTAGACATATACCAAAGTATATTGGTAAAAGGAATTAATATAAAAAATATTTTGGAGGGTTAACTTTGCTAAAATTAAAAATTCCCCTTTGTCCACCTTTAAAATTCTGCTGCGCCCTTCAACAGTTCTGAATAATGTGGAGGGCAAGGGCACACTGTTATAATTCACTATTTAAGTCGATTCCGTTGTTTCCCGATGCAATAGACCAAATTCTCCATGAGATCAACAGCCGGAGCTACTGCTCAACTGTTTTTCAGATTCGAAAATGGCATTTTCGCATTTTAATTGTCTTCTCCACAAAAAAATAGAAGAATCGACTGTGGGGGTAATCAGCATAGAGTTTTGTAATGATGATGCATTTGCAGATAGCATTTTGGCAGTTTAATAATAAATTTTATTTGCGAGAAACTGATTTTAATCCAATTTTAAAAAATGATTTGTAGGGACGATTGCATTGACTTGGAGGCACTGCAAAAAATATTACTAAGAATTAAATAACTAAGAAATTGGTTTTATCATGTCAATATCCATAATTAAAGGAATCTTCTATTGTTAAATTGCTCTATGAAAAGCTCGATCCGATTTTCAGGCCATAAATTCGAATTGCCGAGAAGCAAAGGTGGGACTTTTTTTTTACGAAAAAAGAGGTTGAGAAAGAGGAGCGAGCTGAGCAGCAGCATCAACATTTGGCGAACCATTGAAGTGAAGAGAGCCCAACCCCAACCAAATTCTCTTCCTCCGTCTATCCGTACGCCTCATCAGCTGCTCCACCGTGTTGTGTTGTTGGAGGGTGACGCTTTCGCTTGCCTCGATTTTTCTCTATCCATCTCAACGTCCCCTTTGCCTTATTTCTCATTCCCACCCACAATGCAGGACATTTTGTTTGTGAATGAATTGGGAGAGAGATCTCGCAAATAACCAACCCATACATTTGTGTTATTTTATTTATTGGGAATGCGAAATAAAGACGACCGACTGCTGAGAACGGCTGGAAACAACAGAATGATGTGTAGATTGTAAATTTCGCAATTGAAAGTGGGTTGGAAATTGGAATAAAGTGGGGGTGATAATAAATTTCGATAATGGATGACGTTGAATGTCGGAATTAAAATGGATAAAAATTGTTATTTCTTTATTTATCAAAATATTTTAACTATGGATTTAATGGGGGCAGAAAATATATTTAAAATAATGGAATCCATATTTCTGGGAAAAGCAACTCTTAATAGTGGTTTCGTAACAATTTAAAGGCAAGTTTTGTATAAGAGCCTAATATTATCGATTCATCAAAAACCACTGTTCCCAAATCCATCATTTCCAAATCCATCGTTGCCAGAACTGCCAGGAGTATTCATTGTAGAACTTCCAGCGCCAAAGCTATTGTCTCGAAATCCACCTTCAGCACCACCAGATCCACTTGATTGGCGCTCACGTTGACGGGCCATATTTCCTAAAAAATTATTTTTGCTCTTAAATTTCTTTTTAAAACCTTGATCTCGTTTTCCCTGCCATCCTTTACCACCACTGTTACCAAATCTGCCTCCTCTTCCACGACTGTTTCCACCTGCACCTCGTTCACCAAAGTCTCCTTCGTTTCCGCCAGCTTCATGTGAAAATTTGCATGTGTCTCCTTAATTAGTTTAATAAAATTATTGATTTTTTCATTAAAATTATGCCGTATTTGCAAGTTCCATTTCGTTGAAAAAAATTACAAATGCCACGACCACCTCCTAAATTAAAATATTATTTTTTTAAAAATTTATTTTTTGCTAAATTTTTACCTCGTCCGCCTCCTCTTCCATCCCTTCGTTGTTCTCTTCCACCTCCACCTCGTCCCCTGCCTCGACCTCCGCCATCTATGCTCTGACCGAATCCTCCACCAATAGAAGAATGTTCATTCCCGCGATTTGAATCATTGCTTGTATTTAATTCTGAATTTTTTTTTGAAAATGAGTAAAAAAAATAAATACTAACCCGTACCACCGAATCCGCCATTTCCAAATCCTCCATTACCAAATGGATCATCAGCAGCTGGTTTTTCAGTTTTACCAAAATTACTATTTCCTCCTGAACTGCCGAATCCGGCATTTCCAAACCCTCCATTACCAAATGGATCATCATCGCTTTTCTTTCCTTTGTCGAATCCTTCTTTGTCTTGTTTCGAAGAAAAATTGCTGTTATCAAATGCTAAAAATAATTCAATTAATAGAACGCAATTTCTTAATTAAAACCTGTGTTCCCGAAAGAATTATTGCCAAAGCCATCATTGTTATCGTTTTTCTTGTCCAGAAATTCATTTGATGATTCGGTAACGTTGTTCGCGATTGATTTTGATCCAAAATGTGAAGAACTATTTCCAAAAGATCCGCCACCATCAAACGATGAATTGCCAAAAGTGGAATCGCCAACACCAAACGAATCTGAATTTTTGTTTATATTTTTAATAATAAAAATTATTGAACTGCTGAATGGATCGTCTGCTACGTTTTTGTCGGGTATTTCTTCAGTTCTTGGTTTTTTCTTAGGAATTTTGAAATCGCGGATTGATGGAATTCGATCTTTAAATTAAAAATAATATTTCTTTGAATAGTAAATTGAATTACTGCTGAAATCATTTTCTAGAATTTGTGCTGGTCGTTTGTGAATATTTTGGCCATCCTATATATATTAAATATCTAATTCAATGTTAAAGAACTTACCGATTTGTTCATGTCATCGATTTCTTCAGATTCCTGCAATTGTAAAGTAAAATTGAAATATTGTATTGTCAATTTATAAATATGCAAATATATAAACAAAGAAAACAAATGTTGTATTTATTTTTTTATCAATTTATTTATTAAACCTTATTTTTTGAAAAAAATCATTTTTTGTTTTCATGAACCTTCTTTTCTCGTAAAGTCGGTCTTTAAATCCGGTTGTTCGAATTTCGCCACTTGGATTGAATGTGATTTGACCATCAATTGCTTTCTTTCGCATCTCATCTGTGCGTAATTCCGCTTCTTGAATAGCTAAATTTGAAATTTATTCATTTCTATTTTACGATATTTTTACTTTGGGCTTTTGAAGTTTCCCCTTTGCCTGTTTTTGCAGCTTCTCCAGTACGAGATACCTTCATTGCATTCAAATTTTCTCGCTGAAATTTATTATCTAATTAATGATGAAATGAAATTACCACTGATTTCAGAACTTGAAAGGAACTAAAATTAAAAATATTTTAGAGTAAATATATGAAGTACAATTACCGTTGCAAATCTTTTTCTTCTTCAGTCAAAAATGCAGAAAAATTAGAGCTCATTGACTGTTATAAATATTATAAAATAAAAGTAGATTTAAAATTATAAAATGCAATTATGCAAACAATGGATATTTTTAAAATTTGATATTAAAAGTGAGTATTCCTTTTATCAACAAAAACAAATTATGATTAGGATAACAAAATCAGAAATTTGAATTATAAATAAAAATGAAAAAATAAGCTTCTTCCAGAATGCGATTGACTTTGAAAATGATTGGTGATGTGAGCAAACATTTGTGGACTAAATTTGGGCAACAAATTGATGAGAATGAAATCCAAAGACCAATTAATCAACTTCAACTCATACTTGCTCCCAAATATGATCGACATTTTTCATAAGTGATGTAACTTGTTGCCACGGCAGGCATAACCTAGTAGTATTAAAAAAGTATTTTATTTGCTATATTAAATTATATACCTTAAAAAAATTGGGTATGAATCCTCGGTAAAGCCCTTGTAATCCATCGTTTTTCCTAATATATTTAAATTGGCCAATCATTGTTGATGGTTGATTTTCATCATTCATTATAGCTGAAATAAAAATTTAGTAAATAGAAAATATCAAAACACACAAACCCAATGTCTGAAGTCTTGTCCTAACTAATGCCAATGGATAGGTTACTAATTGTCCGGAAGTGCTGCTGATTATCCCACATATAATTATCCGTTCAACACCTTTATTTTTTTAGTGTTTTGGTTCGATAACACAAAAATTAACCTGGCTCTGCATCAAGATGCTTCTTTATCCATAAATTTTTTAATGTTTCATAGACTGCCAAGTCTATTCCCGCATAAGGAAAAATCCCAATCTCAAAAATGGATGACAATTATATATTTCAAAATTATAAATTTACCATGTTAGGAACAAAACCCTATTTAAAAAAAAAAATTATTTGAATAATTACCACCAAATAAACCTTGTAAAAGCCTAAAATTCCTTCATTTCTCCACATATTTGAAGTGATTCCCATAAATCCTTCGCCCGTTTTTCGCAATGCCATTCTTGTTTTGATAACTTCTAATGGATATATGATTGCCTTAAAATTTTTTTTATCATATAATCCTGCCGAATTCACCTGAGCAATTGAGCCAGCGGAACCACCGGCAATTATTCGATAAAAAATGTTCAATTCTGTATGATTATCACATCCTTTGATAAGCCTTTTAACTTCCTCATATGCCATGAATTTAATAGCGGATTCTGGTATAATTTTCGAGACTAAATTGCAAAATCTTTAGAAATTTAAATTTATGATCAACCACTAACCATTTATTAAATTTCCTCTCCAAAACGCACGAATTCCTCCTTCTTTTCGTAAATATTGATAAGCAGAGGAAACTTTATAATCTTTATTGACCTTTTGTGATAAATATTATTTCCGAGATTTATTTTTAAATACAAACTTGTATAAAAACTTTCAGTCTATCAATTGGTGCAGTTGTGGTTCTACTAACAAATCCGGCGATTCCACCAGCCAAAAAATGTTTTAGTAAAATATGATTAGGAGGTGACATATCTTTGTGAACTGTTTCTCCTGAATGAAAATTGTATAGAAATTGTTTATTAAAATATATACCTAAATCTGGACTCCATTTTACTGCTTTCTCGTTTCCTATAGTTTTATCCATAAAATATGAACCGGCACTTTGGATTGGGAAAAGCCTATCAAAATTTGATTGTTTAATTGATTTCCATATATCCATATAGCTAAAAATGAGTATTTTTTAATAAATTGCGGATAGGATGTAACACGAAAAATGTCACATTTTTAAATTAAATAACTTTTTTATTCTGGATCAAACCCCGACAAGTTTGGTATCAAAATGACCGTGTTTGCGCGTTTCACCGAAAAGGGCGGAAATGCGCGTTTCATTGTAAAAGGTCGGAAATATTCATATTTCAATTTAGAGGGGTTAAACTAAAAAACCAATGATGTTTTCGGATTCAGCATGTTGGAAAACCCCTAAAACCAGTTTAAAAACATATATTTATGGATCTTAAACTAGCAAAAACATTGTTTATTTGAAAACATGTAAAATATCAACAACATTGTTGTTTTAAAAGTTTTTGCGCAAAAAATGTATGCTTTTAAACTGGTTTTATGGGTTTTCCAACATGCTGAATCTGAAAACATCATTGGTTTTTTGGTTTAACCCCTTGTCGTTAGAGAGCCATCATATTTTCATAGGCAAACGACAAATCCAACGACAAACGCCAAATTTTCGACGACAAACGATAAACGACAAAAAAAGTTAATTCTGATTGGGATTGCCGATTCGGTAATCGTAAAGAATCTGGGTCCCAAAAATTTTTTTTTGATTTTTTAAAAAATTTGTTTCTGGGGGTTTCAGGGAGGACCCAGATTCTTTACGATTGCCTTGGATTCAAACGACAAATACGTCGTTTGGCGTTTGTCTCTGACCCTACGTTCACAATGGCGCGTTTTTTTGGCTCGCTCGGCGGCAAAACGCGCCGCGTCTTACAAAAAATCGCGTAGGTGTTCACAATGCGGGCGATTTTTTGACTCGTTCGGCGGCAAAACGCGCCGCGTCTTCCAAAAAAATCGCGTAGGTGTTCACAATGCGGGCGATTTTTTGACTCGTTCGGCGGCAAAACGCGCCGCGTCTTTCAAAAAATCGCGTAGGTGTTCACAATGCGAATTCGCCGAGCGTTTTGCCGCTTTGGTGTTCACAATGGACGCGTTTTATATAAAAAAGGAAAATCGTGGAGCGTTTGCGGGAAAATAATGGATGAATGGTCCTTTTGAGATTCTTTCAATGAGAGAAATTAGAACCGATATTTCTAAAAATTATTTTTAAATTTTAAGAATTTAATAAAAATTTAAATTAACCCATTTCTGGTACAGAAAAATTTCCTCTTTTCAATGATATAAGAATCTAATTTTTATAAAGAGGATTAAACTATTTATGGAATATATTAGGATTCGAGATAGATTTCTATATAAAATTTTAAAATTTAATAATTATTTTTTTATAGCGAGCTTATTCGATGCAGAAAAATGGGCGCTACCCCGATTGGTCGCGTCTCATAATCATAATCATAATGTCCCATCTCAAAATGTCCCAAAGGGGAAAAATATCGAAATGTCCCACCAAAAAATTTAGAAAATTTGTTTTCGGTCAAATTATATATCAATCGATGCGCCTTGATGCGGGGATTCTGAATCTGTGATCAATTTTGCATAAAACTCAAAAATAGAAAAGTTATGACCAGTTTAGTCAAATACATTTTTTAGACATTTTTGCCAAATTTAAATGGCCATAACTTTTTTAGTTTTTGGTTTTATGCGAAACCAATACCAGATTCGTGATCAGCACAATCAGGTGCGTCGATTGAAGTATAATTTGACCTAGAATTAAAAATTTTTAAAAAAATATTTGCAAAAGTGAAGGTTCCCCTTTTTGGATTGGAATACGAAAAAATTTAAGGTTTTTTCCAGTCATATTATAGTTGATTCGACGTGCCCCAATCTGCTGATTACGAATCTGGTATTGGTTTCGCATAAAACAAAAAACTAAAAAAGTTATGGCCATTTAAATTTCGTAAAAATGTCTAAAAAGTGTACTTGACTAAACTGATCATAACTTTTCTATTTTTGAGTTTTATGCAAAAATAATGACAGATTCAGAAACCCCGCATCAAGGCGCATCGTTTGATATATAATTTGACTTGATTTTGGAATCATTGATTTTTCATCATATCATAAATTTTTTTATTCACCCTTAAATAATTTTTTTTGATCCAAATAAATTAATTTTTATATCATTGGAAAGAGCAGAGTCTTTTACATAGGTTGGGATCGATTTGGAAATTTTATAAAATTGTTAAATATTTTTTAAATATTTTTAAAAATGTCAACTCTAGCTTTTTGGGAGAAAAAACGCGCCCATTGTGAACACACTTTTTAAAATCGCGGCGGCAAAACGCGCCATTGTGAACGTAGGGTGAAGTTTGTCGTAAGTAATTCTCTGATTGGCCCCAAGTACTCAAATTTGAGGGCTCAAACTATGAGACTGAGAGGGTCAAACTTTGTACACCGAATGTAACTCATGTCAATGATTGATCAATGACCATGATCAGTCTTCCAGCAGAGTGAAAAATATTACAAAAAATAAGGCAACTCTTCAAAAATATAACAAATGCCCTATAAATAAGGTACTTTGGCATCCCTATCATATGAATATGATACACTAAAAATAAGCCAAGATTCATCAATCATCACCAACACTCAAAATTATCCTTATACGAAAAATATCAATTGTGGAAGTATCAAATAGAGTTAATCAGTCCCTGCGCCTGTTATTTTTTATAAATCATAATTGATTCATTTCAAAAATTCATTGTTTTGGACAAATTAAATGATTTCCATATTTATTAAATATTTGTTCTTTGCTGCTTCATTTTCGTGTTGCTTTGCCTCGTTGATTTTCAGAAAATGCGAATCCGGCCATTTCTAACAGTTGCTTGTCGGGATTTTCATTCCATTGTTCAACTGCATTTTCCCTTTTTCTCCTCGCCTTTCCGCCGATTTCATTTCCTTCCTTAGGTTTTCTTTTTTCCAAAATTTTTCTCTCCTCTTCGCCAATTTTCGGCATCTTGAATTCGGTAGCTTCCCTCCGGGCGCATCCCCAAACTTCTTAAGTTTTTTAGACATGACTATTTTTAAAATATATAAAGGAAATTTTTCACCAATTTCTTTCACATTGGAAAAATCATTTTTGAGTGCCAAAATTGAGCCGCCATTGAAAAAAAGGGAATTGGCCCAATTTTTAAAATTGCAATGAATTGCTGGCGGATCCTTTTCCATCCGTTGAAATTCTGGCTCAAATTCGAATAAAATCGTGTATGGGCCTCCAAATGGATGATTACTATTCCTAAAATATCCGCATTCAATTTATTTTCAATTTATTCCAACTTGAATTGTTCATCCACGGCTAAAACCAATAATTGCGCATTCAACATTCGAAATATAGAAATTGTCGAACCATCAAAAGGAAATACATTTTCCTCAAAACTTCAATGGATTTAATTTAATATTTATATGCCCTTCACTAACTTTACTGCTCCCAAGCCTTGCTTTTTACTCTCGTATAATTTTGTCCATCCCTTGTTTTTCTGCACATTTTCTTCATTCTCTTCCTCATTTTTCTCGAAAAACACATTCCTGGGCAAATTATGTTTTAAGAAGAACATTTGGACTGGACTAAGCAATTCTGAATCCTCCAATTTTGATTCCTCGATTATGCTCTAAATAAATATAGACAGAGACAGCAGGAAAGATAGATTGTTTCACTTTTGGCATGCCCAAAAATTTGTTGAGGACATTTTCATGGATTGATTGAAATAATCGAGGGCAATTCCGTTCTTTCCATGCAATTATTTCATCCGGATTGTTTCCCTAAATCATTTATTTTTTTTCAAAATTTCCATTTATTTATACCATTTGTTTGCTTAATTTTTGCAAAAATTCAGTATCTTTTGTAGATTCATTGATTCCAATTTGGCAACTTTCCAAACAAGCATGCAACTAAAAAATATAAAAATTTCTTTTTGGTTTCGAACAAACCAATTTGTTGGGATTCATTCCCATTTTTGCATAATTGTTTAATTGCAGTACTTTCAACATTATTCCGTGCCTTAGAAATTGTCTTAAGTCCATTGTTTTCTTGTCATCTCCTTGTAAATATTGCCAAAGGGATTGACCTAATGCATGCCCCAGATTTTCCTATGAATAAAAATTCAAAAATATTGAGGGAAAATAGAACTTCAAATGCTCTTTGGCTAATATAAATTGGATCATCGGCCAAATTGAAAAAAGCTGTTAATATTTGTTGGTCAATTTGTGGCGATTCGGATAGTTTTTCGATGGATTGTCGTTGTTTCCTTCTTTCATGTGTTTCACACTTCGAACAGCGGAATATTCGTTTAAAATTATCCGATGAACATTGGCCCATTTTTGGAAAAGAGACAATTTATCGAAAAATGAACGAGAAAATTTGGTAAAAGTAAACAAGGTTACTTTTTCTCCCGAAGAGGGCTTGTTTTTTTTCTAATCAATGGGAATAATATTTATACCAAAACCAGTTTTTTGCCCTTTGATTCTCTATAAGATTTTATTTTTAATCCAGATTCCGCTGACAGTTCCAATTTTTTACAAAGTTTATCGAATTTCGTGCGAAACGGGTAAATTTAATCGGTTAATAATATTATAAAACCAACAAACAGCAAACTACACAAAAAAATTCAAAGAAAAGTTAAATAGGCATTTTAAAAGGGAACCAATTTTTGACACTATAATTATAATTAATCATCTTCGTAGTGAATGGTTAATCAAAAATATTTTCATGTAGGCTAAAGAGAAAGTGGGCGAATAATTTATTTAAAATTAAAGTAATAAAAAGAATTTTAATGCTGTTTTACTGTATCAAATTTGCATAATTTCGTCATCTTCTTAACATGATTTTAACAGAATGAATGTACGATTGCAATTGCTATTAGCCATTATCTTCATTGCCAAATGCCATCTTTTACCATTTTCCGATAGACATTTCAGCCTTCAATCGTAATTTTTTGTTCTGCCAAATAAAATCTTTTGCCCGAGTGCCTTTCGGATTTTCTTGATTCGGTCCCAATCCCCCAAATTCTCACC
Organism: Pratylenchus scribneri; assembly: GCA_030063045.1. Classification (NCBI taxonomy): domain Eukaryota; kingdom Metazoa; phylum Nematoda; class Chromadorea; order Rhabditida; family Pratylenchidae; genus Pratylenchus; species Pratylenchus scribneri. The sequence goes on from JAQSEB010000029.1 coordinate 84,893, forward strand.
CAAACCTCGTCATTCCCATCAATTCCTCCATTCTGCCCCACATATCTTCAAACCCCCGCATCAAGGTCATTTCTAGCTAGTAGCTACCCATCAACACCATCAAAGTCCTCTTTCCATTCGTTCATTCCGCCCAAATGGTCATTTTCATTTCCCTTTTTATGCCCCCAAAGGCTCATTTTGCCAATGTACCTTCCTCCAATCCAACCCAGCAGTTGGTCCCCAATCTTCATTCCCAACAATTCTGTCCCATTCCCCTCTTTTTGATGGTCACTTCCCCTTGCGCACTCCTTTCTATTCATTTCGTTCTATTTCTCGTTCCAATCCTCTTTTACCCGACCAAATTGTTGTTGACCTCTGGGGCCGGTCAGCTTCTGACTGCCCCTCTGGGTTATTATTATTTTTGTTGTTTTGGCCAAACAATTCCAGCTGAAAGGGTATCAGATGGATAAACCCATTTATTGAATTGAAAGTATGAACTGTGAAAACACAGTTTATTCGGATATTAGATAATATTATTAAAAGGCCATATTGATATTTTGTATGAAAAGATCATTCCCAACTTTTTTCCAACATATCCAATATATATTTGAAAAGATTGAGTCAACCAAACCTTCTTTAAATATTTATCGAACCATCTTTAGAAAATAATGGACTTCTTATTCGATTCGATTACCATAACCAAAAAAATTAATTTGCTTTAAGCTAAAATCAGCTCTGCCCATTCATTCATCATTCGTTGCTTTTTCACATTTGCATTCGTGTGCCCTCATTTTCACGCAGATTCTTCTTCTTCCTACATCTTTTATGTTATGGATAATTTCGGCTAATTCCATCCATTCAAATAAATATAAGCAAATTTTAGAAGCTATTATATTTTTGTATGAAATGAATTGATTTCTGTAACCCCATTCCCAGTCTTTACACAACCCCATTTCCTTGAAACCCATCTTTAATTTGGCCTCATTTCCAACCATTTTTGCCCTCCATTTTATTCCAAATTTCTTCGCCCTTTTTGCAAACCTTGCTCCTGTTTATTGCGCATGAAATTGCTTGAAGCCGTCTTCCTTATTCCCTCCTATTTTCCCTCGAAGGGAGAATAGGAAGAAGTGGGAGGGATCGCCAGAAGCAAAAACAAGGTTGTGGCAGATTTATCGACAAATTGACAATGTGAAGAAGGAAAAGGAGTAGGGATCGACAATCGCGCGCCGAAAGTCGCATTTTTAAATTTGAAATATCTTAAAGAAATTTGGAAAAAAATGTGAAATTGAGTGAAGACTCGCATTGATTTCAATTTCATTCCGAAATTAATCCATTAACCATTACATTGATATAATTCACAATATTTATTTGTTGAGAATTATCCTAACGGGAATATTTGAAAGGAGTAGAAGGTCGAAATGGCGGAAATGTCCTTGAGATACCATTCCAGCAGCAGGAGAGGAGGCTGTGACAGACGAATTCCTCTATTTTTTATTAACAGCAGTTTTGGCTTTGCGCTTTGCCTTCTTTTCATTCCCCATTCCATTGCCCAATTTGTAATTGATCCCTTCATTTATTTTGCCCTCTAAAAAATCGCCATCTAATATTAAATTTTTCCATAAAATATTTAAAAAATTCAACTTCACCCAGAATCACACCCAATTCATGAATCCAATTTTCTTTTATTAGCCCTGCCTTCAAAACAAGTCTGCAATTATTTATGCATACACTGCCTCAAGCCTTCATTAATTTTCCATATTTTTCAGATAAATCCAATCCCATTCCAATATACTGTATTGAACATTCCCTTTCACAATCTTTTGTCATGTTAAGTGCCTATGAGATTGGAACACCAAATCCATTGCGAGCAACATCAATTGGGGGGATTGAAACGGTGAAGAAGGTAAAAGATAGCATTTTACCAATTTGGACACATTTTCAGGATTCCAAAAGGAATACTCGCGAAAATGTTGGAATTGTCTTTTTGATTGTCATCTCACTGGCTATTTTATTCTCCTCAATTTGCATATTCAAATATTCTCTCAGAGCAAGGGCTGTTTACGATGAATTGGTCGACTATTTGGGTAGGATTGTGGACCAAGAAATATAGATTTAATCCAATCTGCTTTCAGATAAAACAGTGAGCATCAGCAAAATTAACTACAATCCATTGTTCGGCGTTTATGAATTGAGGCCAAATGAGTTGGAAATTTTGGGAGAGGAAAGGAAGGTGGGTTGAAGGCACAACAAAATAAATTTACAAATAAAAAATTTTCAGTATAAATCTTTAATTTGGACGTTTCTTTTCTGCGATCTCGTTTGCTTCATTTTCTTCGGCATTTCCGCATTCTTTTATTTCAGCGTTGAATATTCAAGGGGCCTAATTCGAGTCCTCTATTGGGTCAACAATAATTATACCAATAATTTCTACATTTTATTTTTCAGTTTTTCCTGCTAATCGGACTTCTTTATTCATTGATTGAATCAACCACTTTTGCTATTTTAATCTCGCCATATTCAACCAAGTTGCCTAACTCAACAATAGGCCTTATGGATCATGCTATCCCTCACAATCCAGGTACCGTATAATCTTTTTTAAAACCCCATGGGTATTATTTTTCATCCTTTCAAAAATTGGGAAAATTTTTGTCTAACCACTTAATTTATATGATAATTTTTACATCGGATTTGTAGAGCTTTAGGAACTAAGAAATTAAATTTTTTTAAAAAGTTAATCTGCTATGAGCTATGGGTCCTCAAAATCGTGATTAGGGAATTAATAGAGGGAGGGGCTTTAAAGGAGGTCATACTGTAATATTAATTGATATATGCACAAATTGATATTCATTCTCAATTAAGGCGGATTGGCCCAAATGGAGAATCGATTTGGTTGCATTTTCGACCAAAATCTCTACGAAACTTTCAAACGCCAATTCAATCCAAAGGTACAATCAATTCCTCCTATAATCATTCATTTTAATATAAATAAACCATTCAAGAATACTTGCGATCCATTCCTTCTATCCAGTTTCATTCCCAATTTCTTACTTCTCTGCTTCATTGTAATCCGTGCAGTGGCCATTCTCATTTTCGTCACCCTTTTGCTCATTCCAAATGCAAAAATTAACACTGTCATTTCGGAATGGGTTCAAAATATGAAACCAGCCATTCATTATCAAAAGAAGTTTTATTGGGAGAAATAAAAACGAATAAATAATTTATTTTCGCAGTGTGGAAAAATCAAAAAAGGCACAAGGATTACCGACTTATTATAATTCTCCAACCAAAACCACTTTTGGCGTCAAAGATCAGAATATTATTTCTTCGCCATTGCCGACTCATATTCCGCCGATTACACCGCCCCTTGGCCAAATGGATCATACCATAAGGTACAAATACAAATCCAATGCAAAAAAATTCCGCTACCCTTCATTAGTTATAATAATGCGGCACTCTTTGCTATCTCCGGGGCAAATGTGAATTATGGAATGCAAAATACAGCTGGAGGAGGGCCAAGTTCCCGATGCTCAGAAATTTCAATTGCAAAAAGCGCTGGGGACAATTTTATGCAACAAGATTTAATGTTACGGTATTTTAAATGATAAAATTGGTTAGATATTAATCATCTAATTAAATTAAGAGGGAGTACGCACACAACAAACAGTTTAGTTTCAGAAGTGTGAAGGAGAAGAATATACAATTAATGAATTGAATTCTTTTAACACAAAATATCACTTTCAGTATTTTATCCTTTACCATCAAATTCACCTCATTTTAATATGTTTTTATTTCATATTTTTCAAAACAAAATTTAATAAATTATTGTTCAATTATTTGTCCTCGGCATAATTTTTCTCGAATAATTTTTGAATAAATTTCTTGATTTTATCCAAACTGTCAGACCGACAAATACCATTCCTTGCATAGATAATATTACAGTAATAATTTCTTTCAAATCGGCATTTAGGACACCGATAACGGCGAACAAAAGTAAGAATTGGGAGCAAAAAATCTAAAAACAAAATACTTATTTTAAATAAAACAAAACCATTTGAAGCCGATGAAGGCCAATTTGATGTGAATTTGCCATTTCCAATCTATCCATCAATGCTTGGGTTAATCTTTGGGTCTCTGGATTGATAGGATTCGGGAAAGAATTCTCCAATGCTAACAATTTTTGAATATATTCAAACTAGAAATTCACAAAATTTAAGCATTAAATTAATTCTGCTGAACTTACTCGAAAATCCATTTTGAGAGCATAAAAATAAGTGTACAAAAAAGTGGCATCAGAGAGGAGGAGAAAAGTGCTTAGAATATTATTGGCATATTTATCCGCAAAAATTAGCAAATTCTTAATTCTATTCATGTCCATTTGGCAAAAAAGCACTAATGCTGATAAATTTACTGTTACCGCTACAATAAAAGCCCTGAGTAAGATTAATGTGCATTTTCTGAATAATTATTGCTTACATCCAACCGATTTTGGTAAATTTTATACGAGCGAAATAAACAAAACGAAGCAAATTATCTGAACGACGCATAAATGAATCCAATTCTTTTTGGCACTGAATAAAATGAATTAATTATTGTCAATATTTTAATACTAAACAGAAATTTGTCGAGTAATAATTGAGTGATTGAGAGACTGGAGAAATTGAAGGAAAGTGTCATAAACAGAATTCGAAATGAGCATGTGAAGGCAAATGGCCAATCCACAGAGGAATGCATTTGCAAATGCGGTGGCTCCAATCAACAAAAACATAAATTTGCCTCCGAGCAAATCTACACTTAAAATTGATAAAGTTGAATATTAATAAAAAACAAAAATATTCACGTTGATAATGTTTCATTTTGGTATGCATATGCCCCATCAGCTGGATTTATTATCAAACGAGCGTTGGGATGCCGCTGCGCGGCATCCCAACGCTCGTCAAAACTTTTTAAAATTCTCTATCATAATAGTTAGATATTGTTTTAAAATTAGCGTATTTAACATCACTTCCATCTATGTCTCTAATTCATTATTTTTTGTTTCTCGCACGGCTTTTATTGTTCATTCTCGACCATTCTCGGCTTTATACCTTTCATTCTCGACTATTCCCGGCTTTATATCCTTCATTCTCGACTATTCCCGGCTTTTTATCCTTCATTTTCGACCATTCACAGCTTTTTATGCTTCATTCTCGACTATTCTCGGCTTTATATCCTTCATTCTCGACTATTCCCGGCTTTATATCCATCATTCTCGACTATTCTCGGCTTTATATCCTTTATTCTCGACTATTCCCGGCTTTTTATCCTTCATTTTCGACCATTCACAGCTTTTTATCCTTCATTCTCGACTATTCCCGGCTTTTTATCCTTCATTTTCGACCATTCACAGCTTTTTATCCTTCATTTTCGACCATTCACAGCTTTTTATGCTTCATTCTCGACTATTCTCGGCTTTATATCCTCCATTCTCGACTATTCCCGGCTTTATACCTTTCATTCTCGACTATTCCCGGCTTTACACCTTTCATTCTCGACTATTCCCGGCTTTATATCCTTCATTCTCGACTATTCCCGGCTTTTTATCCTTCATTTTCGACCATTCACAGCTTTTTATCCTTCATTCTCGACTATTCCCGGCTTTTTATCCTTCATTTTCGACCATTCACAGCTTTTTATCCTTCATTTTCGACCATTCACAGCTTTTTATGCTTCATTCTCGACTATTCCCGGCTTTATACCTTTCATTCTCGACTATTCTCGGCTTTATACCTTTCATTCTCGACTATTCCCGGCTTTTTATCCTCCATTCTCGACCATTCACAGCTTTTTATGCTTCATTCTCGACTATTCTCGGCTTTTTATCCTTCATTTTCGACCATTCACAGCTTTTTATGCTTCATTCTCGACTATTCCCGGCTTTATACCTTTCATTCTCGACTATTCTCGGCTTTATACCTTTCATTCTCGACTATTCCCGGCTTTTTATCCTTCATTTTCGACCATTCACAGCTTTTTATGCTTCATTCTCGACTATTCCCGGCTTTATACCTTTCATTCTCGACTATTCCCGGCTTTATACCTTTCATTCTCGACTATTCCCGGCTTTTTATCCTTCATTTTCGACCATTCACAGCTTTTTATGCTTCATTCTCGACTATTCTCGGCTTTTTATCCTTCATTTTCGACCATTCACAGCTTTTTATGCTTCATTCTCGACTATTCCCGGCTTTATACCTTTCATTCTCGACTATTCCCGGCTTTTTATCCTTCATTTTCGACCATTCACAGCTTTTTATGCTTCATTCTCGACTATTCCCGGCTTTTTATCCTTCATTTTCGACCATTCACAGCTTTTTATGCTTCATTCTCGACTATTCTCGGCTTTTTATCCTTCATTTTCGACCATTCACAGCTTTTTATGCTTCATTCTCGACTATTCCCGGCTTTATACCTTTCATTCTCGACTATTCCCGGCTTTTTATCCTTCATTTTCGACCATTCACAGCTTTTTATGCTTCATTCTCGACTATTCTCGGCTTTTTATCCTTCATTTTCGACCATTCACAGCTTTTTATGCTTCATTCTCGACTATTCCCGGCTTTATACCTTTCATTCTCGACTATTCTCGGCTTTATACCTTTCATTCTCGACTATTCCCGGCTTTTTATCCTTCATTTTCGACCATTCACAGCTTTTTATGCTTCATTCTCGACTATTCCCGGCTTTATACCTTTCATTCTCGACTATTCCCGGCTTTATATCCTTCATTCTCGACTATTCCCGGCTTTTTATCCTTCATTTTCGACCATTCACAGCTTTTTATGCTTCATTCTCGACTATTCTCGGCTTTATATCCTTCATTCTCGACTATTCCCGGCTTTTTATCCTCCATTCTCGACCATTCACAGCTTTTTATGCTTCATTCTCGACTATTCCCGGCTTTATACCTTTCATTCTCGACTATTCTCGGCTTTATACCTTTCATTCTCGACCATTCACAGCTTTTTATGCTTCATTCTCGACTATTCCCGGCTTTATACCTTTCATTCTCGACTATTCTCGGCTTTATACCTTTCATTCTCGACTATTCTCGGCTTTATACCTTTCATTCTCGACCATTCACAGCTTTTTACCCTTCATTCTCGACCATTCACAGCTTTTTACCCTTCATTCTCGACCATTCACAGCTTTTTACCTTTCATTCTCGACCATTCACAGCTTTTTACCCTTCATTCTCGACCATTCACAGCTTTTTACCCTTCATTCTCGACCATTCACAGCTTTTTACCTTTCATTCTCGACCATTCACAGCTTTTTACCCTTCATTCTCGACCATTCACAGCTTTTTACCTTTCATTCTCGACCATTCACAGCTTTTTACCCTTCGTTCTCGACTATTCACTGCTTTTTACCCTACATTCTCGACTACTCCCCAGCTTTTGTCTTCCATTCTAGACCATCCTTGATTTTTTAATTTTCATTCTCGGCTATTCTCAATTTTTTACCCATCATTATCGATTATTTCCGGTGCTTATACTTCATTCATGAACTCATTCATGGCATTTCTAACTCATTTCCTCATTTATATATTAATTTTCGGCTTTTTATATCAAATCTTGATAAATATGATAAATATTAATTAAGTAATTATCTTATTTAATTCATGAATCCCTCTACCACTTGATTCAAACTATTTTAAGCTATTCCCGGATTTGCTATTACATTCCAATGATTTAATTGCTTAAAGGAGCGCCCGGTCGCCGCTGCGCGGCTCCCGGCCGCTCCGATTGGTTCAAAATAATTAATTATCTCAATCATTTCTTAGCATTTTACAAATATTTACAAAATTTGGCAAATATTTACATTTTTTTTAATAATTCTCGACTATTTCATTAAAATAATTAAAAATTTTCTCAATTTAATATATTGCTTTTATTCTAAAATATTTATTTTTCTTTATTTCTTTATATTTTGTGTTTAAAAGCTCTTTTCTTTATTCCTTAACTATTTCATTTATTTTTGGATTTTATTCATAAAACAAAACGCCAAAGGAAAAAATTTCAAAGCTGCATTTATTGCGGATTAGTATATTAGATCTCAAAATATTCTCGACCATTCACAGCTTTTTACCCTTCGTTCTCGACTATTCACTGCTTTTTACCCTACATTCTCGACTACTCCCCAGCTTTTGTCTTCCATTCTAGACCATCCTTGATTTTTTAATTTTCATTCTCGGCTATTCTCAATTTTTTACCCATCATTATCGATTATTTCCGGTGCTTATACTTCATTCATGAACTCATTCATGGCATTTCTAACTCATTTCCTCATTTATATATTAATTTTCGGCTTTTTATATCAAATCTTGATAAATATGATAAATATTAATTAAGTAATTATCTTATTTAATTCATGAATCCCTCTACCACTTGATTCAAACTATTTTAAGCTATTCCCGGATTTGCTATTACATTCCAATGATTTAATTGCTTAAAGGAGCGCCCGGTCGCCGCTGCGCGGCTCCCGGCCGCTCCGATTGGTTCAAAATAATTAATTATCTCAATCATTTCTTAGCATTTTACAAATATTTACAAAATTTGGCAAATATTTACATTTTTTTTTAATAATTCTCGACTATTTCATTAAAATAATTAAAAATTTTCTCAATTTAATATATTGCTTTTATTCTAAAATATTTATTTTTCTTTATTTCTTTATATTTTGTGTTTAAAAGCTCTTTTCTTTATTCCTTAACTATTTCATTTATTTTTGGATTTTATTCATAAAACAAAACGCCAAAGGAAAAATTTCAAAGCTGCATTTATTGCGGATTAGTATATTAGATCTCAAAATATTCTCGACCATTCACAGCTTTTTACCCTTCGTTCTCGACTATTCACTGCTTTTTACCCTACATTCTCGACTACTCCCCAGCTTTTGTCTTCCATTCTAGACCATCCTTGATTTTTTAATTTTCATTCTCGGCTATTCTCAATTTTTTACCCATCATTATCGATTATTTCCGGTGCTTATACTTCATTCATGAACTCATTCATGGCATTTCTAACTCATTTCCTCATTTATATATTAATTTTCGGCTTTTTATATCAAATCTTGATAAATATGATAAATATTAATTAAGTAATTATCTTATTTAATTCATGAATCCCTCTACCACTTGATTCAAACTATTTTAAGCTATTCCCGGATTTGCTATTACATTCCAATGATTTAATTGCTTAAAGGAGCGCCCGGTCGCCGCTGCGCGGCTCCCGGCCGCTCCGATTGGTTCAAAATAATTAATTATCTCAATCATTTCTTAGCATTTTACAAATATTTACAAAATTTGGCAAATATTTACATTTTTTTTAATAATTCTCGACTATTTCATTAAAATAATTAAAAATTTTCTCAATTTAATATATTGCTTTTATTCTAAAATATTTATTTTTCTTTATTTCTTTATATTTTGTGTTTAAAAGCTCTTTTCTTTATTCCTTAACTATTTCATTTATTTTTGGATTTTATTCATAAAACAAAACGCCAAAGGAAAAAATTTCAAAGCTGCATTTATTGCGGATTAGTATATTAGATCATAATATCCAGAATGCAGCAAAATTTCTGTTGAGGTGGCTACAGACCAAATATAGAAACAAAAAGCAAATAAAAAAGCACAAAGTGTGATTGTATGGATGGAAATGGCACTTTTCTAAATAAAAATTGTTATTTTAATATTGAATGAAATATGCACAATTTCATTTATATGGGAATGGGAAGCTGCCTTCAATTTGGCGAATCTTTCCAAAATGCGATAATCCAGACGACGATTAAAACTAGCAATATGCTTCAAAGATGACAAAAGTGAGAAGGACAGGAGGACGGAAATGACAAGCAAAGTCGCCTGAAGCCACACAATACCAAGACTCTGGAATAATATTAATTTAATGTGAAAATATTATTCATAGATATTTATATTTACATCACTTAATGCAACAGCAATAATGCAATAAATTGAACGAATTATAAGGCAAATTGAGAAGAAATAAATAATCAAATGTGTTTTGCCAAAAGGTCGTTGAATCGTTCTGGACCAATTAAAACGGGCATTGGTCGAGGATTCGATGGCAAAACAGGAAATTAGCCGAGAAAAAGCAGAACCTGTGGAAGAAAAGAAGGGGAATCGGGATTTAGGATGAATATATGGACCAAGAATCGAGGAGATGGACAATTGATGCGGTGAACTTTGGGCAATTAAAAGCAGTAAATCATCGTCAAAATCATCGGGTGGCATTAATTGTTGACTCATTTCCCCTGGGAGGAAATAGTAATGATGATATATGAATTACTTTTTCTTTTAAAGCAGATTTCTTATCATTCATTGAACTCCATAAGAATTAGGGTGCGTCTAACAAAACCTCTCCCTTATTTGAATTGCTATTTAAAAATCTTACCGTTGAATTAAAAAGAATAATCGCTTCAAAAAAGGTGCGGCTAAATTATAATAAAAGAAATATGAGATGAGAAAATTGTCTTATTTTAATTTTAATAAAATTGAAAAAATGGATTAGAGCTTATGATGATACTAACAATGAGTGTGTTAACAAGTGAAAATTAAAAAAAAAAATAGATGACCCAAAATTCAATTTGTCAAACAGTTATCCAACTTTATTGTAATTCCATTCAATTTTTCCCTTTAAATAATTAACGAATGATGAATTTCTGCTGGTGGGACAATTTCTTCATTATCATTTTTCATTCTTTTAAATATTATTTTTGTAATATAATAATGCCATGCCAATAATTTAATTTGACCTGCCTATTCTAAAATATGAGAAAATTGAATTAATTATTTGTACTAAATTTGTTAAATTTTTACCTCTTGGGATAAATTGGAATTAAATTAAAATAAAACTACAATTTTCCAGGTTGATTGTGAGAGGATTCCCTTGGTAACAAAAGACCGAAAAAAAAATATAAAATGAAAGCCAATCCCCTTTCAAATTGTGCCAAAAAGATCGACCATTAGGTAATCAATCCTTAATTAGTTCATTTTTATTTTTATCCTTCAATCATAATCGACCAACAACCACCAATACCATATTTCACAATATATTTCGTCTAACTTGGATCGGTGGAAGAATGGACTTTCTCGCGGAATTATCTTCATGGGTGATTGGTCCACATTTGTTGGCCGCTCTAATCGGTATTCCATCGGCAATGCTTTATTTATTCGAAGTTATCATTGTACTTGCCTGCCGCAATCAAACACAATTCAGCTCATCATTTTTCCACCTTTTCGTTGTTAGAGCGCTACCGGTTTTTTCTCCTAATATAAAATCCAAGTTTCCCATATTTCAGTCCATTTTTAACCTATTTGCAAGTTATTGGGGCCTCCGTTTTGGTCTTCTAAATTGGTTCTACCCCCTTTACCAAGGAATGCCTACTTGGCTTCTCACATTCCTCTTTCTCACAAATTATTATACTTATCATATTGAAAATCTATCCACAACAATTCTCGTCTTCAATCGGTTCACATCAATTGCTTGCCCATTTTCCTATGAAAAAGTTGAAAAATTTTTTTGACAATGTGTATTTCTTTTTAGATTTGGAAGAAATGGATTTTTCTGGTCGATTTGGTCATTTTTTGTATTCCTTTGATAATATTATGTCCAATTTTTGGGGTCGAGATGGGGATTCATTATTTCTCTCCAGAAAACACCCAATTTGGAATGCTCGATTCGGTAAAAATCCAATTTTAAAATATCTAAATTAATTATTTCAGGATGTCGAATTTCCTTGCTCTCAATTTATTCCACAATCTGGAGCCACATTTTTGTGATTTCCACACTCCTCAATTTGGGTTCATGGATATTATATCGAAAGAAATATGCGAATAAAATTGCCAAAGTGCATAATCAACAAAATGAAGGCCAGCAGAATCAAATTTCCAATGGGTTGAATAAAATTGAGCTTCATTTATTCGTCTACGCATTCGCCACTTTTATTTCCCAATTAATCATGACTGGACTTTATGTAATCAAATTAATTAAAATTGTATATTTCTTTCCCCAATAACAGTATGGCATATATTTGGCCAGTTGGTATTATTTAAAAGACAAAACGTCAAAAATGGCCAATATATTCATGGATTTGCTTTTCAACAATTATGGTCTCATCAACGATATTTGTACGGTGGCCGTTCCCGCGTGGTTAATGCTATTCTCTTGCGAAAAAATGCGTGAAATTCTAATGACCTATTTTCAAAAATGTATTGCCAAATTTCGCTCTTTTTTAACACCCAACCCCGCTGTGGAAACAATTAAAAATGGAAAATGTTCTCGCATTAATGGACGACTTTATTGTGAAAATAATTTTGTTGATAAAATTTAATTAATCATCTTTTTGCTACCATTGATGAAAATAATTGCTCCAAATCCTTCGTTGTGGGTTGAAATGACGATTTGGCGAAATTGGATAGGTTGGATGTTCGGGAGGAGGTGGCACTTCCTCGGATTCCAATTGGCCCTCCAAATCCCATCTAGGGGTTCCATAAGCCATTAAATAACTATTTGGAAAGAAGAATACGGTGATTAGAAGAAGAAGGGCTCACCGATTGTCCCTTTCAATTTTGCAAATATAATTATGGAAAAAATGACTTTTTGATGCATAATCACTGAGACCGGCAACTGAATTCTGGGTGTTGACATTAAAAAGGATGATTTTCTTACCTGTCTCAAAGGAAGTGTTAAATCTCCGCTCAGCGAATTTCTTTTAAAAATCTTATTTGAAATTTGTTTATTTAGACTACCTGGATTCTATTAGCAATTGTTTGGACATTGCATTTGTGGAAATTTGGATTGGCATTCACTAGTGAATCATATGCATTATTCATAGTTTCTTCCAATTGGGCATTACAGCACATGAATTCTATAGAGAAAAGGAGAATGAGATTTGTTTCCTTAATAATATAAATAACAAACTATCTGAATTTATATAGCATTCGGGAAGGGGGAATGGAGATTTATAGGTAGGCTTTGGTGGTGGAATTGGAGGTTTTGCATAATTTTGAGGAGCCGGAGGTGGACGGACATAATAGCCAGGGGAAGAAGGTGTTGATTGTTTCGACTGATGGCCAAGTACTTGATCATAATTCTTTTTTAAGGGCAATGGTTGTGATTGAGAAGAAGGCACTTGAGATTGGGTTAAATCGCTAAAAATCCGTAAATCATGGAAGAATATATCTGTATAAAAATAATTCACTCAGCAGCAGCAGCCTCCTCAGCCGAATAATCCGCCTCGGATGATTTATCCGATGGATTTACTTCGCCTTGTCGTTGCCAAGTTGCCAACGGACTATTGGTTTGGGATTGGAGTTGGCCAATAGGTTGTTTTGGAGGAGGAATTATTTTGTAGGATATTCCTCCATTTGGTGATGATGTTAATGCTAAGGTGCTTCCGGGAATCAATTGAGGGAGTTGGGAAGGAAGGGAATTAATTTGGCCAGAAGAAGCAGGGAGAAGTCCCTGATGTTCATTTTCAGTAGCTGGTGGGAGGGGAGGCAGAGGGATTGGAGGAAGTGGATGGGGAAGGGCCTGGAGGGGACGAGGATTTGGACAGGCATTCTGAATTGGTGGCAAATCAATTTAATTAGAATGCTCGATTAAAATATAGATTATTACGCCTCCACCGCATCCGCCGGCACATCCATTATTTCCATTTCCTCCGCATCCATTCCCACATCCGCAGCAACCGCATCTTGCATTGTTCCCACAACCGCCACATCCATTACAACCTTTTATGATAGACAATTAAGTGTTACGCCTCATAAAAAACCTTGTCTTTTCCTTCTACGTCTCCGATCGAAAAATGTGCATCCCAATTCCGGAATAGTCCTTTCCTTCTCAATCATCGTTAAATTTTTTAATGTTTTAGGGCGGATTGGGTCCAAAAATATTTGTCTCAAATTTACTTCATTGCCCAATAAATTTTGCTTTCTTATTGGCAAACCACTTGGCTCCATGCTGAATTTTCCCTAAATAAACAAATTTATATTTTTCTTTATAAACGAAAAATTCGCACATTTGAATTTTGTTTTTCTGTCGCAGAAAAATGAAAAATATAAAGCAACAATAAAAAAAGCTTCATCAGCATTTCCATCAGCCTCCAATTGTTTTTTAATTTATTGTCAAACTGATGTTCAATGCAACAGATGTTATTTTTGGGAAAAGTCGCCCTTTCATGAGGAAAAAGCCGAATGGAGGGGATTTTGGCAGAACGAGATGATGAAAGGGACCATAAATTGCTCTCTTAATTGCTGGAAAGCCTCCTCATACTCTCCCCTCGATTATGCATAGATGATGCTTTTCCCCTTGGCTTCGATGCGGATGCTTGCGGTCCTCTCCTTAATCCCTTTTCATCCACTTTATTTGCCTAATTTGATGTTTTTGGATGCTTAATTTCTTATTTATGAAAAGTGCAAAATATTGCGCATTTGAAATTTGGACATTTTTTTGGAAATTAAATGACATTCAGGGAACATGAAAGCAATTAAGGGATAATCCCCATTTTTCCCTCTTTTCCCCAATTTTACTTTTTCCTTTTTATTGTTATTGGAATAGATGTAGAAATATTTAATAGTGTAATCATAGATATATTTATATTTATAATTGAGGGAGGTATCTATATTTTCCGTTATAATTCATTATTCATTTCAAAGGATGATGATAGCATTTTTCAAATAATAATTCATTTATCTTCCAGCAGGAGTACTATTTGTAGAATTCGAATTTGATGTTCCCATCATCGTTGTTCCATTTGTATTGGTCAAATTTGTGGCCAAAATCGACGAAGTCGTGGAATTTGATACAGCCGGAGGGAGTGTTGAATTTGAAGGTAATGATGTGGAATTGCTTGAAATGGTGGTGCCATTGACTGCTTAAAAGCAAATTGAGTATTATTCAATGAATTCAATCATAAAATACCAGGGGCAACCACAGTTTTGTTTGAGCAAAAATCACCACTGTATTTTAGATCGTCAATAATTGCTAATCCGCCAGTTAATTGGCCATTAGAATAAATAAAATTTGTCGCATTAATGAAAATCTGTGAATTAAATTTAATTTATTGGGATGTGATATATTTGATTACCCGGAAAGGGTTTTTTGTGGGAGGAATTGTTATGTTGGCTGGTCCGGGCCCTGTTTCAATTTCAATTTAATATTGAATTTTAAAGATTTTTATTTTGACCTAGGGAATAAGGACCACGCTGGCAATCTGTTGTTTGATTCAGCATAAGTCCTTCACTTTTGTAGCAAATATTTAAAATCACAAAAGGAGACGTCCAATAACTAATAAAGAAAAAGAAAACAATAAAATAACAAATACTTTCATTTACTTAAAAGTCAGCGTAGCATTGTTATTTTGGCAGGGAATCAAAGCACTGATCAAATTGGCACTTTGACTGTTATTTACGGTGTCTATATTTATGGTCGATACAATTGCATAACTTCCATTTGGTGGCACACTTGTTCCAGTAATCATTAATAGTTGATCTTGCGGAATAATGGCTGAACTTCGATACCTAAAGAGAATTAAACAGAAAGTTTTCAAATGTTTAATACCAAATCAGAGTATTATTTGAGGCGGAAGCTGAGTTCAGATTAAGCCATTGACAAGATTGATCAAATTCAGGGCAATCCAATTGTTGGGCTGATTTGAAAATCCAAAAAAATTCAAAAATTGAAAAATGAGCCAACCTTTTATGCCATACAGAAAAATAAGAAACAAAAATAAAATGAAAAGCATCCAGCAAAAATGGGATAATTTCCTTCCGTTTTGTTTCATTTGAATTAAAATTTATCAAAAAAAGAGAATGTAAAAGCAAAAAATGAATGTTCAATTATTTGTCTAACAAATATTTTTGCGTTAATCCGCGCGGATCGGACAAAAAATGTGACCAAAATTTATGGCATAAGTACGGGGAATGATGGGATTTGATGGGAATGAGAGGGAAATGGTTGAGGGGAAAGCGGGAAAGGGAAAGGGGCATTGGACTAATTGGAATTTTAACAAACAACGGAAATAAAAATTTTTGAAATTCGAATTAAATAAATGGAATTAGAATGGAACAAAATAAAAAGATTTAAAATGAAAAATAGATTTGAATAAATTAAGCATTGATAGAGTCGACATTCGAAATGTTGCCTAAAATGGAAATCAAAATTATTATTTCCTTTGATCCAAATTTCAATCCATCAAGTCAAATTCAAATTCACATAATATTTTTCCCATTCCACTTTTTCTTTTCATCCAAATCATATTCCCGACATTCCCCTCATTTTTCTTTCAATTTCCTCCCTTCCTTTCACTATGAAAAAATTTAGTGCCAAAAAGTGCAAATGATTTTCCGTCGCCATTGTGCCACTCCCCGAGGGGATGTGGGGCATTGGCCCTCGTCTTCTCCTCCCTCCGCACTAATGAACTCCAATTTTATGCCAAATAGTCATTTTGATTTTGAACAGAGAATGTGACTTGGGGGTAGGGGAATAGAAGGAAAATGCTTCCTTGGCCAAAATTGAATGCAGATTTTGCTGCACAAAGGGATGAAGCCGTTTTGGATTCCACTTTGGTTGAAAATATTCAACAATTTTAGACAGCAAAGAAGGAACATTCAAAGGAGGGGAAGGGGAATTAAATTTGAGTGGAGGCCAATTCTTCTCAATTGTAATTATTTAAAGGAGCCCACCACTTCCATTTATTAAATAGAATTTCTCTTCGAATTTTCAATTACTCTTTTATTGTCCTTTTATTGTTTTCTCATTCATAAGATTTCCTATAATTATGGAATTCGTCTATTTTATTTTAATACAAAAAAATCAAACAAATCCTTTTGCTTTGACCAAAACGAAACAATAATTTTATATTCAACAATTATTTGAGGAAACCGGCAATTATGAATATTTTTTACATTAGGCAACAAATATCGTGACATAAATTTTATTTCATCCATTTAGGCATTATTAGTTATTCAATACAATTCAATTCATCATCAAATACAAAATATCCACTTAATTTTGCCCTATTAGTAGGGATTAGGCTATAATAATCAATCATTTCCCATATCATATGCCAACTTTTCCATATTTATTTCCCCGTAACTAATTAGTTCATTTTCGTATTTATTTCCACTAATTTTTCTCAAATTTCCAATCCCCTCTAATCCGTTGGATTGCCAACTCTAATATGGCATTTTTCCTCACTTTATCTCTTTTTTTGCTCCCCTTTCGCCACTTCTAATGCCAACAAAAAAAAATGGAAAATGGGATGGTGTTGGGTCGTCATTGCAGCAATTAGCCATCAAACCCCATCCACTATCCCTGCGCATTCCCTTTAACTTAAGCCATCCAATGAATTGGCATGAATTGGCCATTTCCTTTTTGGAGGATTGTTTTCTCCCAAATGTATTCAAAATATCCCAATTAAAAAATTGACTAAAAAATATTATAATGATATCTCATATCTCATTTCAATATTCTATCAAAATTTTAATAAAGTAAATATTTTAAAAACCATGTTATTATGGAAATGTGGTCAATTTAGATAAATTTCCCATTTCTCACAATCAATGGCGAAATTTATAGTTCGATTAAAATTCTTCAACGAGATTATTTGAAGCCTAATAATAAAATTTAATTGTGCCAAATGAATTTTTAAGAGCAAAGTGTCTTCCCATCAATCAACCCTCGGTTAATGCATTTCATATTATAAAAATTTTCCTGTCAAGCAGCAGGAAGGAAATGCCAAATTGGTTAAATATCAATTTCACCAAATTGCTGCCATTATTATTTTTTAAAACTTCCATTTATGCCATCCTTTCATCCAAATCCAACCAGCATAGATGCAATTGGTCCAAATAGACGGCGATGCCGATCTGGTTTTGCCCAATAAAATAGCATTTCATTGATATTAACTCATTTCTAGACCATCCACAACATTTCTATTCTTCCCGCCGACCAATGTGCCACCGAAGAACAACAAGTGGCAAAATGTTGTT
Source organism: Pratylenchus scribneri (assembly GCA_030063045.1). Taxonomy (NCBI): domain Eukaryota; kingdom Metazoa; phylum Nematoda; class Chromadorea; order Rhabditida; family Pratylenchidae; genus Pratylenchus; species Pratylenchus scribneri. The sequence continues at coordinate 102,921 of JAQSEB010000029.1, forward strand.
GTGGAACTGGTTAATCTATTTAAAATTTTTAAAATAAATTTCTCAATTCCAGGTTTCTTCTACGATTTTCCAACAGGGAAATGCCTTGTTTCGGTAATCCATTTAGTGATGGATTTAATTAAATGATATTTAATGCAGGCAAATGTGGGCTTCATGTTTGGTCGATTAAACAATGGATGGTCGCATGTGGCCATTTATGGGTAAACTGGAAATAAAATTATTAAATGGCCCTATCTCGACCATTATAGCTTCGTTTATCCGATGTTGGTTCTAATTATGATTGCTCCACTCAGTGCCGTGATGCTTGGAATGAGCAAAAGGGAGAAAAGGGAGGGCGAAAGTCGATTTGTAAATTATATTTGGCATTGAATCTTCTTATTTTAATTTCCAGCCAAATCCCCTCTATCAATTGATTTCATTGCTTTGCTTTTGCGCCTGGATTTCACTTCTTTCGCCTTTACCATTCAGCATTTGGTATTATGTTCTTGGAGATGGCCTTCGGCACATGAACCAATCTTTGGTGATGTGTCATTTATTCAGGAATACGATGGAGGTCAGCGCCGCAAAATGTATTTGGCCCAAATCCCCTCTTTTAATATCACAGGTCATTCCCCACACAATGGACACTTTGGTCACACTTTTCTCAGTTCTCCTCGCTGTTGCCCGTTTCTTAACTCAATATCACAGGAATACATTGAAATTGCGAACAGTATTAACAATAATGGGAAGTTGAGTAAATGCCAATTCGTTGGTTTTAGGTGGAACGTTTTTCGCGTGCCATACTTTTTGTCATTTCGTTGAGCATTCTTTTGGGCGCATTGCGATTCTTCGAACACGATACAACAATTTATTCCATTTGCATGGACACTGAACCTGGACCATATTGGGCTCAACGATGCATGATCACCGACGGATCACTTGTCACATTTCTACGATTAAGCAGGCCATTTTGGAAGGTTTTCCTTCCTCTTGCCGATCTTTTCGCTCAATTTCTTTTGCCTGGGGCTGCACTCATTCTCCTTCATATTGGCTTCAATCGGGAGCCAATTATCGATACTCAACCCGACGAACACAATCGATTTGGTCGATCATTGCGTGATCAAGTTCAATCAAAAAAATAAACCATAAGTTATATCCCTTTTTAGACCAAAATTCTGATTTATGCCGTCTCAATTGCCTTTTTGATCGTCCAGGTGCCAACTAGTGCTGTCACAATGCTTAGGTCCCATAAATTCATCCAATTTATGGTCATTTTCATTTTTAGCCTTACCGTAACCCATTTTGGAACAAATCGAATTTGTAAGCTATAAATGATGCCTCGTTTGTTAATTCCATTTCAGTGACTTTACTTGCCCTCCTTTTTGGCCATTTACAGCCTTTGCTGGCCATTGCCACCGTGAGCTTTATTTTCATGAAAATAATTTATCAATATTCTTCTCATAAAAGATAGCCGCCAATTGTGGATGTGTTTTGACCGCCTATTATGTTATTGTCAAAGACGATGACTTGGATATTGACCATGATCGTTCGGATTCATCAATTGAAGGGCTAGATGAATATTTGCTAAGGTAAAATTTATTTTTTGAAAATATAAATTCTCATTTATTTCCAGCCAACAACGTCGTAGCAGAAGACGGACAAGTGCATACAGGTTAGAAATGGGCATATGATATTATCAATTTAATTTGTCCAATTCCCAGGAATTACCTCTCTACCTCTCTTTCATTTGATACTGCATCATTGTACACATCAAGAAGGGGAAGGTTCGTTGTATAACGAATGGGCAAAATAAGATAAAAAAATAAGAAACAATCATTAATGTTAAAAAATGATGGTTAAAAATTAATATTCTGATGGAGAATCTGAGTTAATTAGGGATAGGCGATAGAGCTTTAAGATGACAGTTTCTATGGAATAGGATAGCTTTTGATAAAACTAATTTTGCCATATATTAAATAAGAGTTTAACTTGGCAATTTCATTTAAATTTTTCAATTTCCATTCATTTTAGCGAATATCCTGAGCCAATCATTTTTATCAATGCTCCCTCTTCCCAATCACCAGTGCCGGCTCCATCTCGAAATGATCGAGAACAATTGACGCCATCCGTTTCAGACAAATAATTTTTCATTTTATATAATTCACTTTTTCCGAAAAAAAAAGAATATATTGAATAATTGGATCACAATTTTTCTATCATTTTATTCATCCAATTTTGTTCTTCAAAAAATGTTGAGGCCAACATTGATGCCGAAAATGCGTTCAAATTTTATATTCGAAGGCACTGCCCTTGTATGCCTCCGATAAATTTGACGAACTTTTATTGAAGGAAGTTGGCGAAGATTTGGCCAATTATTTGCTGTGCAGCAAATGCTGACCTGTGAAAAAGGAAAATTACATTCAAAAAGGCCATATAAAAAACATACCATTGTATCACCTTTCAGCCCTTGCAAATATTTTGCCAAGAGTGAATCCGCAATTGCTTGTTCTTCCGCATAAACACACATCACAGTTTCATTTGAACCAGTCTAATAATAAAAAGTATTTGTTATTTTGTGCATCTTCCTCTCTCACCAAATATCCGGCCACGGTTGAACCTTTTTGTATATCTTCTTGCTCTTCTTTGACTACCATTTCTGCCTTATCTATTTTGGCATTTGACCAATTTGCGGAATAAACTTTATTTTTTGCAAAAAGGAATTTGAGGAAATCAGATCGATTATGATTGCTGATTGTGGCATCAAATTCAGCCAATTCACTAAAATCGTCAGTTACCAAGGAAATGGAAACATCTAAAAAGAAATATAGTTATGAATGAAAATCGCAATGGATTGGACCATTTGATGGTTTCAATGCGGCTAATGCTTCCTTTGCCTGGAATGTGATTTGTTGGAAACGCATTCGATCAGCCACAATAAATCCAGCATTGTCCCGAAGGAATTGGTCCCGATCCGAGTCGAAAACATCGATCGTTAGATTTTTGCGCAATTCCAAATTGTAACGACCTAGTGTGGATTCAGCCAATTGGTCGACCAAATGTTCCAAAACAAGACGTTCTTCCGGATTATAGTGAACTTGAATGTACATCGGCATAAAAGAGCGATTTGGATGTTGATCCTAAATTGATTAATTGGTGACAAAAGTTGGCTTTACGAACAAAAACGGAATTGATTCGCAAATTCAATGGATTCTGTTCATCTGGAGCAGAAAGAGTGACTGCCTTATCAGCAATGGAGGCATCCAAATGTTGAAGAATAAAATAGGCTTGATTATTGGTGAAACGGACAAGAGCACCAACAGCAACCAATTTGCCTATAATTAGAATATTTTTAAAAATATTATTTTCCATTTCCACCTTGTTGATCTTCAATTTTGGCCGAAGTACTTCGGGGGATGGATTGAACTGGAAAAGGGGATTGGGCGGGCAAAGGGCGAACAATTGTGGACATTTTTGAAAATTCTGAAAATAGTAATGAATTTCTATGCAATGTTTATAAGCAGATCAAAAACAGGAAATGGAATGGGCGGGCAGAAAGTGAAAAATCCGGAAAATTTCTACGGCGAATGTGGTGAGGTGTGATCAGTGAAGCGAATGGCGCAGGAATTGTCCTGGAACGGCTTCGGGATAAAAAATAAAAACGAAATGGGAATGGAAAACAGGAGGGATTTGGGGGGAAGATTGCGGATTGACGAATTGAAAAGAAGAAAATTGAGGGAATGGGGATTGGAAATTACGACTTTGGTTGCGCAGCAATAGAGAATAGTGGGCAATTTTGATGAGGAGAAGAGGTCAAGTAGTTGGTGGGGCACGGCGAAATGCGGGGAAGTTGAATAATAAGGAAAAATATGAGCCATTCATATTTTGCTCACGGTTAATTTTGGAATATATTGCTTTCAGAATAGAAAATCGAATCCATTCTTTCCCAACATACTTTCCAAAATGTGGATGTGAATTGTGGTTTGCGAAGAATGGGAATTTGGAAATGGGGGTGAATGGTTTAGAATATGTTGGGGGAAAGAGGACTGGGACAAGGTCGCCGAACGGCGGCCTTCGAGCCATCTTCATGAAAGCACCATCTCCCCAAATATTCACCTTTCATCAGGTTATCCGGCGAGAAACCACAATTTATATATTAATTGGAAGGAGATTTGGGCGAGATCAGCAGAGGGTCAAGAAGGAAAAGAATGAGGCAGAAGGGGGAATATTTGGCTCATTCCGCACATCAATTTCGCCCATGGGGCGCGTCATTCTGGTTCATCAAATATAATTTAACCCCAAACAGTTTCCACATTCATTGGACGTTTCTATACTGCTTTTACTTTGCGCACCACAATAAATTTATTACAACTAATATTAAAGAAAGGACAGGTTTGGCGAGAAATAATTGACGGAATGGAAATGGATGGAATGATGATGCCCAATAGGTTCGAATAAAATGTGGTCGATTCTTGATGGATTGGGGGCATTCTCATGAATTTGGAGAAGAGGATTTTGTCGGCTCAAAACATTGCGGGAGAATGGATGCAAATTCACTTTTCGGTCACTGGATTTAATGTGACGGATTCCGTCCTTCATATCCCCGCATTCATCCATCATCATATTTGGGGAATTATGTCAGTGTCAGGTGTCAACGGCAAGGCAAATCCAAAATCGTTCTTTCGGACTATAAAAATAATCCAATGAGGGAAAATCCGATAAAATAATTTTAAAAGAATGACAAATTTATTGTAAAATTTTTTATTTTCCAGTGGTCTTACTCAGTGCAAATAATGTGGAGGAAAAGAATGAAATGTAGGGAAGGGGAAATTGTCGTCCCTACACAAATTGCCACAATTGTCGCCCATCCATCCACTCGATATTCGAACCAGTGTTGAAGAACCATCAACACCTGATTTTTCGATTCGCTATCGACATTAAAAAATCCTCAACGACATTCCGCGCAACCAAAAAATTGATGAGGCGTTTATTTCTTTCCAAGCAATTTTTTGTGAAATAAAAATTGAAATGGAAATGGAATTGGATCAGGAATTAGTGCAAAATAAAAAAAAAAAATTGGAAGTGGAATTGGAAAATATGATTGGATTATGTAAATTTAGAGAATTGAATGAATAAATTTATTTAAATTATTAGGGAATATGGAATGAATTAATTGAATTCAGAGAATGCATCAAAATTCAAAAGTCATCGGAACGAGCAATTTGGCCATATTAATCCGTTACAAAGTGCACCAAATTCGGCTATCAGTCTGATGATTTCCTGCAGATTATTTTTGCCAATATTCAAATCCTTATTCTAATCCTTTTATCATTTCAAATTTGAATTGGAATTGTGTGAGGCCATTTTTCCATTAGAGGAATAGTTTGAATAAATTATCATATAATCCATTAATCCATTTACTGGGAGGTCCCAGCCCAAGCTGGGCCAATAAAATGGACGGAAATTGGAGGAAAGGCAAATCAATCAAAAAAGCCCTTCCCAAATAAGGAACAAATTTCAATAAAATTCTCAAATATGACGATAAATTTTTTTTGAATACGTAAATTGATGTGCCATTTTAAAAGGATGGCTGCTTTTTTCCATTATGACCCCCTTTCCCATTAAAATCCATTTTAGGCAATTTCCTCTCCCATCTAAAATTCCATTTTTGGCCAACCCATTAAATTTTTTTTTTGCCCCATCAAATTATGCGGTAACAGAACATGAATTTTAATGGGATCACGCAGGGTGGTCGGTCATATGTTTCCTCTCCCCATTTCCATATGTCCAATTTTGCCATTATCGCCTTTTAAAAGTGCCCAATTTTCAATAAAGTCAATCATTTTAAAGAAAATTTAAAAAATGAAAAATTCAACGGGTGTATTGGTTACCCTTCTAGTCGGTTTTCTTCTTTTACAATGCGGATTTGCCCAGGATGGATATTGTCAATCGAATGGAGATTGCGGAAAGGAATGCAAGGTTGGCCAAAAGAGGATATCAATCCCCTCCCTCCCATCCATTTCCATTTGTATATTTTTAGCCAAATTTGCTCAATTCCGATGCATATCCAAAAGTAATGGATCGTTACAATTTCATCCGTTTCAATTATTCAATTCTTCGATTCATTGCTGATTGCTATTTTGCCCTGGTCAATGCCTTTTTCGGCCTTTACCATGCATTTCAGCCAATTCAACATGTTGGACAATGGCAAAATGCAAGTAAATTACTCTTTCTCCGGGCTCAAGATGCGGCACAAATGATTCGAAATAGACAGGTACAAAATGATATAAAAAAGAAATGTATAATTTTCAAAATATAGCTCTCTTCAAAAGCCTTGGTCAGCGCATACATTGAAAGAATGAAGGCAGTGAATCCAATGCTGAATGCAGTGGTTTATTACAATTTTGATGATGCATTGAAACAAGCCGCAGCGATTGATTCAAAATTGGCTGGAATGAGCCAATGGGATCGAAACAAAGTAGGAAAAGATTAAAAAGGAATGTAATTATTTTTGGAATATTGAGTTGGCCAAAACAATGCCCCTTTATGGAGTGCCATTCACAAGTAAAAATAATATGGAAACCAAAGGATTCGTGATAACTGCATGCAATCAAGCATTTATCGATGCCAATATTACATCAATGACTGATGCTCCGGTTGTGGCTAGGTAACAAAAAAAAGACAATTCAAAGTTAATTTGATGAATTATAGGATGAAAGCAGCTGGCGCTATTTTAATTGGAATCACAGCTATGCCAAATTTGGGATTGAGTGTTTATTGCGATGATTCTGCCTGTGGCGTAATGAACAATCCGCATGACACCCGACGAACGCCAGGTATATTAATAAAGCCAAATTAATTGCAATGTATTTTAATTTAAAGGTGGGAGTAGCAGCGGTGAAGCAGCCATTATTTCCTCTGCTGGATCACTTTTTGGTATTGGCAATGACATTGGTGGATCCCTTCGAATTCCTTCTCACAATTGTGGCGTTTTTGGCTTGAAGGCGACCAGCTATCCATCTCGTATCATACACAAATTTAAATGAAATCTGAATGTTTATTGTTAGATACACTTCCTTTTGATGGAATTATCCCAAATTTCGCTGCATATCCACCGGCGGTAAATTTAAAATACCATTATGTATTATAATTATATAATTAATGTATTTATTAAGGCCGATATGCTGAGCACTGGACCAATTTGTCGATATGCTTCTGATTTGCCACTTATCTTTTCGGCAAACAAAATATCTAATCCTCTTAATGTCCCCTTTTTAAGGTATTGGCGAATCAATCCATCGATGTTTATGACAAGAAAGTGGATTTTGCCAAAAATTTTCAAATATATTATTTGGAGGAATTGGAAATTTTGGTATCGGAATCATTGCATCCAGAACAGCGAGAATCAGTTAGAAAGGTAAAAAAATAATTGAAATTATAATAAAATGAACGAATTTGTAGGTGAAAAATTATTTCGAGAAAAAATATAATTTGACAGTGCCAAAAGTCAATTTTCCAATAATGAACCGTGAATTAGAACTTTGGGCATTGACTGGATATTCACCGGGAGTTCAGGTGATATTTTAATATTATTTCTTTTTTTGAATTATTTTTAGCCAATCTACCCTAATTTAACTGACCAATTTGCCGCACTTCTTCGCCAAACAAAAGGAGGCCAATTGGCAACGACCTGGGTCCTATCAGAGCATGAATTCCTTATTAGGAATTATATTTCTCCAAAAGACGATGTGGAAACAAAATTTGTGAGCAAAAATATGCATAATTAATTAATTAATGACGAATTTTGAAGGTTGCCGATAAATTGAACAAATTGCGACGTCAATTGGGCACAGTGTTGGGCAAAAATGGGGTATTGGTGATGCCAGTGATTCCCACTGAAGTGCCATATCATCATACAGAACCCTTTAAACCATTCAATTTAGTCTATGCCAAAGTGGGCCAATTAAATTGATGTATCCTAATTTCCTTCAATATTTAGCTTTTCAATGTTCTCGGATTGCCGGCAATTACTGTGCCAACTGGGAAAAGCAGATCGACTAATATGCCCCTCGGCGTTCAAATTATTGGTGCACCATTCAATGAGGCATTGTTAATTGCTGTTGCCCGGGAATTGGAAAATGCTTTTGGAGGATGGGTCAACCCGGGAAAAATGATGTAGGCCAAGGAAAATGATGTTTTGATTAAATTGATTAAATACTTATATTATTGTAAGAATTTGATTAAATCGTTAAAAAAATTGTTAACAAATCACAGATGTTTATTTAATGGGGACATTTGTTGAGACTTGAGACATTTGGGTGATTGGATGTGGTGGGATTTTGATGATCAGTCTATTTTGTGCCACCCTCTTTCGTCCCCATCATTGCCCTAAAATTAGTCGATACATTCATTCTTTGTCCCAATCCCATATGTCCCTTTCCCAAATCCTCATCTATTCTCGATTCTTGAGTAATTTATTTTCTCAGTTTACATCCCCAATCGACGTTTCTGTTTATAAGAATTTTCTTCATTTTTTTAATTTCCTAGATTGCCATTATTTTTGTTTCAGTTTCCATTTTTGTCCAAACATAAAATTGCCTAAGAAAGCGCTTTTCAGGAAATTGAATGTCCATGTCCACCACAATTCCATCCATCCAATTAAAGTACAATACAAATGCAATGGCCATTTTCCCAATCCAATCTCGCGAATTTTCATTCCACTAATTCAAAAAATGAACATCCCAAACATTCTTTAATATCTAATTTTTTTCTAGAGTGTATTTCATTTTTTGTGCATGTTTTTCTTTCTCCGATTTTAAAATTCAGTTAAAATAAAATATAATTTTTGGAAAAAAACTCGTAAATTTAAATTTCATTTTGAAGAATATGAACTCTTTTCACTGTTTTTTCAAGACAATGTTCTATTTAAAAAAATTTAATATTTATTTTTATTTTTTTTGGATTATCGAAAATGTGTTTTTTTTAATTAGAAAATGGCCGTTCTCCCCTCCTCCGATATTCCCTCGGGAATCATTTTTTAAGGGCATCCTTCTGCCTCCATTCTACCCATTAATCAGCATTTCCTTTTACATTCATTATTTTTGCCTCTAATGAATGCGAAAATGGCCCTCAAATGCAAATAAAATAAATAAAATAAATATTTAAAGGGAAAGAATGCCACGAGGCTCCGAGAGGCTAATCGGCAAACTTACTGGAAGTGTAGAATCCGCTCCAGCTGATGGGCATAGACCATCTGGAATTCGAAGACAATTATCAAATGCAGTTTACATTTATCGACATCCAATTGGTCCATTTTACCTTTTTAAATTAATATTTTATGAAATTTATTTAAGGAGGCGGAAGTGGATCAGCTGATGATTCAATTTTCTCCCGTTCTTTGACTCGCGAATTGGAAAATGCAACTGGAAATAAATTGAGACCGGTTGGATCAATCATCCGCAGAACACCAATATCAATACGGCAAGGTCGAACAGCGATAAGAAGGTAGGAATGATTGGGCCAAATATTCATATTGCTAATCTATTTTCAGAACCACCCTTCCTTCAAATCCGCCTTCGCCACCTTTAGACCCAGAGGAACCACCCAAAATGAACCCTCAAAGGTCTTCGGTTCCGGCAATAACCGTGGCAAATTCTTCTGCAAAAACATCACCAGAAAGGTAAAAAGCTTAATTCTGAATAAAATATTCCATATTTGAAGGCAAATTTCATTCATGGAGAATAAATCAGCAACAGCGGATGATATTATTCAAATATTAATGGAAGATGATGGGACTGATCGGCCAATGCTTTTTACCGTTTTTGAAGCGGCCAATATTGATGGTGTAAAACATTTATCCTCAAAGAGTAAATGCACACGGTCAGTATGGAATGGTTAATATTTGTTATTTATAATCAGAGTATTATATTTATTTTTAAATGGATGGTCGTTGTGGTTTCAAGTCATTTTCTCTTTCAATTTTGATCATTTTGCTGCATTTTCGCATTTTTGTAAAAATGTAGAGACCTTCAAAAAGTGCTAAAAGCATCAGAGTCGAAGCAAAAATCTTTGAAATTTAAATTTATTAAAAATATTTTTTATTATACCTGCACAAAAACGATCATTTTAAAAATTTCCGGCCTAAAATTTGTGCACATCCACATCATTTCCCAATGTAATTCTGTACGAATTTTGAGCAAAACGATGACAAACCAACCCAAAAAACTGATTAAAATGATCAATAATTCTAGAAACTAAAATTCAAAAAATTTAAAATGTATTAAGTAAATTGGAGTACCAATTTTCCTCGTCTCTGTTCCAAATTGTCCACTTCCAAACAATTTAGTAAATAAACTTGGGCAAAAAGGAGAAGAAGATGGGAAAAGCCGATTGCGATTGTGGCCACTGAGCGATTCCCCAATATTACCAAAGGAGAAGCCCAGCCTCGATTCTCTGGATCCATCGCATATTCCTGCATATTCAGCAACTAAATTTTGAATATGGATTAAGGGCGAATTAAGAATGGATTTTCGCACCTCGAAACAATAAAATTTATCGTCAATGTTACGCCAATTTTGTGATTCGCTGAAAAGGATTGGAAATTTGGAAAAAAATTATTTTTCACTCTTTCTGCCTCTTTTCTTGTTTCGAATATTTCGTCTCTTCATGTGGCAATATTGCACTTTTTTTCATTTTCAGCCAAGGCAATTCATCGTCCATTTCTAAATTAAATAATATTTTATTATTTGCCAATTTTACCTCTTTTCTGTCTTTCGTTTGGCATTCCTTTTTCAGTTTTTCCCATTTTTACCAAAATGGATTCAGAATCATTCGAATTCGTAGCCTCTTCTGACTCTCTATAATTTGGAAATTATTCATTCTCAATTTATCATTTCCCACCTTGCATATTTGTCCAATTCCAATAATTCCTCGGGTTGTTCTTCCTCTTCCGGCAAAATTGCCGTCATTTTCATCCGGCTAAATTCCGAACTCATTTCATCTTCACCTTCGTCACCAGAATTCATTTCCCTCACTACCCTAATATTTTCTGAATCCACCATTTTTGCTGATTCGACCATTTGTTCCTTGATTAATTCGGTTATTTGGTTCAATTCTTGTTTGTCCGGTTTTGGAGGCAAAAAGTTTTGGGCATCTACAAATTTTATGACATTCGGATTATTTTACAAAATAATATTAAACCATAACTCCACCAAAGGCGCAAACGGGGTAGACGCTAAAAAGAAATAAATTATTGGCGGAAAAAAAAACAAGTTCACTATTGACGATGATTCGTTCAAATTTTCATTCGGATTTGGTGGAAGGTAGAAAAATAATTGTTGGCAGGTTCCATCGATTCCATAACTCAAAATGGCCTAAAATGTGCCCGAATTTATTAACAAATTTAATTGGACCTTTGTTTGCAAAAATCGACCACAAATTTCCAATTGGGAGAAAACACGCCATAAAATGATGACAATAATGAAAATTTGGATAGATTTAAGCAATGTAAAAAGTTGAAATTTCATTTTAATATGTTTTGGATTAAATGAAATGGGAAATTTATTTAGTTTAAATAAATGCATTACAAATCCTTGAGGGATTAATGAGGGTTAGGAATGGGAAAGTATTAAGCCATCTAATTCCATTAGCAAATATTGTAAAGGGAAATGAATGAAACAAAAATACATTGGATCAAATTCTCCTCTTTTTTCAGTTATACTTGGTTTCTTTTGATCATTTTGTTCATTTGCCTTTGTTTTTACCAAATTACCGCACAGGTTTCAATATAAAATGGTTTGATAATCCCAATTCCTCCAATAGGCAATGATGTATTGGCTCACTCCCGTTAACACAAATATAATCGCTTCATATCCGGAATCCATTCCATTTCCTGTTGTGGCAATTTGCAACAATAATCAGCATCGACTGACCTGGATCACCGGCGGATTCGTACAGAATAGAGTGGCAAAAGGCATTCCTCCATCTGCCTTTCGGCAAAATCTCAACCAATCTGACGTTTTTGACAGAGTAAAATTTAGTACAGTATTTAAAGAACTAATTTACAACATTTATTAAGGCATTGCTGAATACGTGGGATTTGGATGCCGCCCGCTTTCTGAGGAATTCAGCGCATCAAAAAGCGAGAATGATTGTCCGATGTGAATTGCCAAATGGAAGTCGATGTAGTCCTCGCGATTTTCGACCTATTTGGACATTGACTGGCCTTTGTTGGGCAATTAACACTGATGAAGCCAATCCAATGCATGTAAATAAAAAATGAATGTGAATTATATTTAAATAATGAAAATAAGGTGACTGGCGCTGGGCCTGGAAATGCGCTGCGCCTTTTGGTCAATGTTGAAAGATATGAACGCATTGAAAGGTAAGTTTGAAAAGTGAATGGCTTAGTTGATCAATTCAGTTGTACTCCAAAACTTCGTACTCGTTCATTACCCGGCTTAAAAGTTCTGATTTACAATCAAACTGATGTTCCAACCCATTATTTGGAGGGAGTAAATGTGCCAGCTGGTACATATTAAATTTAAATATATTTATTATTTTGGATTAAGGATTCACCATGGACATTCCCTTCTGGATGAGACATGTATATTTATTCTATTTATTTTGGGAAGTATTCTTATTAAAATTTCATTTTAGCGTCAAAAATTACCGGGTCGAGATTGTGTGGTCATCGATTCTTATTCTCAATCAAATCATGGAAATGATTCAAGCAAAAGTGAAGGGGATGAACAATCGGGGAATGAGGATTTGAGAAGTTGTGTGATGCGAAGTTATTTAAGCGAAATTGAAAGCCGCTGTAATTGTTCAATTTCGCATGCATATTTAAAGAAAAAAGGCAAAATTGCTTAACATTATGAATTAAATTTTATTTTTGGCAGATGAACATTCAAAAAATTATTCGGAATGTAATGTTTTGCAATATTTCGAATGTGTTCAACCCGTTTTGGAGTGGGCATTGAATCGTGGCTTTGTTAATTTTCGACATTGTCCAATACCATGTGGGGAATAAAAATGAATAGAAAATTAAAGAAATTTTGATTGAAGGTAATTCAATCGACTACACAGCATGGCAGGATATGACGTATTTTTTGAATTGAGATTTATTTGAAATTTATTTAAAAATAGTGAATTGCCTGCAAATATATTCCCGAAATTGATTTCTGAAGGGCAAATCGAGGATGATGAGGAAGAATCTGACGAGGAGAAGGATTCAAGCGAGGAAAGTGCATCCCAGCAGCAGGTGGTTGGAAAAATTTGTTGTTAGAATATTTTATTTATAGCGTTCGGATGAGGACTTTTTGGACAGTCTTGAGGAGGATGAACATGTTTTGAAATGATTTCAATATTTTTAAAATATCTATACATAGGAACATTATCAATGCGAACATAATCAATTATTGAGTGGACAACATGTTCGAAGGATTAAAAAGGCAGCACAATTAGCCTATGAAAAACAGGCAAAATATCAAGAAGATATCCAGTTGAGGACAAAAAGGCTTGTGGCACAATTGAGAAGGAGCATGAATCGGTAGAGCTAAGTATGGCTTAATATATCAAATAATTCAGAATTGTTGAAATGAGATGGGGTTGGCGAGCAGAACACTTCTTTGGTGTCCATTTGCGGTTGAAGCATTTGGCAACTTGCTATTCGGAAATTCCAGAACGGCACCCAGACATTTTCAATGCAATGGCAAATCCAAAGGTGGAGTTAACTTTATGATAAGGATAGTTTATTTTTGGCATTGAATTTGCTTTTAAATTTGCAGTGCTTAAAAATATTTCAAATCAATCTTATAGCCTCAGGGTGAAGAGGAACGTGCCATGCAACTTTATCAAATGTTGAAATTGGCCAAAATGAATTCAACAATGGAAACATCGGGGTCAAGAAATTTTAAAACAATTGAAGATGTGAAAAGGGTTTATGGACAAAAAGCTGAGGAAAAGCGTCAAGAAATGGAAAGAACTGAGGATTTAATTGAACATTTGCATAAGTGGGTGAAAATTGGAATGGAAATGAATATTTCAAATTATTTTTTTGCAGTCTTTTCTCAGAAGAGTCCTTTACAGAACGTTTGCCAATTAGTCTAGAAAAGACAATGGGCAAAATCCTCTTTTTGATGGGACAATATGAAGAAGGGAAATTGGAAAGGAAGAATTGGGCAGAAAGGATGAATGCCCGAAATATGCGACATTTTTTTGATGAGGATTTTTATGAGGTACAGTACTTTGGTAATTTATTTAAGATGAACAAATTTAGAGTTGGTATAATTTGGTGGTGAAGGATTTGGAACAGGGAATTCTGGCCAGAATTCAACAAATTGAAGACGATTTGCCTCAATTGCATCGAAATTCACAAAATGGGACGGCCATATTGGTGGGAATATTGGAATTAAGTTTCATTCCAAAGCAACTTTTAGCAGACAGGCTCCTTTATTTTATTTGGCGATTCCCATCCAATTCATCAAAATTATTGGGCTGCATTTTTGGATGATTCATTTGAATGTATTTTTAATGAAATTCGTAATGCCAGTCTCCAAATGTTCAGGCAATTTACTTTTCTCCATAAATCCATTTTTTATACCAATTCTTTCAGCGAGCAATGTATGATTTACAATCTGCACAAATTGCACTTTTCCGAAAAGAATTGCCCGAATATTTACAAAATTTCGAATTTGGTTCAAAATTCGTCCGGTAAATTAGACTTTTACTCCAAAATTATTGACAATTGTAGAGAAAATTTTGCACAAGTGAATGTATTTTTGCACAAAATGAATGTCGAAATTTGGCGACAAGAACCCACTTACAGTATTTGGAGTTTCTTTTGTAATCATCAAATCATTCGATCAAAATGAATTTTTTAAATTTAACTCTAGGCGATATTGGGGCGACAATGAGTTTATTTTTGGGTGCATCCATGCTGACAATCATTGAAGTTTTGTATTTTGTTTTGCGCAACACGAAAATTTATAAAAGTATTGAATTATGGAGGCAACGGAAATTTATAGCCGTTCAACAGAAAACAAAAGAAAATAAAAAGTTTGACATTATTATTTTTTCGTTATTTAAACCAAAAATAATTTCAGGGGTCCTTACAATGTTTGATAAATGGAAAAAGATAATTAATTCGATTTATTTTTTAATTCATTATTTGATCTCAATTAACATTAATTTAAATATTGAATAAACAATTTTCTGAATGTTCAATTTGGAAAGTATACTAAATGCTACAAAATGATAAATTAAAATGATGAAATTATTTCGAATAATAAATGGTTATTCTTATAAATATTTCCACTTCATCTTGTATTAAGCCTCGATTATCCGAATGGGGCAAATTTCTCAGTTTGCGTCTCCTTTTCCGATTTTCCATTTCCCAACAAAATTCCAACTAAAATATGATATTAATTTAGCAATAAGCATTCGGTTCATTCACCAATTTGTTGATGGCAAAATAATTGCCACAATTTTCCGACGATTTGAACGGTAATTAAAGGAGAGCAATTCACATCAATAAGGCGCAAAATTGTGCATCCATCTTTGCCAAGCCATTGGGTGAAATTGGCCAGATTACGAGGATGGATTTTTGGGAATTTAGCAGGCGAAAACATGCGCTGAATATGTTATTTTAGGCGGAAAAAGATGGGAACAAACAAGATGGTGATTGATGAAATGCTCAGAGCACTTTGGATAAAGCAATCGAGAACACCAAAGCAAAAAATTGCCAAAACTGAAGAGGCTCAAACCCAAAAGAAAAAACCAAATCAGGAGGAACATCTGAAAGCATTTTCACTTTATTTATTATTGAAAATGAAAACCCATCGAACTACCTTCTCATTGTACCAATTCATTTTGAGAAAGCATTGAAAGGTATACTGAAGAGGAGGCATGTCCCCTTGAGGTTGTCGAATCAAAACATCACAAAATGTGACCTTTTGAAATAAAAATGAATTAAAAGGAATGAAAGTTTTACGCGTGGAAATAGGCCATTTTTGTGCCATTTGATTCCGGCATATAAGTCAGAAAATAGCTTAAATCCAAAATAATCGTTTTCATCAGGCAAGAAGTACTGAAAAAACAAAAAAAAATGGAAATTATTTGATTGGAAAATTACCCAATTTAGGAACAAAAGTTGCCCAAAAGTAACACCAAAATTGAGTAATTTGAAGAAAAGATAGCCAATTGTAATGAATTTGTTTTCGATATAATTTGATAGGCCAAAATGCTCCGGCAATTCACAATCTTTAATATAGTTTAAATTTCCCTCCTCCCAAAATGGTTCACTTTTATTTTGTTGCCCTGCATTTCTTCGTTTGCGAATGAATTCGCCCATTTTGTTGCCAATTTCCATTCCTGCCTTCTCCTCCTCCACCCAATCGCACCTATTTGGAATTGCTTTACATCGATGAAGTAGCGAGTAAATATCCAAACCTAAAATTCACTCTTCTTAACCATTTATTCATTTAAATGTTTTACCGCATTTCCGGTTGAATATCTTCCACAATAGTCTGGGCAAAATGAAAAGCAAAACTTGACCCGCCAAATAAAATGGAATCCATCTATAATGAATGGGAAAGGGAATAATTTAATTTTGGAGGAATGGAATGGCACTGGTAATAGTGAAGTTGACGATCCCCTCGATCAACTCGTTTCATTGGGAATGCTTCATTCATGCCAACAAAATAGGTGTTTTCAACAAAGCAAATGGCTTCCGCATATTTAATCCAATGCTTATTTTTAAGCATATGCGCCGGTGGAAAACACTTTAGGGGATTTAATCAAAATATATCATTGGTTTATTTCCCACCTCGACAGGGTTGCCAAAATATTGTTTCATTCCATGCAAAGTGGCCAAAAACAAAAGGAAGGATGGCGCAAGAACATAGTGAAGCCGATCGGACCAGTCGTCGTCATGTTTGGGTTTTGCTTTTTTCAAAAGACGAGAAATAATCCCAACTGGGCTTGACATTTATTCGCCTTAAATGAATATGTTAGAATATAAATGTATATTAAAAAAGTTTGATGAAAGTAAAAGCAAATGATCGATTCAAAAGGATAATTCAACATTTATGTCGGCCAACATTTCTTTATTCCTTCCATCCGTTCCCAGACTGCTCTTTTGGCCAAGTTGACCATTTTTACAACAACAACACATTTTTATTCATCCCCGCCGGCGGAAAAGGATTTGTTGAAAAAAAAATAAAATGAAAATAGGCTGGCTTGATAAAGAAGAAGAGAAAAATGGAAAAAAATGGAGAATTTATATGGGCTTTAGCCTTTAGGTGAGCATTTTGTAGCCGTCAAAAAATGGGTGGACGATGAAGGTAAAAGTGTAATGTATTGTTTATTTCAACATATCATAAGATCAACAGAAATTTTTTGGGGTTTAAGATTCAGAGGAATCTATTTTATTCATTTTGGATTTTTACGTTTTTATTTTTACTCACATTTTGATTAAAAGAAAAATAAATCCCTAAGAATAAATCAAAAAAATTAATTCTTTCATCCATTTCCTTCCAATGTAACATTCCATCGGACATAATTAATTAATCATTCTGCAATTTGGCCGGCAACCACTTGAGAATAAAGATGTCCTCTTCCTTTCCTCCGGCTTCAATCTCGACTTGGCCTAGTACGAGAGTGGAAGCCTCTTCCTCCCATTTATGTGGACAAATATAATCAAGAATACTTGAAAGCCACTGCTCCAATCAAATATTCAGCCGAATATTTGCTCAGAATAAAATATTTATATCCATTTTATTCCCTATTCCCAGCCCGAAGAACATTAATTTTTCTCTCATCTTATTGACCCTCCCCTCCTTTTGAATTCGATACGATAAGTTCCATTGTTCCCTTTCAATCCCCATCATTTTCCTTATCATCGGCAAATTTTTGCCGATCAATCAACAAAAAGATACAAAGTATTAACTTAAAACTAAAAACATAGTAAATATAGTAAATATAGGTCGAGTCCCCGGTCCGAGGATGGATTAGAAAGACCAATTGGCAGCAACTGGGCCACTGGCATTTTGCCATCCAATTAAACATTCCCCTCCCCTCCGCCAAATCGTGATTAATTCATTTCCCTTTCTTTTTTCAATCTCGAGATTTGCCATTAATTTTCCCTATTACTTTTTCCACTTTTCTGGCTTGCAATCAAATAAAATACTAAAAAGTAAAGAATTGGAACAGGTGAACATTTGCAAGGCCAACAATTGCTAATGAACAATTTGCAATTGCACAGCAAATCCCCCACCCTATCAAACCCATTTCCTTTCCCCCTTTCTTTAGCATTTCCCAGACATTTGACGGGCAAAAATAGGTAAGGGAAAAGCGGGTCGGGGGAAATGAAGAATGGGCGAACAACACAGATTTTGGCGGGAACTCCGAAGAATGGGTACCCCGCCCGAATTGCCTTTATGTGTTACCAGTTTTTGCCGCCTATTTTCCGATTTTCCCAAACCTTTCAATTTGCCTTATTCCAATGCTATCAGAAGCTTAAAATCTGCCATCCTCGTTCATCATCCAAATATTATTCTGTTTTGAAAACCCGCCCCCATCATTTCAACCACCCCTTTGCCCCGAGCCAATTTCCATTCCATCAAATTCTTTGCCTCCTTTTCCCGTCGCCTTTTATTCCATGGGCCTTTTTGCCTTTCCGAATCCCATTCATTTTCTACCTTCGTTCACCCACCTATTTCTTCCTCCTTCACTTTTGATCATTAATTGCCCCATTCCTCTTCCATTCTTCGTCCGTCGTGTTCGTCCCTTCCATTCCCTCCATTTTCTTCCATCTTCTTCACCTCCACAACATTCTTCCTCACAATTCAAGTCCATAACCCCTCCATTTCCCTATACCCATATTCAACTATGGTTCAGCGCATTCCCTCACTTGACCCCCGATTTTGGCGTCCTTCCTCCTTGCGCGGCCTTCATCTTCACCTCCAAATCCTCCCTCACCTGCCCTGACCAGCTTAGGCCTTCCCTTGGGCGTCGTTGTCCCTTCCAATTCCAATTCATCCTCCCATAATTCCCTCATCGCCCGGCACCTCGCCCCATTGCCCTCCTCAACGATCTCTTGGGTCCTCTGGTCTGCTGCTGTCGCCGGTGGTCGTCGTCCCTCTAAGGGTCGTTGTCCGTCCCAGCCCAAGCCATTCCCATCCATCCTCTTTCCCTAGCTTGGCTAGAATGGCTTTTTTTTGCTTTTCCCCATCTTCCTCTGGGTCCCCATTCCCCAATTCTCCCATCAATGCCCTATCCCATCTTCGTCTTTTCATCGAAGACATTTGGTGCGCTGCTGGTCGCGGTTTGGCAGCAGCCTCACATCAGCCATTGGCCATTAGATCGCCAAGCGGTGGCCAAACCTTTTTCGAGATGAGAGGAATGGGAGGAATTGGACTGGAAAGGTGAATTGGAGGAAGGAAGGTGGATGAGTCAAAACAACGGCAATTGTCAGCCAATTCCTCCTCCTCCTCATCACATCATCCTATTCCTCCTTCCTATCCAATATCCACTCACATTTTCTTCCATTTCGCCTCCTCCCGAAATGCCCTCATCAATCAATTAATTTAGCCGATCTCCTCTCCTCCCAATCGCCATCTCGATTCTCGATCTCCCCAATAACTTGTTATTGTGGCGGCTTCTTGCTTTTGCCTCAATTCACCTTTCAAATGGCTCGGGGTTGTTTTGAAATATATCCCCCACTTTCAATCCGCCACTCTACCCTTCCAATTTAAAATCCCTCTAATACTTTCATCCTCCTCTCATTCATTGGTATTTTTTCTTGGCCAAGCCCACAAATTGCCCACGGCAAAACAAATGTTCATTTTGCAATCCATTCCCAAGGGGATTATCAGTCAGTTAATCAATCAATTTTCGGATTTTATTCCTCAACAAAATGCCGTCGCAGATTAGGAAATTATTATTGGTCGGCATCGGCACTCTCGCATCTGCCATTCATTTCATTTACCATCATTGGCATTCATTTCTCAATAGAATAGAGCAGTTGGGGCCTTTCATTTTTCCTTCTCAATAATCCTCCTTTTTTTCTTCCTGCTGTTTCATTCATTCATTCTCCCACTTCCATTCAAACTTCTTGACCCGGAGATTTATGGATGGGGCCTTTCTTTTGCATGGGAATGGCCATTTGCAAAAAACCCGCCCAATTTCTATATATAGTGGAAGGATTAGTCCACTCAGTTGCTTAAAAATCCATTATTTTTCCTCCAATTCCCAGCCAAAATCATCAATTATTTTTTGTCATTGTTGCGGCCAAATTTAAAAATCAATTTAGCCGGGGGCATTTCTGGAACATGCGCAGCATGCCTTTATTACTTGAACTTGCGAAATTGGCCATCGTCCCATTCCGCAGCCTGGCGCGACCCCATCCAAATTTCGTCATTCATTCACTTCCTTCCACCACCACTCAATCCCCATTCCCCATCATTCCACCGCACATAGCCAACCTTCCCCTCCCCCACTTTTATTCCCTTCTCACAAAAAGCCATTTTAGATTTTACCATTCTCGCCCCCTTTAACCTGCTAAAAATGGCTGCCAAACCATAGAAAAAAAAGCAAGATTATTAAAATTCAATAAAAGCAAAGCCCCCAAAAAAGACTGCCTTCCATTTTTCCTCATTCATAATTTCCTCCGTTAAAATTTTTGCCGCAAAAATATGCATCTCAATGAGAATAAGACAGGAAACATTTTACAACAGTAGAATAGAAAAGGTCTTAAATTTATTATTTTTTCAAAAAATTCTTTAAAGTAGAATTTTAAGCAATTTTTTAATGAACACTAAATTGTAAAATATTTCATCACATAATATTTCGCAATCATTTGAAGGAGGGAGTATAGAGGGAGAAAATTTTTTTGGGCTGTTTCGAAATATTTCATAACACTGATTTCGTAATTATTAAAAGGGACTATAAAAGAAGACATTTTTCGGAATATTCATATAAAAATTTTCAATGAATCACGTCAAAAACATTTCAGTTTAATTCAAATTCAATAATAAAAATATTCCTTGAAAATTTTCTCCCTTCCAACCTTTTTCATTTCTCCCCGTTCCGACTATAAAAATGGCCGATAAAGCACATTTTTAACCGCAAAAATCGATTCGCCTTTTTCCTACATTTCCAAATCAAGGTCATCGCAAGTAAAAAAGGTAGATAAAATGAATGACTCATATTTTTTGGGATTGGGAGGCTCCCCAAGCTTTTTACGGAATGACCAACCAAATGAACAATTTAATAAGCCCCTATAACAATTCGCCACAAAAATTTTTTCCCAAAAATTTCCCGAGCAAATGTGCACAATTATCGTCCTCTTCTTATAATTGGACTATTTGCCTATTAAATTCACCATCGAATAAATAATTCTTTCCATTCCCTATCTCCACTCTTGGCCTCCACCCACTAATTGACCATCCAAAAGATTTAATAAATCAAACAAACAAAGCCATCACGTCGATTTTATCGTAAAATAATTTTATTTTGAATAAGATTTTTAAAGAAATTTTTTTCAGCTACATAAAACTATATTTTTAAAAAATTATACATAATATAATAAATTGATTCCTTTTTCTCTTTTTTTTCTCTCCTCAAAAGGCCAAAACAATAAACAAAAAAAACTAGATAGAATACTTAAAAATAAAAGATCAAAAACCAAAACAACCAATCTTAATGGATAAAATGAAATGGCAATCAATAAAAACAAAAAATATCTTATTCCTATTCCAAAAACGGCGTCCAAATGATCTCACATTCACATTTCCAAAAAAACTAAATTGCCAAATACATCCAAAACGATTAAAAATTGATTTTAACGCGCTACTAACTCTTATAATAAATAATATTCTTTTCGCGAATATTTTTAATATTTTAAAAATAAAATTAACCTTGTTATTTTTTCAGATCTCGTTTGAATAATAAAATAATTAATGGTAGCTGTTCCAATGATTGGCGGCGATTATTTATCACATTTATGGAAAGGCGGCACTGGAAAACTCAAAGCACTCATCTCACCACTACTCAAGGATGGAATTGGCGATCGGATGGACAGAGGAAACCTTTGGGTGGTTCCCGGCTTCACATTATTCGTTTTTGCTATTCTGTGGACCACAAAATTGTAAGTACTCAAAAAATTAATTTTATAAATATTAAATAATTTTATCAATAAATATATTATCAATTAAAAACAATTAAATTTCTTAATTTTTCAGGTCAAAAATCGCTCTCGAAGAATCCACTTGCCGCGGTGCATCAATTTACAATTTCGAAGGCCATCAGTTGGATGATGACGCGAAAAGGCATTGCCAGACAGCAAAGCGATACTACGTTGGAGTTGCCGAACAATTCTCACTTGATCCAAATTGGCGGACACAGAGAGAAGTCAAAAATCCAGAGGTGGGTTAATTTTAAAAAATTACTTTGAAATAATAAATTTTATTTTTTTTCAGTGGATTTTATGGTTTTGGGGCCCAATTGTGTTCGTAATGTACGTTTTGACGCGCTTTGTATGGTCACTATTGATGGACAATCAAGGCATCAATTTCGCCAACGTCATCAGCGCTTCCAAATCAGTCACAGTCGAAAATGATGGCATTGTCGAGGTGGACGAAGAACGACTTTTGGACCGTCTGTCTGTTATTGCCGAAAATTTTCGAACAGCATATTCCTCACGGTGAGTTAATTTTAAAAATAATGATTTGTTAATATTTTTCGATTTTCAGAGCATTTGGTGCCTTTCTTGCCTTCGAAATCTCCCTAGTTTCGGCTCCACTCATTCTTTTACTTTTCATTTTGCCGTTGATGATTGGTGCAAACTACAGGACATGGGGATTCGATATAATGAGAGCATGGTGGGAAGGCAGAGATTGGTAAGTTAATTTTTAATTTTATAAATTCAATAACATAATTTTTTAATTTAAAGGCAAGGAAGTCCATTGACCCCATTTTTGGACATGTCCAATCGCCGTGATCATTCAATGCTGGTTCCGCTGATTCCGAGGATAACATATTGCGATTATCACTTCGTTTCACTGGGCAATACGCATACACTCACATACCGATGTTATTTGGATGCAAATTGGCACGAGAGGACAGCACTATTTACATGGTATTATTTTTAAATTAAGAAAAAAAAATAATAATTTTAATTTTTAGGGGAATGCTTGTTTTTCTGGCATTGATCAATTTTGGCAATTTGATTTTTTGGGTTGAATGGGCCATCCGGATGCGAAGTCGAAATCAACGAAGAAATTGGGTCACAAAGAAGTGGCTGAATGCCGATGGATTTTGCGATGGGGAATTGGCATTGATGCTTCGTTTTGCCGAAGGATTCAAGGTATGAACTAATTTTTAATTAAAAATTATATTTTTTAAAATTAATTAAATTTAATTCAAAAATCAATATCAAATATCAATTCACTAATTTTCCGTTTTTCAGATGGGCCAACTCCTCTATTTCTACTACATCGAATGCCATACTGACAGAGTGGTGGCCAGTGCATTTTGCACCGCATTGTTTGGCCGATGGCTTGAAAAGAAACGTCGGCATCAATCAATTGATATGAACTCTTCCTACCCAATGTCGCCACCACCCGGGGAAGGAATACGCATGGGTGATTCAGAGGTCAGAGTTCCGATGCCCAACAAATACTGGGACTGGGTTGAACTTCAAAGATTGATATGAGAACATTTTAAGTTCGATAATATTGAATAATCATTTCATTTTCATTATTTATATTTATAATATAATAGTTGTTAGCAAAATTGTTCAATAAAGATGAAATTAAAAAATAAATATTACGAATTTATCAATTTTTAGACTCCAATTGGCTGGAATTTGAAGGCATCATATCCCCATATTACACCAACAGCCCCATATGCCACCCCTCCAAGCATGGTAATATTTGGTTTATTTAGCTCAAAAAATTCTAATTTTTAACCAATTTTTAGTCCTTCTCCGATGCTCCCACTGTTGCAATGGGTGGCCGTAAATCGATCTCCTCTTCCGGCATTCCGACACCAAAATCACCTGGTGAGTTTTAATGTTTTATTAACAGAGCTAGGGAGGATCTGCTGGGGTTGAAATTTGGAAATGACATGAATTAATATATTTTAATTTATTTTATCCTTTCATTGAAATAAATCCAATAAAAAACGATAGAAAATAATTTGAATTATATTAAGAAACCACCCAACTATTATTACTAATTTCATAAATAAATTTTACAATATTTCAGCCTCTGTTCAACATTCCCATACCCTCGAAATGGGCTCCATTCCAAATTCAACCGCCCTTGTTGGATCAATGAAAGCAAGATGCCCGAATATGGCTGCGGAAGTGGGGAGGGAATCGGCATTTGGAGGAAACGGATTCGATCGACGGAGAAGCAAGGGAAGGCTGCAAAGGGAGCCAGAATTGCCGGAATTGGATGAAGATCAGCCATTGACGAGTAATCCACAAGAAGATGAAGAGGAAACGGAGGAAAAGCAACTTGAAAAGAGGAAAACATCGGCACCGGCAAAGACCACTGCTGGTTCTGATTCGGGAGGCTTTGGCGGAGGAGGAGGCGGCGGATTCGGCACAGGAGTTGGCACAAAGAAGGACGGCAAAGAAAAGGAAGGCACACCGCAACCACAGGCCAAAAAGCGGGGAGGGTCAACGGAAGAGAACAGAAGAGAAGGGTCAGTTGGAAGCGGATCGAATGGCAAAAAAGGAGGAGGAAAGAAAAAGACGACACCGCCAAAAGATTTGGACGAAGAAGATTGGTGATCCAAAGCACAAACAAAGATGAAAGATAGGGGTTTAGTGCCTAGATGAATTCCTTTTACACAAATGCTTTTCATCCAAATTGTTCTTTAACAAAAGTACCAAAAATTACATTCTCATCCAAATATTTTTGCCTTCTTGCGCAGCTATTTTCCCCGTTGATTCATTTTTTTTATGTTATTCATCTAATAAATGTTCTTCTCCCCATCAATCCATTTTCTCATTTTTTGATGCCTTCCATATATTCAGGGATTTTGTCCATCAAATTCATTCAAATCCATGACCGCCTCAAACCAAATATAATAAATAATAATACATTTTTGTCATTTTTACATGGAATTCCTTTTTAATCCCAATTTTTGAACGCAATCTCATACAATTTTTCATCTCCTTATAATTATAATATTTTTGATGGTCTTTTTTTATTAAACTTTTATTCATCCAACATTGATCTTCCAATAAACTACTTTAATCAAATTTTATGTTTTCACCATTCTTTCTCAATTAATTTTTATCAACCAGATTTATATTTGTATTCAGCCAGCCGCAATAAATGCCATTTTATTGGTTTCACATTTCCATTATTTTTTTCATAATTGTCTTTTTATAACTCCTTTGCCACAGATATTATTTTTAGCATTCATTCAACATTTTGCTCTAATAAAATAATTTTTGATAAACTTTGAATAAATTCTCGATTTTATAATGATGATTTTAGGAATACGATAATGATGGAAATAATCGATAATGGGTAAAATAAAATGGTATTCATATCAAAATATGAATTCAAGAATTTTGTGCAATTTTAATTCGAATTTTTCATTCTCTATTTGTTTCGAGGAATTTGGAGAGAGATTGTTATTGAGAGGGATGGGAATGTGAATGAGGGCGAATATTTCAAACCTTATTCCTTACTGGGTCAATGTAGATAAAATCTTTTGTTTTGTTCTTCCTATAACAATTGAAAAAGCGCCCATTAATTGCGCAATCCAAAAAAGTTATTTTCAAAATGAATTCCACTCAAAGCTATTTCCTCATTTCCCTACTCTTAATCACTGCTTTGATTGCGATCATTTGCCTTCTTATTTTGGCCACTGATCAGCCGGATGCTTTCATTGAAGGCCAACGCCGAATTGTCCTCTCACCAAAAGACCATTCCCAACAAAAACCAACCACCCAAGCCAATATTGAAGAATCAGTTCGGCAGCAGGAATTATTCAATTTTGTGATCCCTAATTCGACCTTTACATCCACTACCAATGCCAAAATTCCAATCGAAATTTCACTTGAAAAATTTACCGAATTTTGTCCTTTTTCTGGCGGCAAATTCATGAGCATTTCCATTATGATTGATAAAAATTTGAAAGAAAAATTATTTTTGGCCAAAAACGACGGCCAGATTGAAATTCATGAATTGAATAGCAAAAATGGCACATTTGGAAATTTCCACACAATAAAATTACCTGTTAACATTTACCGACTCCGTCCTCTTAATTCCACTTTTGCGATTGTTTTGGATGCCACTTTCTCGCGACTCCAACTTTGGGATATAGAAAAAGTCAAATTAAAAAGTGAATTTGAATTGGAACATCCAGCCAAAGATATTGTTTTGGAAGGGGACAGGGTTGGAGAAAATTAAAATTTTCATTTTAAATAATTTTTTCAAATTGGTTAGGTTTTTGCATTGGGCCGTTTCGAAGGCCGCATTGATTCCTTTGACATTTCCAATGGCCAAATCAAACCAATGAATTCTTCATTCCATATTGGCCAACATTGTCAATCATTGGCTAGAACAGGCCAATCTTCACTTTTGCTTCCATGTCCATCGGGACTTCTCGAAATATCTGCCAAAAATGGACAAACAATGAAAAATATTGAAAAAATCGAAGGAATAAATTCCATCAGTGTCCTTCAAGTTTTGTCAACTGCCAATAATGGGAATCATATATTGGCAGCGAGTGGTTTGAGAAGGGAAATGCTTATGATTGAATGGGTTCGAATTCGAGTTAAAAATAGAAAATTATTATTTTTAATAATTCAGTCCAGACGATTGAAAGCACGGATGAGAATTATTGAAAAAGAACAGCGGAAAGGAATTTGGCTTTGGACCGGATTGGCAATGTACCGGGATAAAATTTATGCATTGGAATATTTCGGCAATCGAGTGGAAATATTCAAATTTGATAATTCACTCATTTAATCCATAAATTTGCATAAATTCATTTCATTCCAATTAGTCATAAGATTCAATGTTTGTTTTGGGAATGAATTTACGGATGTTGTTTAATTCCAATCATCAAAACAAAATGCCCTCCCCCAGATTAATGAATGATGATTCAAAGAATGGTTATTTTTGCGCACTTTTTTATTTGTTTATTTTGCTAATGAATTCATCCCCCGCGTGCTTCATCGTTCCACTCCCACGGAATCAGCACCCACTGTGATGAGCCGATTATCAAGCCAACTAGTTGATATTGGGTTGATTTCAGTGTTGATGATTGCATCAAAATAAAGGCCAAATGGCTTAATCAAACATTCCAAGTTGGAATAAGCCATCGCCACTCTTTTTATACGCCCCCTTTTCAATATTTAATTTTTCATTTCCTTAAGAAATAATCACATTTACCTCATTCCATTCCAATGTTTTCCAAATTCTTCAATTTCCTTTTCCTTTGCTTTTCATTTTACATTGTTTCTGGCCAATATTGGCCATATGGCGGCGGTTATGGAGGATATGGCCAACAACAATATTCACCATATTCCTCCTCTTCATATTCCTCTAATCCATATGGCTATGGGTATGGGGGTTATAGCGGAAATGCTGGCGGCGGATATTACAACTCATATTATTCACCGTATTCTAACCAATACAGTAACCCATATTATGGATATAGTGGAAATTATCAAGGTAAGAATAAAATTAGTATATAAAATGGTTTATATTTCCAGGATATAATCCATATGGAAATTATGGTTATGGAAATGGAAACTATGGGTACGGTGGATATGGTGGATACGGTGGCGGATATGGTGGATACGGTGGCGGATATGGATTTGGCGGTTATGGCGGACTCGGCTGTTCTTGGTATGGCTGCATTTATGGCTTTGGTGCCTTTCCCTCATTTATATACTCAGATGGCAACAAATCATCAACTGGGGGAAATGTGGCAATAAATTGTGTGGAATTGGGCTCGGAAATGTGCAAAAATGAGGTGAATAATTTATTCATTTTATAGCTTATTATTTGTTTTTTTTTCAATTCAGTTCTATCGAGATATTATGCTCAAATATTGTTCCCAACTCTGCAAATAAATATATTCAATATTATCCATATTAATTTTGTTTAATGAATAAATTCATGATGATGGGGATAATGGTTTTTCAATTGGGGTAATCGAACTAGCTCGGCTTTTCACTTTTTTCATCAAAATTATTTCTTCCTTCACCGGAAAAACTTTTCGAAGCCAGGGGAATTGTTTTTGAAAGGCCATTTTATATTCCGAACTAAAATTTTTTTTTCAATATTTTCCAATCTTTTAATATTTGCCTGGTTGTGTAGAGGACGACCACATCAAGGGCGGCAGAAAAGGAAAGAAAACACATAACAAGGGAATTAAGTTGCCAACGAATTAAGGGCGGGAATATATCAGGATTAATGTAGACAATGGCAAAAATGGATTGGCCAAAAATCCATCCACAAATTTGGACACATAAAATTATGCAAAGTGAACGAAACATTGTTGATTGCCAAGAAGGACCTTTTTGGGACTAATTTCCATTCAGCTCATTCAATTCCCACCTTCTTTTTCGCTGGATTTTGTTTCCCTTTTAATCCGAATCCAGACCAAAACATAGAAAGTCGCCGATCCAATCATACAAAAAAGACAGCATAAAACGATGAACAGAGTTTGACCATAAAGAATTTCGCCCAAAGTGCAAATCATTTCACTAAAAATATTCATAAAATATGGAATGAATTTTTGAATTAAACTTGTTTGGTTGGCTCGAAATATTTTTGAAGGCATTTGCCGTCAAGAAAATTGGGAAAAGCAAAGAAGTGGCGAATAATAATGATAAATAAGAATATTCATTCCGACTAATATACCTTAAAAGGGGGAAAGTAAAATGATTAAATAAATTTGTTGAGGTAACCATTTAGGCAAGAAAATACTTAGCATTCGATCAAATCCAATTGCGGCCATCAATGAATAAACATGAAAACCACTAAACATTGGAATGAATTGGATGGAAAAACAAGTTGTCAATTTTAAATTGGCTTTGGGCAAAAAGACAATCATCAATGGGGTGATGATTAGTAGATAGGCAATTATAATGGCCATAGAATTGGCGGCAATCATCAAATGACAAGCAGAATGGAATTTCCTTAAAACAATGAATTTAATTTATTATTAATTCATTTTTGGATATGAAACTTGTTCCGAAAAGTAACTAGGATGAGGCCAAAATGAAGAAGACCACCAAAAAAGTTGGTAAAAAAGTTGAGGAGGAATATTAATTTAATGCCAATTGACGATTTGGCCTCAAATGCCTCGGAGGAAAGAAAACTCTAAAATTATGAAAATATTTTTGAATTGATGTTTTTTCTTACGAAATTATCGCTCAAATTTGCCATAGAAAATATTTCAAATTGAAAAGTTTGCTTTTGAATCACTAATAATAATTTTAAAAAATGTTTTAATGGAAAGAATGTATTTAAATTTCACTTTTGTCTGATCTAAAATGCAATTCGTATAAATATATATGCCTTCTGAGAAAATTCGGACGGAACTATAGCATTTTAATTAAAAAATTGCCAAACGGAAAATTAAAGCATTTTAACTAAAAAAATTGCCAATTGTTCGTTTAGATTTAACACTTTTTCAGATGTATTGGTGTGATTGCGTGCCGAAATAAGGAAAATGAAATGCCAATTTTCTGGTTAATATTTGGTTGCAATTTTACATTACAATTCGGCAAATGCGTATATAAAGGCTAAAGAATATTATTCTTCTTTATTTTTGGATGTCGTACTTTCTATTAAATAAAAATATATTTTGTTACATTTAGCTTCTGTTCCATTTTCAGATTGTTCATTTATTTAAAAAAGACAAAATTAAATTGAAAATCAAATATGTTTATTTTGGGAATTATTTTCTTCGAGATGCACGAATTCTGGCCGCACTTTTACTGTAGGAGGATGAAGCGGCTGGGGCAGGTGCGGATGGGGCAGGTGCAGCTGGGGCAGATTCCGGAGGCGGAGGGGCGGGTTCTTCGGATGCCACTGGAGATGCCTAAAAAATAATAAAATTGGAAAAATAAATTTTTTCTATAGAACCTCTCCGAATGCATTTACGCCGGGCGGAATATCTACAGAATTAGTTTCACCAGGCCGTTTGCCAGAAGATGGATGGTCCTGAAATTAAGTAAAAAATATTAAATTTTGAAATTGGCATGAAGAAACTGACGCCAACTAAAGCTGGATAGACGCAGAATGGATTTGGCCCATTGGCCTTTGCCTCACTGGTCGAATCATCGCATTCTGGGGGAGGCGCTGCCGCCGGTGCCGCCGCAGCTGGGCCTTCACCTGCAACTTCGCCATATCCGCTGATATTGGCATTGGCCAAGGGAAGAATAAAGGCAAAGAAAAATAAGATGAAAAGGCGCATTTTAAAAGAAAATTCACTGAAAATGACAATTAAAATTGGTTTGGAATTCTCTTTTAATTGGAAATTGATAAAATTGCTTTTCCAATTAAATTTGGAAGAATACGCTTCAATGAATGAATTGGGAAAATGGACTCTGAACGGTTTAAATTTCTCCCCCTTTTTTCGTCTCCTTTGTTGATAAATAACTCGTTGCGCAAATTTCACTTTGTTTTAATATTGGAGTGAAAAAAATGGGAAAGCAAAGAAAGGCGAAAATATATTTATTACAGCGCCTCTGGCAACGTCAAATAGCAATGCTGGCGGCTGAAGGGCAAATGATGGGGAACTATGGAAAATTGGATGAAAAAAAAAATATTTTGGAAGAAAATTTTACAAATATTTTTATTTAAAATTAAATTTATTTAATTGGATAATTATTTATTTTTTAAAGAATTTTTATTCAATATTTTTCAAATTCCATTTATTTAATTCTTTTTGTAATAAATAATTATTATTTTTTTTGCAAATTTTATTTTACAAAAACAATATCAAAGGTGAACAAATAGGCAGTAAATTATTTGCGCAAGATTCGGTGGCGAGATAAATAAAAGAATTATGAATGGAAGGAAAAATTGTTGTCTGCAAAATGAATGAATGGATAATAATAGAAAAAGGAAATAATAAATAATAATGGAGGATCAAGGGGGCATATCTCCAAGGGAAAGTTTTGTGGCAGAATTGTTGGGTGAAAGGTGATCGCATATTGTTTGGGCCAGACGGAATGTTTTCTTCGGCAAACATCATCCGGGGTATAAAAGTGCCATATTGGATGAAGGTGACAACATTCACTTGAATAATTCCATCTAATCTCAAAACATAAAAAAATGAGCAAATTGGCTGCATTCACTGTCCTCGCCGTTGCCCTTTGCGCAATGGTCCAAGTTGAGGCCCAATGGTAATGTTCAAAAATATTCATTTTGAACATTAAAATCATTTCAGGGGTTGGCCCTATTATGGAGCATATTCCTACTATGGATATCCATATTACGGATATGGATATGGAGGATATGGATATGCCGGATATTATGGCAAAAGAGAGGCTGGATTCCCAGTGCCGGAACCAAAGCCAATTGAAAGTTTGCCACCACCACCGCATGGAATAGAAAAGCCGGCACATTTTGCACACCCAACAGCTGAAGAATCAACAAAAACAATGGAAAAACCAATAAATGGAAAGAAGCCATCCGAACAATGAATTTAAATTCGAAAGAACATTTTCCTTCTTTTCAATTAAATCTACCACATTATTTTCATTGATTGAATAAAAATGTGCTGAAACTTTTCAAACCTTCCTTACCAATTTAATCCTATTCTAGCCCAAAAACTTTCCTGCGAAGATTGCCAGTTTCCGCTTTTTCCATTTTAGTCGTAATTTTCCTTTTCATTCATCCAAAATAATCCAAATTTGTATAAGAAATATTTTTAGAGTTTCCAAAAATGGGCAAAGGACAATATGGGGTAAATTTAAAAATGTATTATAATTTTTTGATTAATTTAGCGCGAAGTCATTTCTCTTCACATTGGACAAGGTAAGTGGGACATTCAAAAAAATAAAGATAATTAAAAGCCGGTGTTCAAATTGGAAATGCATGTTGGGAATTATATTGCCTTGAACATGGAATCAATCCGGAGGGGCATTATGTGGACGGAATAGAGCCGGACGACAATTCATTTTCTACATTCTTTTCGGAAGCCAGAAGAAGTAGACCAAAAATTATTTATAATTTTCAATCATTTTGAAGATAAATTTGTTCCTCGAACATTATTTGTCGATTTGGAGCCAACAGTAATTGGTGAGAAAATGGGAAAAGGGAATTGAAATTGAATTGTCGAATTAAGATGAAATCCGAACTGGGACATATAAACATTTATTCCATCCGGATCAATTAATCACGGGAAAGGAGGATGCCGCAAATAATTATGCAAGAGGACATTACACTGTCGGGAAAGAGTTGATTGATGTTTGCATGGACAGAATTCGAAGTTGGCCATGGAAAATATGTTTTTAAAGGGATATTATCATATTATATGTTTAGAAGTGTACTTTTATAGGGATATTTAATTTTTAGAGGTAGCCGAAAGTTGTTCTGGACTTCAAGGATTCATGGTTTTCCATTCTTTCGGCGGAGGAACGGGTAGAGAAAGATTTTTATATGGGTCAAATAATTTTATTGTAGGAAGTGGATTTTCGGCACTTTTGGCCGAAAGCTTAACTGTTGAATATGGAAAGAAATCGAAATTGGAATTTTCCATTTATCCCTCGCCACGAATTTCCACTTCAATTGTTGAGCCATATAATTCCATTTTAACCACTCACACCACTTTGGAGCATTCGGATTGTTCTTTTATGGTCGATAATGAGGCAATTTATGAAATTTGTCGACGCAATTTAAGCATAACAAGGTCTCGGATGAATATTTCCTTCACCCTTTTAATTCATTTATAGGCCAACTTATACAAATTTGAATCGTTTGATTGCCCAAATTGTTTCCTCAATAACAGCCTCCCTTCGATTCGACGGGGCTTTGAATGTTGATTTGACGGAATTCCAAACAAATTTGGTGCCCTATCCAAGAATTCATTTCCCATTAGCAACATATGCGCCTATAATTGCCAGGCAAATATCCGATAATATATTTATATAATTTGAATTCAGTGATCGAGCATTCCACGAGAATTTGAATGTCTCTGAAATCACTAATCAATGTTTTGAGCCAGGCAATCAAATGGTGAAATGCGATCCAAGGAATGGAAAATTCATGGCTTGTTGCCTTCTATTTCGAGGCGATGTTGTGCCAAAGGTACATTCATTAATTCTCATTTTAATTTATTATTTTAAAGGATGTCAATTCGGCCATCGCAGCGATCAAAGCAAAAAGAAATATTGAATTTGTGGATTGGTGCCCAACAGGTTTGTCTTCAGCTAATTAACATAAATTCCATCATTTTCTACAGGCTTCAAAGTTGGAATAAATTATCAGCCCCCAACTGTTGTGCCCGGAAGTGATTTAGCAAAATTGCAAAGGGTAAAAGAGGACAAAGGATTAAATATGTAATTTTAAAATTGAAAATTAAGGCAGTTTGCATGTTGGCCAATACAACAGCTATTGCCGAGGCATGGGCCAGACTTGATTATAAATTTGATTTAATGTATGCCAAAAGGGCATTTGTTCATTGGTAATAAGAGAAAACAAAACAAAAGAATAAAATTTAATAATTAAAAAGGTATGTTGGCGAAGGAATGGAGGAAGGTGAATTCACAGAAGCAAGGGAGGATTTGGCCGCTTTGGAAAAAGATTATGAAGAAGTTGGAGTGGATTCATTTGCAGATGAAGAAGAATTTTGAATTGAATTATAACTTTTAATTTGGGATTTATTTACTATTTTTGTCGATTATTAATGAATTTGAGAATGAATTCGTTGCTCCTCCATTTTCGGCAATTCCTCGTTTTGATGCCCTTGATGTGGTCGAATTCATCAATCTTAAAATTTTATAAGTATGTAAAATATTCATTTACCTATTCATTTGTTCCACAACTTGTTCAATTGTCAATCTATCCTCCTAAAATTCATTTTTATGAATCCATTATTCATATTTTTATGCCAACCGTATCAATATCGCCCGTTTTAAAAACATTATATTGCCATCCATTCTCAACATATAAACAAAATGCCGCTGATCCATCCTTGTGGCGATGATCGGGAAATGTCCAATGGACGGAAGTGGAAATCAATTCCGGATCACGGATGATCAAAACTCCCCAAGTTCCTCCATAAATATCCTCCATTATCCGTCTAATCACTTGCATTTGCAATGGGGCATCAGTTCGGGTCGTTATTTCGGCCGTTCGAATTATAATTTGGCGAACAACGCGCATTGGACAATTATCAATGGCTACAAAAATGTTGAGAATAATTAAGAATATATTTTTGATTTAATAAATTCACCCGCCAACATTGATTTTCCAATGAATAGAAGAGAAAATATTGACACAACATTTAATAAATTATTCAGCCAAAATGATTTGGACATTGGCACAATCTTTCCAAATTGGAGGAAATGGCCAAATTTATTCGTTGCAAATAAAAATAATTCACTTTCCACCTTTCCTCCATGAACTTCTTCGTTCCAACTTCCAACAATAAAAGGAGAGAGTGAGGGAATTCCTTTTCTTTTGTAATTTTGGTGAATCCAAATTATGTAGCAATCAAATAAAAAAAAACAAATAATGTCAAGTGGTTCTCTCTTAAAATAAACAGTCTATATAGTCAAATAATTTCATTTTTTTTCATTTTCGCTGGAACTTTTAGATAAATTAGCTTAATAGACAATATTACTTATATTAATTTATCTGAAAAATCTGTCTAATCTAATTCTTAGTTTCGTAGAAAATATTTTAGGTAAAATTAATAGCAACTAATAAAAATGGTAAATAATAAAACGTATTTTATTTTGGTATATTGCTTGTTTCATTTTTCAATAAATTTTTACAATTATCTGATCATCTTTTCAAAATAGAAATAGAAATAGTTATGAGAAAATATTTTAAGAAGCATTATATATCCCATTCGCAATTTGGCAAATTATTTGTGCCGCATTTTCAACATCTTGATTTATTGTTTTCGAAGAACAAATAGCGAATCTGAGGAAATAGGTGCCATGTGTTTTTGATGAAACCATATGAATTCGTCCATCTTCATTTATTGCCGTGCATAATGCCTCATTTTTCTCATTGTTCGTCTAAAATTCACAAATTATTTTTACTTAATAATTTTTGTAACCTTCATTCGGAAGCAAACCAATCCCAAATGTGGAGGAACGAACAATTCAAATCGATTATCTCTTTGTATTAATTCGGCAAATAGTTTGGCCAATTCCACATGCTAAAATTAAGTTCAAACACCAATATAAAATTGTTCACCTTTCTCAAATATTGTTGAATTCTTTTGATGCCAACAGCACGAAATACCAACCAAACTTTCAAAGCCCTAAATCGACGCCCCAATGCAATTTGAAGATGCTAAAAGGAGGCAATGCCATTTGATATTTTAGGGAATAATGCCAACTCTATAATCGGATGCCACTGCCTGATATTCATGTTTCAAATAGGCCGGATCCACGTTGAAATATCCAATTGATTCGGCACCATTTTTAAACCTTTTTGTAATAAACCAATGAAATTCAATCATAATTAACAAACCACATTGGTGAACAATCAAAATTAATCATCATTGCCTTGTGGGCATTAAAATTGAACGAATCCGCAAATTCCACTCCTTCAGACAAATAGCCAAATTCTTCACAAAGCAAAAAACTTCCTTAAATAAAAAGGACAACCAAATTATTTGTCCTCAAATTTTTTTTAATTCCACCGGCATATGCCGCATCAACATGAACCCAAATATTTTCTCTTTGGCAAATTTGTC
Organism: Pratylenchus scribneri; assembly: GCA_030063045.1. Classification (NCBI taxonomy): domain Eukaryota; kingdom Metazoa; phylum Nematoda; class Chromadorea; order Rhabditida; family Pratylenchidae; genus Pratylenchus; species Pratylenchus scribneri. The sequence continues at coordinate 138,825 of JAQSEB010000029.1, forward strand.
CCAATTCCTGAATGGATTCGATGCCACAAGTATTGGTGGTGCCGACGGTGACAATCAAAATGAATGGAATGAGGCCATTGGCACGATCTTCCTGAACAATATTTTTATTTTCAAAAATATTTTCATTGCCACCTTTATAGCTGCCTCCAATACTTCTCGCTTCAAGGTAAAATTGCCAAATTTGTTTTCCTTGCTTGTGGGCAATTTTCGAATTTTGACACCAGTCAACATAATTCCTTTGTCCACAGAAGAATGTGCCTTCGAATTAATTTATGAATCATTAAAATTATCCAAAATGACTTGATCGGAACAATAGGCAACAAAATTGCCAAAATAGGCCGAATCATGCACTTCAAATGTGCCCAATTCTCCAATTTTGCCATCATTTTGTTTAGCCTAAAAAAGTAAAGAGAACAAATTTAAAATGTAGAAAATTTACCTTTAGGTTATCCGATGGAATAATTCCATTCATTTTTGTTAGACTATTCCTCAATGTTGCTCCCATCCCATTCAATCGGTTAAATGCCTTTGTGAATGGTTCACGGAATAACGTGCTCCAATTGGCGGTCGTTCCATTTTGCATTTGGCTAGCCGCTTTTTCTCTTTTTAATCTCTTAATTCCAATAAAAATTATGGCATTTAAATTCTACAAATTTTCCCAATACCGTAACAGCCCTTGCTCTGGCACTCAACAAAGCCACCAATGTGGCATCGCTGGCTGTGCTTTGTATCATTCCCATTCCGGGACCAGGATCGGAATTTAAAAAATGATTTGGCAATCCAATGGCCTTTGCCAGCCAATCCGTCATTGCCATTTCCAATTCAGTCATTGATGGACTCGATTTCTGAATTCTTTTTCAATTTTTAATTCAAAATAATTTGCACCCAAGTAAATCCAATTGCCGCAATTCCTGTGCTCAAAATGTCGCCAATGACTCCGGCATAACTGCATGCCGTTGGGAAATAGGCATAAAAATTTGGATGATGCCTAAATTTGAATAAATGTCAATCAATTATTTCTACTTTCCCCACCAATGAGTATTTCCCCGAAGCACAATTGGCTCCACATCTCGAAGAATTTGCTCCCAATTTTCTGGCTCTTCTGGTGGATCATCTGGAATTAGAGATCGAAGAAATCCCGGCTGAACATCCGGCATTGGTTTCCTCTGTCCCCCATCCAATGATTCCCAATAATCGGCCACCAAATCCACCTTTTAACCAATCAAATAATTATTTAGGCAATATCCCAGTAAATACCATTTCTTTTCCATGACGTCGAAATTCTTCGGCATCCATTTTATATAATTGCTTTTCTTATGGAAATTTACCAAATTTTAATATTCACGTAAAAATTTTTCTCGAAAATGGGATAATGGATGGAATGGGCCAAAGGGCCTATCCAAAAATTCTTTTCTTGGCACAAACAAATGAGTGTGAATATGGGGGAAAGGAGGAAATTGTTCTGGCCCAAAGAGGGTTATATAATATTGGCTCATTGTGTGCATTCGGCACGGCCAATTCATAAATTATGCTTCATGGGAATGTGAGTAGGCCCATTGAAGGATTTTGAGTATTTTTGGGGAAAAAGGAACAAAAAAAGATTATTTTATTATCTAATTTTTGGCAGTAAAGTCAAAAATAAGAAAACATTGGTGGGCAAAATAATTTGCCCTTATCAATGACGAAAATGGAAGGAAATCGGAAATGGAATGAATGAATTTAAAATAGAATGGTACACTTATGAAAGAGAAAGTTTAAAACCGCATTTAGGTTATTAGAGCAAAAGTTCATTCTATAATTTAAAAATGATCAAAAATTCTTTTTTATTTCAATGAATCATTCTATGAAAATTTGGGACTATATTAAATAATACATTCAAATTCAATATCAAATTCGATTAATTTTAATTTTATTAATCCAAATTTATTTCACACCTTCTCTTCTTTGTATTTTTTTTTTGTTAAAATATTTTTCGGGATTTTCAGCCCTTGAATTCTTTCCACGGTCATCTTTCCAGCACAATACCCCCCTCTTCCACCCAGTCCAAATCCAAAGCCATGTCCGCAAAACAAACAAAAGTATTGCAATCGGCTGTCCCATTCATTTGCCCTATATCCCCCGTCCACCCCCTCCATCATCGACCTGCCGTCGTCCATTTTGACTCGTCCAATGTTTGTTCAAAAGCAACAAGAATTGCAATAAGGTAAGGGCGTAGGGCAGAGGTAAGCTCAGCCAAGTTGAGTGGAGTAGGCTTTATCCAACTACTAAAATGTTGCTCGCGGCGAGTCAGCTGCCGGCTTTATGGTCAATGGCCAATGGCCACTATCCCCTTTTCCTATTTAATTAATTCATTTCTTTTGATTGATTTGCATAAATTATTATATAAATGTCCAATGGATTTTATATTTTTATGGACCAAAGTAGTCAAAAAGGCTATTGGATGGGAAAGCGAAAAATCGTTGGTTGCTCGGTCCCCGACAATCGTCGTGAGGATCGCTTTTTACTCCTCGGTCGGCTTTTGGCTGGCGGAAAAGCGCCCCGACCATCTCCCATCGTCTTTTCAGCTTTCATTGCCCCATTATTTCTTCCATTTTCCTCTTCTTCCACCTGATAAATTCCTTTCCTCAATTTGTACTTTTCGTAGCTTTTTTCGTAAAAGCCGAATAATTGTGGCCAATTTTACTTTTCCTTCAATGTTTTAAGCTTTATCAATCCATTTTTGGCATAATTAACCAAAAATTTCCTTATGCTTTTAGTATTGAGGCATTCCAAATGGACCATGGGGCCATTATTCCTTAGGAGATGACTGTCGAGAGAAGGAATGAGTCATTCATTCATTCATTCCTTCCTTTGCTCTTTTTCATTCTTCCCTCCCTGAAATCCGAGAATTGTAGCGCAAATTCCACCTCTCATTTTCCCTCAAATAATTTGCTAGTTGACTGATTCATTCGGCTGTCAGCATTTTTTAAATATATTTTTATATCTTTTTAATTTTCACAGGTCGTTCAATATTTATTTCAAAATAATGTAATCTAATTAGCATATTTCTTGCCAAAAATGTCCTGCAATCCGTGTTGTTGCCTTAAGCTAAAGGATGCGGCCATCACAATTGGAATTTGGTCAACGGTAAGTATTTTTTTTAATAGGGGAGGAGAGAACACTAAAATACATTAAAACTTCATTAAATAAAACTTTTTGGGTTTTTTTGTTGTAGATTTATGCATTGGCCCAAATTGCCATTTTTGGTTGGCAATTCAGTGTTTTGGCTCAATGCCAACACGTTATTATGGCCCAATCCAATTTGCAATGTGATTATTATTGTCCATGTGTGGGCGCATCCACAGCCAGGACATCGGCCATTATTGAGGGTAATTAATGCCATTTTAATTCAATTTAAAATATATTCATTGTTCATAATATTATATAATAAAGTGTTCTCTCCTCCTCTTCCCCATTCCTGACTCAACCATTTCCTCATTCAATTTGTTTTTTATCTCTTTAAATAAATCTCTCCCAGATCTACAGTATAATGCAATTGTCCATTTTTGGTTGGCAAATGGCCGCAATCAAATATGAAAAGGACAGGGCAGCCAACACTCTCCTTCCAAATTATAACACTTATGGCAGATATGATATTCCCACATATTATGAGAGTTATTGGCAATCGCCCGAAGAAAGATATTATACATGTAAATAAATATTTCCAATTTTTTCACATATTTCTAATTAATCTTTCTATCTCTTCTCTTCTCATTCAATTAAATAGAAAACATTTTAATTAATTCCTAAATTTATGCCAATTAATATCATTATTTTTCAGGGCTTTTTGTGATCCAAATTCTTTGCCTCATTTCGGCATTTTTCCTCCTATTTGCCTCAGTAATGATGATTTATGGAGTGCACACGGCAAGTTGGCCAATTAAAATAATCAAATTGGAAATATTTTTTAGTGGTCTCGCTATTTGCTGGTCCCTTGGATGGTCACAATGTGCGCATCAATTTTGACCTCATTGGCCTATTGCATAATGTGGTGGGCTGGGGATGTGCGCGATTATTGGTTGATGTTGACAATTGTCGAAATGTTCGGCGTATTTCTAAATGTAAGGAAAATAAATGGGAATTGAATATAAATATTTGTTTATTAGACTTATTTCTTCGTGGTTATTGCCGTATTCCATCGTCGAATGCTGGCCGAATTGGAATATTATGCGAGGAGGAGGAAATATGACCGATTCAGCCAAAAATGGGAAACACCTCAGCACACAATAGAACAACGTACATTTGCCAAATAAAAATAATTAATTTATTATTTTTAATAGAATTGGACGAATCTGGAGACGAATTTGGCCATCCAAAACAATTGGCCATTCCTCAAATTTCTTCATATCGTCGGCCTCCGGCTGGCCAATTTCCCTACCAACCTTCGCCACCGCCACAGCCTTTGCCTCCGCCCATGCCTGGTGGCGGAAGTCCATGTCAATTTTATCAGCAAAGAACACCAATGGAACGGTTTCAGGAAGAAGGTACATAAAAAATATATTTTATATTATTAATATTTTCAGCTGCAATTCTGCCACCTCCCCCAATCGAGGCGGAAAGGGAATTTATTCGGGAGCAACAAAGATCCCGTTCTGCCTTGGATCAGAAATACCCCAGTCAATACGATGAATTCAGAAGGCGAAGAACATCATCGCAAAGGCAAAGGTAAAAAATGCAAAAAAATATAAAAATATTTTACGGAATTAGGCGTAAATGTCGGCATTGTGGAAGAGAACATCGAGGACATGGCCATGACCATCATCGATGCCATCATTGCCATTTTGCAAGGGAATTATGCCATTGCCATCAGCCAGCAAAGTTTGCTGACTATTTTGGGAAATAATTAATAATATTTATAGACATCGAAAATATTCATGTTCTTCGATTTGTTCGACTGCAAATTTTGACATTTCCGATGAAGAACATTTTCGAAGGCGTCGAAAAAGTGGCGGAAAAAGGAGGGAGAAGGGCCATTGGTCGGATCAGGAGGAAAGTGATTTGTGAGTGATAAAAATTAATAATAATCATTAATTGACAAATTGAAGGAGTGAATTTGTGCCCTCAATTCAATCAGAACATAATTACGGTAATATTAGTATGATGGAAAGACAAAGGAGCCAATCAAGAAGGAGAAGATCGAGTGGAGAAAGAAGGAAAAGGAGAGAAAGGGAAGAATTGAGTAGAGGAGGAGTGACATTACCCCGGGCAAATTCACAGCAATTTATGCCAAATCAGGGACTTTCCATACCACAAGTGAGGAAAAGGGTTACTGTAATCAAAGGAACAAAAACTTAATTTTCAGCATATAATCATTCCACCAATGGCCGCAGATGGAACTTTGGATTCGCATGCTGAAAGGCAATATCGAATAAATTCAGAAATTCGAATTTCCTATGATCCACAAAGACAAGGAGGAATTGGCGGCATTCAATCACCGCCAATTGGGAATCAGCCACCGGCTATTCCTCCAAGAAGATCCGCTGGATTTGGGTCAATCCGAGGACAACAAATGTCGAGGCAATCACCTTCAACGGTTATTAATTGTCCCTTTATTCTCTGAATTAATTCATTTTATTTTTAGCATCAACCACAACATTTTTCAATTGCTTCGAATGTTTAATTCAATTCCCGTGCCAAAATAAATCTCAATGGAATCAGGGAAATTGCACATTTTTTATATAGCCATCCAATTTCATTTCATTTTTGTATAAAAATATTCACAATACAAAATATTCTCACATTAAAAGGGAATTTATTTATTTATGATGATTGTGGATATTTTAAATGACGGCCAATACGAATTCTAAAAAAATAAAAACAAATGGGTTTTCTCTGCCATGATTAAATTTTTACCTTCAAATGAGATTTTTCCATCGCCATCATTGTCGGCTTCCTTGAATAGCTAAAATAGTCCAAATTCTCCAATAATATTCCCAATTTCGCCTCCAACCTGTTCCACAATCACCGATGGAAATGTTTTGCCCAATCGCAATTCTTGGACCAACAATTTCATTTCATCCGGCAATATGAATCCATCATTATCCTTCAAAATGTCAGAATTCATTTATCTATTCAATGCCTTTCTGACCTTATCAAAAAGTCGGAATTGTTCGAGTAATTCTCTGCGTATTTCCGGGTGTTCCGCCGATAAATGCAGCACTCTTTTTTGTGTTTGTTGCATTTGACTCAATTGTTCCTTCTCTTGAATTCGCATCATTTGGGCAAATTCCTCAAAAGTGACGACCCCATTTTCTGATTTTAAAATTATCATATTTTTAATAAAATCCCCGTTAACTGACTGTCTTTGTCCATTTGGTTCATTATTATGCGCAATTCCAATTTAGTCGGATATACTCCACATTTATTCATTGCCGATTCCAATTCTTGCAATGTAATTTGTCCATCCTTATTCATGTCAAAATAGGCAAATGCATTCCGATAATCTTTAATTCATTGTGAATTATTAAATTTAATTGTTTTTACCTTCATTTGTGTGTTTTATTCGAGTGGCCGTTGTCATTCCCCCGTTTCTATTGATGAATGGGACTTGCTGAAAATTGAATAAATTAATTTGTGAAATGAATAAAAAAAATGATCAAATTGGCCGAATATAAACAAACCATAGTGAAACGATGATTGATTGCCGAAAATTCGAGACAAACTTTGAAGGGCAAAGAATTTGGGGAAGGAAGGATTATTCGATGGAAGCAACCACCGAAATGAATTAATCCTATAAAATAATTGGAGGGAATTCATCGGGTAAATTTCAAAATTCGAATTTGACGTCAAAAATTAAAATATACGGAAATGAAAGAATTAATATTTTTTCCATTTTTTATATTTTTAATATCATCATTTTCATTAAAAATATTTTTCCCTTTAAAAGTGGTTTTTATAAGTGGGCACAAAAATATTCTGGCAAATATAAAAATATTTGGCGGCATTCGGGCAAACCAAATCGGCGGCAAGGATTGCGTCAAGGAGGGCCAAAGGAAGGCAAACACAGACACTTGAGAGCCCAAAGGAAATGGAGGGAAAGAACTTTAGGCAAATGCCTTTATAAGTTTGGTTGGCTTCGGGGGCGGCGAATGGGAGAGGCCGGAAAAAGTGCCAATTGTCGCCGATAATTTATGGAAATTTGGAGTAAATCCATTTGGCATGAAATGAACATTAATGGACTGGAAGAAATAGAAAGAACCAGAATTAATGTTGTGGAATTCATTTTTGGAACTTTAATTTTTCCATTAATTGGTCAAAATTTAAGCAAAGCGAATTGCACTTTTGTTCAATTTTTCCATCAAATTTAATTGACAATGGCATTTATGGAATAAACAATTTAATTTAAAAATATTTTAAAATTATTTCATTTTTTTTGTGTTTTGGTTTAACATTTTGATTTATCACGATTCATAAAAATCATGACTGGTGATGAATAGCTATTTTAATGGCGCAATTTCCATTTATTTTCAAACCAATATTGAAAAGTAATTACGGTACTAAATGGAGATGGCCCCACAAGAGGAAAAGGATAGTGGGAGACGAATGAAACTGTCAATCAAATTGTCAACAATAGTGGGAGAAGGAGGATGGAGGGAATTAATTTCCTTTGCTCTCAGAAAATATGGTATTTTTATCGCCATCATCATTTTTTGAAAAATTTGGCATAATGGCTTTGTATTCTTGTAAATACTAAATTATTCTTCTTTTGATTGGATTATGCCCTTCTCCCACTATTGACAATTTGATTGATGATTTGATTCGCTCCCTCCTCCTCCCCCCTCCGCCACCGTTCTTTTCCACTTTTGTATAGCCAATCTCCAATAGTATCGTAACCATATCAATCTTAATAAAATTATTAAAAAGGTAGGTACATTTTCTTAATCTCAAAATATTAGTAATGAACTTTGTTTAAATTCTGCTTTTTAATTGGAATTGTGTTCGATGTTTTTGATTGGAATTGGAAATATGACCAAAATGATCATAAATATTTCCAATATTTTATCCAAATCGGATTTTGACGCAAGCAAATCCTTTCATTATGGCAAAAATAATTGGTCTGACAATGTTGATGATAGAAGTGCTTGGACAACCGTAATCCCCTCATTCATTCGTGATTGCCTATTTAAATCCGAAAATTGAGAAATTTCCGCAAAAACTCGAAAAATGTTCGCCCTTCAATCTTCCCTTCTTTTCTTTCTTTTCTTCTATGTTCAAATTGCATTTGGCAATTTTGGTGGCTTTGGCATGGGCCCAAGACCAGATGATTTTTTGAGCGCGGCCAATCCGGGGGCATTTCAACAATTTCAACAAATTTGTCAAAATGGAAATTTGACAAAATCGGATGTTCTAAGCCAACTCCAAAATTGGGCCCAAACAAATGGAGTTGCCGTAATTTAAATATTTATGGAAGGAAATTCAAAATGGATATTTTTAGAGTCAATTTGCCAATGCCACAGCCAAATTGCAACAACGCCAGCAGGATTTGAATTCATTGGCAAATGCAAATTTAATTGGGCCGGCTTTGCAATTATTCAACCAATTTTATGTTCGCACAAATTGTCAATCATTCAATTTAAATAATTTTCCAGAATCTTCTGACCAACAATGGAATAACACGTTTGGCTGAATGCGAAGGACTTCGAACGGCCAGAACCCAAAATTCCACTTCCTCTAATAATCAACAGCGTGAAATTGAGCGACTGGTTCCAATGCCTCCTTCCTCCATTCCTTGCCCATTTTATCCACCACAATGTTTCCGAAATGTTGTCCCATTCGGGGTGCCAAGTCGCGATGCCGTTTCACCGGATGTGGAAATTGCATTCGTTCAAATGCCCGAAAATTATAAGCCCGCAGCATTCCAAAATGCCGAAAATGGTGGAAATCAACAAAAATGAAGAGAATTTCATTATCAAAATATTCTTATGAAAAATTTTAATTGAAATGATAAAAAATGATTAGAAGGAAAAGTAGTAATATATCAAATTAATATTAATTATCTTTTATCGGATCAATTTTATTATTTTGGCTGTCAATTTTTTACCTCTTCCACATTTTCCAGTCCCCGTTATGCGCCAAATTCCCTTTCATTTTTCCCTATTTTCGCCTTTTTTATGACCCATGTCAATGAAATTTTTGGGGACATAATCGATTTTGACTGACGGAGCTTGGAAATTGGTAGCAGAAATGAAGTGGTTGAGGATTAATATAGGGAATGTGGGACGTGGAAAACAAAACAATATTTCCTCTATTTGTTCACGCGAATTCATCGTTGCCCTTTTATTTTAGTAATTAAAAATCTAAATTAATTTTTAGAGAAGGTTGTAGAATGGTTTGGCGTCGAAATGGCCAAATTCGGTGGCCATTTCCTCCAATTTTGTTGTTGGCATTTCTTTCTTTGTCCAATTTCATTTCCGCGTCGATTGCCGAGAATCAGGGTCAATTTTTACTGATTACCGACTTTCACGTTGATCAAAAATATGATCGGTATGGGAACAAATCCAAAATGTGCCATCGCGATGAAGGCAGAGAAAATGAAACGCCAAAGGGAGATGGGAAAGGACAAACGGAACTTGGCCAATTTGGTGACAGGAAATGCGATTCGCCTCCGGTTGGAAAGGAAATTACTATCAAATTAGGAATATCATTTTAGGCACTAGTGGAATTTATGTTGAAAGAGGCGAAACGACAAATCCCAAAACCGGACTTCATAATTTGGACAGGGGACAATGCGGCACATTTTGAATATGAGAAAGAAGGTTTTTTTTTGAAAACTGCAAAAATAAATAAAAATAAAAAATAAAGAATTCTTGGAAACAATGAAAGCGGCCACCAATTTGATCAAAAAATATTTCCCAAATGTTATGGCCATTCCGGTGCTTGGCAATCATGATATGACCCCATCGAATTCATTCCCGGATTTTGGCGAATCCGAATTATATTTTGACATTTTCAATTTATGGAAAGAATGGATTGGCGAAGAAGCAAAGGCAATCAAAAAATAATTAAATATTTTTTAATATTAATTTATATTGGCCCAGGAAACATTCCTCAAAGGCGGCTATTATCGTTTTAAATCGCCCATTGACCAGTCTGATTATTTGGTGCTGAACACGAATTTTTATTATACATTGAACCAGGCTCAATCAACTTTCACCAATCCTGAGGATCCGGCTGGACAATTTGCCTTTTTGGAAAAGGAATTGGAAAATGTTAAAAGGAGTAATGGAGCCATTCACATTTTGGCACATGTGCCCCCGGGAGGTATCGAAATAAAATTGGACACCAAAAACGGATTTAAATTACTAAAGCCTATGAATGGGACACAAATATAACAGAATGGACTGCAGAAATGCCGCAAAAATACAATGAAATATTAGTGAATATTTTTGTAAAATATTCCCCTTGGATTCGGTGGATGCTTTTTGGCCATTTGCACACGGATGCATTCCGAATTTTGAGGGTAAAAAGGAATATTTTAAAGACAATCCAACATTTATGAAAGGATTCAAATGGAAATCCGGTGCAAAGGATGTTCTTGAATCCAAGTGTCACTCCAATGTTTGAATTGAATAATCCGGCATTCCGCATTTTTGAATATGATAAATCCAATGCGGACATTATCGACATAAAGTAATGGACAGAAAAGCAATTTTTAAATTGAATATTTTCAGAACATTTTATGTGGATTTGGACAAATTGAATAAGGAGGGAGCGGAAAAAGTCCATTCAGAATTGGAATATTCAATGCGAGAAGCATACGGATTGGATAAATTAGACGCAAATGAAATGAATGAATTGTTGGAGAGGATGCGCACAAATCAAAGTTTATTCGACAATTATATTCGGCATAACAGAGTTATGTATTGGGATCCGAATATCACCCATCCAGAAAGGTTTTATTAAACAAAAGAATTAAATTTTAATCCGTTTTAAAATTAAATTAAAGGGCAGTTCATATTTGTGTAATTGGAAATGTTCATTTGGATAGACTCAAAGAATGCACTGATTCCATTGTAAAATTAAAAAGGAAAATAAAATTTTCATTGGTTATTTAGAATTCTGCTGTAAATAATTCAACTGGTTTCACCCTCCTATTTGGCACTATTTTCTATTTGCTCACTTCATTCGGCACATTCTTTTTCCTATGAACAGAATTACAGTGCATACTTCCATAAAAACATATCAATTAATTTTTGATTTATATATTGTAAGATTAAAGAGAATAATATTGCAACTATTTGATTTAAAATTTACCGGTTTTCCCTAAATAAAAGTCCATTTATTTTAATGAATTTATGTTTTAATTTAATTATTAAATTTTATCAAAAAATATTGAGATATGTATTGAAAATGAAAGAAAGAATAAATAAATAAAATATTCAAAGGAATGCATCAAATTGGCTATTTGTCATTGTGGAACAAACTGAACTTCTTTTTGTGCCTATTTCGCTTTGTTTCCTTCCTTCTTTGCTTAATGCTCCATTTTCCTTTCTGCTATTGCCAATTTCCTTTTGTTCGCCATTTCCCGTGATTCTTCCATTCATTGAATTGCTCAATGGACGACAATTTGAATCGATGGAATTAATTTGTTGGGCCAAATAATGGCCAGAAATGGAAGGCGGAATTGTTTCCAACGAATTGGTCGTTTCAGTCATCAATGATTCGGCTGCAAAAAATTATTTCATATTTTCCGTTCTTAAATTGCTTTTTCTCACATTCAAGTTTTTTAAGAGGTCCTTTTGCCTTTGAATTATTCGAAAGAAAGCGTTTTGCCAGGGAAAATGGAAATTGAGATTGATGAGTTTGCTGAGATTGTTGTTCCAAATTTGGTGGTGAATTTTGGAGAGTCAATTTGGACAAAGGTGATTGAGAATCAAGGTCGAAATCATCTTTATAAAAATAATTCTAATTAATTCATTTAAGATTTAATCCCCTCTTTTACCTTTCAATGCTGTCGTTGACCGACTCATTCGGCCACCGCCTCCCATTGGTTCAGAATGGCTCACAACTAATAATTTTTGTTGTTTTCCTTCACAATGACTGCCATTTTGAGGGGAATTATTTCTGCTTGTCAGCACAATCATTTGTGAAGGAGTTGCACTGGAATTGGCCAATCGATGCTTGTGTTTTGTACAAATTGAGGAATATGAAGAAACTTCAGGGAAAATTGAAGGACAAATTTGATGGAGAAGGCGACGGGCACGACTAAAATTGAAAAATATAAATTTATAAATTAATTTTAATTTACTTGATCATTGTTTTTCGGAATCTGGTACTGAATGTGATATAAACAAAAAAGGAGAGTGAGGCATTGCAAAGGCAAAGGAAATATGAAATAGTTTGCCAAGTGCAAATATTCTCCTTTTTATGAACATTTGGCCCAAACATTGATACATAAATCAGAACAGACATTGAGGGTGTTTCGGTGACCAACTGAAATCAATGAGGATTATTGTCTAAATTATATTCGTTTGGATTGCCTGAATGAAACATGTGATCAATGTTATTCGGGTCACTCCCCGTTTTTCGGTAGCAAAATGATTTTCTCGTTTATTCCTCTCCTGATATGCCGCCGTACTCAACAACCCAGTTGCGGATGTTTGGCTTTTCCCATTTTGTTGTGTTGTTTTCCCTTTTGCTTGCAATTGACGCCATTTTCTATTCGGCCAAATCACAAGGCGCCAAACAATCATTACGGTCATGAAAACGAGAAGGGAGAGAGGGAGAAGAATGGAAAGGAACATATCCGCAATTGTGTGCATTTTCTCGAAAAATACCATCAAATAACCTTGAATAAATAAATCATTTCAGATGATTTAATGGTCTCACTTTGCGATGTGATTATTTTCACAATTTTTCGATCACATTTTTCAATCAAGGAAACATCCCGATTGAGGGGATAAATTGAAGCCAGAATAAGTCTGAAAATGTGGAAATTGGTCAAATTTATAAAAATGTGTCTTACGCCGCCGAAAGAATAATAAAATAACTGCGCCAAACAGTTTGTTTTGTGCATAATAATTTGGATTTAGATGGGAAGAATATATGAATATAACATTCGGCGGTCATCAACACAGTCAACCACATTGCGCAAAAGCCAAAAACATTGGTTAAATAGGCCTTAAATTGGTGAAAATATTAAGAAGATCAGAGATGCCACAATGAACCTGATATGGCCAAAAGCGCCAATAAATTTGATCTGCCGGCCCTCCAATGTCCCAAAGGTGAATAACCCTCAATGCTTGAGGCAACATTATGACCATCATCAGTGTATTCATTAACAATTTTGTGCAAAGCATTCGAATGGCAATGAAAAAACGAATATGGTCAGATTTGTAAATGAGCAAATTTAGACAATTTCCAATGAGGGCAAAACAAAAAACAATCAAAAACCCGTAGCCCATTAGTGCATTCCAAAGAGGCTTCTCATCACATCGTTCCTATGGATAAAAATATTATTGTTGCCGAAATAATAAAGGAAAATAGAAAATAGAGATTTTATAAAAAGGAGGAAGTAAATATATTTTTGGAACTCACAATAATATCGGCACAAAGTATTCTGCTAGTGGTCAAATTCCTGATTGGTGCCATTGTTGGTTGATGCGTCGAAGTGCTGATTTGTGGTTGAAATATGCCTTGGGCTCCTTCGGGCAATGTGGCAAATTCTTCACGAATTTTTTTCAATAATTGGCCCAATGCTGTTTTATTCAGGCTACTCAATGTCTTTAATTGATTTAATAAAATAATTAGCAAATATATTTCTCTAATTTTACCAATTCCATTGTTTCTTCCAAATCATCCTCATCAATGAAATGATTTGCAATTTCCATTATAGAATATTTTTTAAAATTCAGCTAAAATCAATGAATTTAGTTTATTTTAAATTGATTGGGTCAATTTATGACTTAGAAATTCTGGCGCAATTTCTCAGACTTATTTAAAATAATTAGAAGCCTTTGATTCGAAGAACGTGACTTTTTGTGGCAGCTGAAAATGAGCGAAAGGACTTTGTGGGCACCGAGCACGCAAATGTGAGTAATTGAACATTGTGCATTTCAAAGAAATGCGCATTAAAATAAATATGCTTTTAGAGCGTGTGAACATTTTTGCGTGATTATAGATGCGAGAAATTTTCGATAAAATAAAAATACAAATTAGTGAAATTGATGCTCAAAATTGGAATAGGAAAAAAAAGTTGTTTGTCCCAAATTATTGGTTTGGATTTTGATTGACATATAATGGAAGCAAAAACGACTAAAAAAGTGCAAAAGGCCCATTGGGAATTTAAATAAAAGTGGATTTGAATGAAGTTGAAAAAAGGGGAAAATATGAATGAGTGGATATGGCCAAATGACATGGAAGAAAGGAATCTGGCCAACAGCGGCAGGTTACCTAATAACCCAAATAAATATGTGCCAAAAGGCAGTCAACACAACTAATTTCTTCTCATTTTTGAATTTGTAGCTTCATTAGCATTTTGTGGTGCCCATTCAATGCATTCATCCATCCCATTGGGCCCTTTTCGCGCCCACTAATCCGAAATAAATTGGCATTGGCCCCACCCCAACTCAACGAACCATCCAAAATCAAACCAGAATCGACTTTCTTCTTCCTCAATACTTTTCATTCCAATTATTTCTTCATTTTACTCATTCAATGAATGAATGGACGGAGGATATCCGCGCATTTATGACGTTAATATTGGATTGAGTGAGGAATATATCGCCCTTTTAGGACAATGGGAATATTGGGAGAAGAGAGAGGGGGAACGGAAATGCGGGAATGGATGTGGGAAATAAAGGAAAGGAGACTGATGAGTGGAGGAATAATGCATTTTTTAGCAAAAGGAAGTGGAGGATTAAATAAATTTGCATAAATAAACGGAAAAATTATTGAAATGTTAAGAAGGAATTTTCGAAGAATTTGGCGCAAAATTAACTTTAAATAATTAGGCGGTTATTTTGAGGAATTTATTTATGGAAAATTATTGGAAGGATTTTACAAAAAAAAAATTCACTACAAATTATTCGAAAAATGTCATTTTTGGTGTTTAATGGCATTTTTATACTTTTGGACTGAGAATGGAATGCAAAAACATCCATGTTTTTCATTTTTTTCATTAACTCAAAATTTGTACTTCATAATCCCCGGTTTGGCGGCCTCAATCAAATAAATTCCAGTTAAAATTAAAATATAAGCTGGTCTAGACCCCATCAGAAAGCACCTGAAAATAAAAGAAAAATGTGGGAGGCAAAACAAATAAAAATGAATTCTGATTCTGAGGAAATAAATGTAATTGGTCAAAATGGCACAATTGGAGAAGAGATTAAGTGGTGGATAGGAATGTAATCCTTTTGTTATTCATAAAAGTAATTGAAAATTATGGAAAGATTGGGAAATGAATTTGGAAGAAAATGTGAGGGCATTTTCATTCATTCATTCAGATTTAATATTCAATTTAAACGATTTCATGGAAAGACGTTCCTTTATTTAAATATCCTTTTGGCCAAATAAATAATGGAAAAAATGTTAATTAACAAACAGTTCACGCGGCTTAAGGCTATAAGGTCAAAGGGAGGAATGGGATGTGGAGGAATAAACAATGGAAATTGGAGGAAAGAATTGGCCATAAGGGGAAGGAAGATGGGCCCATTGGGTGGCATAAAAACAGCCGTCTGGGGACCAGTAGAGAGGCTTTTGATGTTTGTGGAGAAGGGCAAACAATTGCGGTGCCGAAATTGCCTTTCTCGGCCAAATTTGCCGCAAATGCATTTTATGAGGGTAATTTTTGAACAAAAAAATCAAAGGATATTTTTGGTTCAGAAGAAATAATGAAATTGAATTAAACCAAAATTTATCGATAGAAAATTGCAATTCATTGAAGAAAATAAGAGGGGCTAATATGTATTATTTATAATTGACTGTGGGCGGGAAAATAATGAAAGGGATTTAGAGAGGGAAATTAAATAGAATTATTAAAAAATAAATTTATTTACTGAAAAGTAATCATCAAATTTGAAATTGGAACGGGATTTCAAAAAATCAAAAAAAATTCTTGGGTTTAAATTTGTTTTATTTTGTGCCTTTAAAATTCTTGGAAATTCTTTTTTAGAGAATAGACAAAAAAAATTAATTGAAAAAAGGAAGTAATTCAAAGAGAAAGAATTTTTTAAGTAAATTTGGTCTTATTTTTAATTTAACAGATTGAATGTGTTTTTGGAATGTTTATTTTAATTACGAATTTGCGTGCATTAAAAAATATTTGGGAATTGGAAGCAGTTTGGAAAATTTTTTGCCCTCTAAAAATTCAATGCAGTTTTAAAATAAAGGACATTGAGAAAAATATTATTGGAAACTATTTTTGTGCAAAATACAATGCTTTTACTTATTTTTGATACAATAATTTGTTTTTTAAACTAAAAATGGCTTCTTTCCGTTTTCGTCAATGTGGATAATTAGGGATAATGATGAGCAATAATAAACATAAACATGCATTTACTTATTCATTCCTATAGAATTAGAAATTAAAGAATGGCAAAAAATTGGAAGTCATTCATAAATCCATAATCTTTCAGCACTGTTGAACCATTCTTAAAAAAATCTGTCTTTGGCCTTATTTTAATATTAGCCATTGATGATTGAACTGCTTTTGGATGATTAAATTGGCTCCAAAATCTCATCAAAAAACATTAATCCTTCACATCATTTTTTGGAAGAAACCAATCGGCTTGAAAATTCATTTCCTCAATCTAATCTGCTTTTGGCCCAAGGAAAAGTTCAATTCTTTTGGATTAATATTAAATTTGATGATTTTGATGAAATTTGGCATTTATTCTACAAATGTTTAAAAAAAATATTTTTTGAAATGTTTGCACAAATAAAAAATTTTTTTGGTAGCCTTGACAATGGCCAAGCCGGCAATTTAAGCCGTAGATTTGTGCGGAAATTATGAAAAGAAGAATATGGGGTTTGGCATTGGATGGAATGGATGTGCCAATGATGGAAAAGGGATACCAGCAGATACCACCATTAAATGGAAAATATACAATTTTTTCTCTCAAATTTTGCATTTATAAAGACTTTAAACCCAAAAATATAGTTTAATTAAAACTAGCATCAAATTCATATTTTATATCCATTTTATGATGAATTAATTAATCGCTAATCGGAATTTATTAAAATGATGCAAATAAAATAAATTTGTGTGGGTGGAATGGAAGGAGGAAATGGACTTTTTTGTGTTTTAAATGGCATTTTAAATTGGTTTGTTATGAATTGAAGTGGAATTCATCATTCCTCCTTCATTTCATGCCATTTGGTTATCGATGGAAAAAAAGTATGAAAGGCGTAATTTTGTTTTGTCGGCACTCTTCCCCTTTATTACATCCTTTTTTTGCAGGCCAATGCCCCCCTCCCCCCCCTCCTACCACCAATAAGTGACATGAAACCAAATTGGCTTTATATTCTCGGGAATGTGGCCAAATGGAATGGATCTTTGAGAAGTCAAGTGAGGGCGGTTTGTGAAGAAAAGACAAAAGTAAAAGGACATTGGATGGGCCAATGCATTTTGGAATAAAAGTATAAAAATGTTTGGGGGAAATGACATCTGCTGGGCCGGCGATTTGCGGAATTAATTTTGGAATCGAAGCTAAGATTTGGGGGAGGAAAACCCGAAGAAAACTTACAATTTTATTTATTTATAAAAGCATGGAATAAGAATAAATATGAACAAAATAAGTAAAAGTGATTAAAAATAAATGTAAGTGAATGTCAACGCCAAATAAATTAAATTCATCAACTTTTTTGTTAAATAGGCAAAATAAATTCTTCACGGCACATTGGGCATGTATTACTCTTTTGATACCTGAATTTAATTAATTTTGATGAAAACAATAACAAAAATATGTAATAAACACGAACCAACTGCTAATGCATTCTTCGCAAAATTTGTGCTGAAATTTGAAGAAATTAAATTGATTATTTTATTTTCGAATTTTACTTCGCATTTCAACTTTAAAAGTCGAATTGGCTGCTCAAAACAAATTGGACATGAATTTGAATCTGGATCCTGCGTTTTCTTCTATAATAAATCGAGATTTATTTTTTTTTTTCTGTAAAAACCAACCTTTTTGGTTTTGAAAAAATTAAACACGCAATAAACTGCTCCAATCCAGACTATAAATTTGATAATGATTATGGCCATCAATACACAAATTCCAATGAAAATTGAATAAAATGTGAGAATTGTAGAAATTATCACAAATATGCCGGCAAAAAGGATGGCAAATGGTAGAATGGCAAAACAAATTAGTGGAATGAAGAAAACAAAGCACAAAAAGGCAATTATAGCCAGTTCGAAAATCAATTTGGAATAAAATTTGATCTGCTGGTTAGTTGGAATTGGAAATGGCATTATTTTTCATTTTATGATTGAATTTTTATTAACTTGGAAATCAAAAATTCAAATTCTCTGTTTAGAAGGAAGAAAAATTTAAATTTTGATGTGCATGTTAAGTATTAAGTATGATGATTGATGAACAATGACGAATGAGCCGATGATGATTGAAGATTGATATTTGTTTTCTAAATTCCCATCTCTGCTCATGCCCCTAGGGTGGATTTTTTTTTTACTTGGACTGTATCATTTTTCAATTTAACTCAAAATTTTCTAGGATACTTTACCAACCAAATCAAATGCAAAATTCAATTGGGAAAAATTGACTCATTCCATTTTTCTAATTTCTATCTTTTGAAGATGTCAAATTTTATAATTCCGTGGAGGATTAAATAAAAAAAATTGTTGCCTTTATTAAATAAAATATCAATTTTTAATAAAATTATTAATTATTCATTTCAATCAATCATCCATCCCATCCATTTATCGCAATAATCAATTTGTCTGTTGAAGTGTAGGCCCAAAAAAATACAAAGCTATTATTCGTTTGCCCTCTGTAAAATTCCGTTTTAAGGCCATTCTTCTTTTCATAATTTGTGATTTCACTTTTGGCAACTAAAATTTAAATAATTATTCTCGAGATTGCCCGAATTCACCTCCATTTCCACTGACATTGTGCCGAATTTCTTCACATCCTCCAATCCATTGTCAATGGTCAATTGAGCATAAATTTGCTTCGAGAATAAGAATAATAGGAAAATAACTATGAGAAAATTCATTTTTAAAGTGGAAATGAAAATACAACACGGAAAATATTTTTAATTCTTTTTATATTGCCAATTTGAACTTTTCCAAAAATGGAAGAAAGGATTCGCCTCTTTCACCGTCATTCTTAACCTTCTTTTTGCTAAATGCCTTTGCCGTAAATCCTTGGTTGGTATTTTTGGGATATTTACAAAGAAATCCCACAAAATTAACCCTTCATTTTAGAAAGTTATTCTTCGTTAACGGAAAAAAAAATTTATAAATATTTATTCAAAATTTCATTTAAAAATAAATTTAAAATATTTGAAAAATTTCATTCATTTCCATTATTTGTGCCCCATTCCTGCTCCTCTGGACCATTTGGATATGAATTTAAAATAATTTCACCACAAATAATCATTGCGCCCGTAACAAAGAAAACCAATCTGAACAATACAAAAAAATTTTCTAAAATTATTTATTCTTCTTTTTACCCAGCAAAAACAATTAACAAAAGTCGATCCAAAACAGTGGCCAAAAATTCCCATTCATAGGCAAATCTTCGACGTAATTTTAGGTCAAGTACGGCGGCCGCATTCACTTTCGGATCTTTTTGGCTATTTTGAGGCAAAATAAGCAGTTGAAGAGCGGGTGGTATCGAATCCGAGCTGACCAATCCGGGACTAGGTTGAGGTTTCGGAATAGGCGGTGGACACTTTGTTGGGGCCATTAAATCTTTATGGGTGGGAGGAGGTGGCGCCGGAACCATCAATCGGGGAGAAAGGCCGGAAGGTGATGCTAATTGTTCGCCAATTGTTTGAATTGTTGTAATCAATGAAAGACGGCCCGGGGAAAAGTCGGCAAATGGAATTTCATCGTCCAACGGAATTTGGCCTCCATCGGCGACTGCCAACAAATTTCTGCCTCTTTCCATTGATTCTCGATCTAAAAATGAATGAAACACATTTATGAAAGGAATCATAATTTTACGTTTGGCATTTGCGTTTTGGGCAATTCTTCGCCAATTATTCCTCGCTTTGATCGATTGTTCCGGTGTTAATCCACTCCGAGGATTTATCAATTCTTCCATTCTGTTCCCATCTTCATCTTCTTCCCCAATAGAACGATTCTTATTTTCAACAGTATTCGAAATGGAAAGTCGCCAAATTCGTTGTGGAATTGTCCGCATCCGGTGGGATGTTCCTCTTCGCATTTGAATTGGAATATTATTGTTGTTTTCAACGGTCAATGAATTCCGTCCTCCATCTTCATTTCTGCTTTTCATTGTTGAATTTCTAAAATAAAATTAATTTCAATTAATCCATACAAAATCACCTTTTCATGTTCTTTTCACTTCCTCTTCCCGCTTTTCTTTTGCTGGAATTATTTTCCTTCCTTCTTTGTAAATTTCCTCTTTTTTGCACTAATTTATCGCTTAAACCTCGAATATAAACACCTAAAAAATTAAATTCTAATTAAAAATAAAAATTAATTTAATAATTGACCAGTTTCCTGCCAAAGCTCCAAAAGAATTGTTGAAGGTCGGACTCCAAGCCAAGGAGCCATTTTATGAAAGAAAATATAGGAAACCAATGGTGGAATTGGTTTATTGTATATTTTTTGTAAATGAACATTCAAAACGAATGCCGTAATCAAAGTGCCCGTGAAAATGATCATAATTATGGATAAATAGAAAATGCCTTAAAATAAATTTAATGAATATTTTTGATGGGTTTTACCGAACAAAGGAACATAATCCGAAGTGCTGGAAGAAATATATGATTTTATGAATTAATTTAAATGAGGATTTACGTTGGCATTTGCTCACTGACCATCATCATTAAAATAGACATTGCCAATAACTGTGAATAAAATGAATATTTTATCAAATAATGGATGCAAATTTATTCGAACCGAATCAATTCCCAAGCTCAATTTCTCCCGCCGTTCATTGCTTGTGGATGCTGGCGTGAAAAAACCGGTGACGGCCACCAAAGTAATCACCGAAGTTGGAAGGACCAAATTGACCTTAAAATTGTAATTTTGTAGGATAAAATATAAATGTAAAAAAAAACAATATAATAAAGTGGCTTTCGGCGGACAACCAATGAGGCATGCAGTAAAACCCAGGGCTCAGGGCAGCAAACAAATTTTTGCTAAAAATTGGACAATAATTCAAAATGAATTGGATAAAAATGAACCACAACGCGGCGAATTTGGAAAGAAACAACTTCCCATTCCTCATTTCGAATAAAACTATGCAAATTGACAGAATTTGCATCCGGTTGATAGTCAATTGATCTAAAATTGATTCAATTTAATCAATTTTGATCAAAATTTGGCATACGTCATATCCGATGTCCATGAACTGATCACCAAAGTGCAATTTTGTTGATCATAGGGAAAATATCTAATTTAAATGGGAAATGTTGAATTGAATTTATTTTTCGCATTCAAACAATATATTTATTCGGCACGAAAAACGATACAATGCTGGGAACATGAACATCACCTTAATTAATTCATAATAAAAAAATATCCCAAAGAAATATTTAATTTACTTGTGCTCCTCTTCGCCTTTCCCAATATTCTGAATTCATTATTTTTAATTTTATTCCAAAAATTTGCGACTTTTTTACCTGTGCTGACCACCACATTTATATATCGTTCTGTTTCCTAAATGTCAACAAAAGCAGAATTTTTGTAAAAGGATATTGGGTACCTCTCGATTCATGACCATCGAATTGTACAAATATGTATCCGGTAGCCAAATTTTTTGATGTGGCAAAATTGTGTCATTGATGCCCCCTTACGGAAAGGAAAGAATATTTTAAATATTATTTAATTTTTTACCATATTTTTCCGGATTCCATCCCAAAAATTCTAAAATTGTTTATTAATTAAACAAAATAAAATAAAGCCATTTTTACCATCATGCCATTTTTGTATAACCCAAAGATTGAGGTCAACACTTTGGACTTTCTCATTGATTGCCAAAATTTGATATAAACTCATTGTGAAATTCACAATTGTTGGCTGACTGTGATTCAAAACTGGCCTAACTCGATGGTCATATTTTTCCACCAAATCCTTGGCCAATCGGACATGCGGCAAAAATTCGCCATTTTGGTCGAACATTGATTTTCGATCGGCAAATGCATTTTTTATGGAGAAATAAAGGAAAATTTGCAAATATTTTGGTAACATTTCCTTCAAAAATTTAGGGACAAAATCAATATGAAGGAACAAATTTGCATTTGGCAATGTGGAAATTCATTGAGGCATATCGCATAATTTATATGGCAACAAATATTTTTGCATTATTTTTGTTCATTTGAAAGTGGTTAAAGGAAAAAGGGCACAATGAAAATCGAAAATGGAGAAAGGAAGCCGCTTAATTGGATGGAGAGAAGGTCAAAACATGGGTAGAGGGAATGAAATTGAATAAAAATAATTTCATTCGAGAATTGGCCAAAAGGAGGGAGGTTAATTAATGGAATGGCCAATAGCAATGGAGAAGAATGAAGGAAATGGATGAAAAATTCAGTCTGGTTTTGGCATCATTCATTGTTGAGGCCATCCTTTTCCCCCCTTTAACCGCTCAATTCCAATTCCGTGGCCCAATTCCCCCCATCCAATGCCAACTTCCCTCAAAGGGTGAAAATACGACGGAATAACAATTCTCTCCCTCCCCTTTTTGGGTTGGGCCGAGAAGAGGACAATAAAAATAATTGCCCCTCTGGCCATGGCCAGCAACATTCTCCTTGCTTCACACCAAAATGGTTAAAACAGAATTTGGCCAGCTTAAAGGGAATTTTACTTTTAATATTCAATGGATTGCCGAATGGAGGGGGCCAAGAGAAAGAATGAATGAATGGCCAAAAGTTGAAATGAAAAATGTCCAATTTCATTCAAATATTCCATTGTAAAATGATGAAGGAATGAGAATCAAATACTCAGCAAATTCAGAGGAAAATTTTATAGCTCCATAAATTCATTCTTAGTTACTTAGCTTTTATTTATTTATTTAAATTTGAAATTTTTTGATTTTAAAATTCATTATTTCATCATTTTTTCTCCAATTTTACGTAATAATATTTTTCAATGGCCAAAATATATTCGAATGACGAATATTAGGCAGATGGAATAAATCCACGTCTCATTAAATATATTTATTCTTTTGCTTCAATTTGTGATGAATCAGTCAATTCAGTGTAAATTTATTTCTCTGCTGAATGAATTGGAAAATGCAAATTCGTTTAGGGCCAATCGGTCAGGGTCAATTTTTCCACTTTTCTTTTCTGGCCAATATTCTCAGCCTTCATCGATTACTGCCGGTCGATTCAGCTTTTTCTGCATAAAATTGCCAGAGAATATATGTCAAGTCGGGGAGGAGGGGGTTCGATGAAAAAGCGAAAATTCCGCAGAACCAAAACCAACCAACGACATTTCAATATTCGCTCCCAGCAAAAACTGCAGTGGATTATTCCTTCATTTTTTTTGTTGAATCATCAAAAAAATTGTAAAAATTTAATAAATTTCTAATCCCCGTTCACTTATCAACGTGTAAAAATATATTTGGCAAAATGCCATTCATTCACATTGATAAAAATTGACCTATATTTTATTTTTATATGGGAAAGTTGGAATGATGACCCAGAATGTGAAGGGTCAATACATATGCCCAAAGCAAATATATAAATTTGCATTTTTTATTCTCATTGGTAGACTACCTACCATCTACAAAAGAAAGAATAAATTTCTTTGTTGATATAAAAATAAATTTTAAATAGAATTAGAATTCGACAAAATAAACAAAAAAATTAATTCCAATTATGAGATCGCCTATGAATATAAATTGTTTATATTTTGAATATATTTTCTAAATTAAGCAATTTTCCTTTTGAATTTTGATCCATTATATACTACTTTAAATTAATTTTAATACTAATTAAAAATTTCAGATTTAATTCTAATTAGCCATTTGAGTAGTTTTTTGTTTAGATTAAAATGTCATTGCCATTTAAAATAAAATTGAATCATTTTGGAAAAGTTCGAATTCTGAATTTGCGGGAAAAATCATTTGATGCATTGATTTCGGCTGTGAAGTCCACAAAAGTGGGCGAATTATGCCAAGAACTTTATTACATTGGTAAGTTCATCATAACAAATATATAGGATTAAATAGGAATTGATAATAGTGAATTTTGCATATATATTCAGATGACGATAATGACAAAGTAATTGTGGAATGCGATTCATCATTTGAAGAATTTGTGGAATTCTTTAAAACAAAACGAACACAGCCTTTGATTTATATTTTAACAAAGGATGAGGAGACAATGAAAATGGGTAATTTAAAGAAAGTAAAAAATTTAGTACAAAAATTAATGCAGTGTATGATATTAGGTAGAGGGAACATTGTAGAAGGATAACTTTTAAGCAAATTTTAATAATTCCAAGTGATATTTAGAAAAATTAAGGCCACAATGCTCTATATAATAATATAAATAATATAATTTAAACAAATAAAATAATATAAATGAAGATGGATGATAAAATCATGGTTACTGATAAGGTTTTTGACGTATCATTTCAGCATTAATTCTTTTAAAAATCTGGAAATGCCAATGTTTTATAGATAATAAAACAGAAAAATGAATTTCAAAGAATATAAATAACAAATAATGATATTTTGTTTCTATTTTACAGCAATTCCAAAATGCGAATTTTTATCACCGACAGAAACGAATTCATCCTCCAGCATTACTGAATATGTCCAACGGCAAGAAGACCATTCTTTTGCATTTCAAACACCAACATCAATCAGTGCTTCGCAAACTGCTTCAGATTCATCACAAATTCAAAAGCAGTTTAGTCAATTGGAATTGGAACCAATTAAGGAAAAAATGTAATGCCAAAATTCAATAAATTAGTGAATTAATGCTTATTTTTGATTTCCAAAATTTCAAGAATTTTAATTATAAAATTTCGGCTAAATTTATTTAATTATGAAAAAATAAAATTTAATTATTTTAAAATATTGTCAGGCTTAAAATAATATTTTTTAGATATCGCCTAGCTTTGCATCCGTCTTTCGGATTTGTTGGGAATTATTACAATGCAAAAATGGATCAATTCATTAAGGAAGTTCAGGGAGAAAAGTTCAAAGAATTTGAAACAATGGAAAGTCAGAATAAAGAATGCCTTTATGTTATTGGAATGTTGGATGAATTCAATGATCGTTTCGATCGACTCCAAATAGATGTTGATCAAAAAGTAAATTATATTAATTTGATAGAATATTCAATATATTAAATTTAAATTTAAATAATTTATAAATTATTTTCTATTCATTTTAGTTGAGCATTTTAAGCAATTTGACGGAAACACAATCAAATGGATTTGGAAAATTTTTCACAACAATATTTATGGGGGATATTGTGGAAGAATGCAGGGAAAAGCCATTTGGAATGGTTCGAATTTGGCATAAAAAGGTGAATTTTCAAAAATGAATTGTATTTTATTCAAATAAAGTTGTGCAAATTGAATTTGACGGATCCAACAATTCGAACGCAAGTTATTAGCCAACAACCAAATCAGAATGTAACCCATGTTGTCAAAACGGTCATTTATGGTTTTGCGGTTGCCGCCGTTTTCATTCCATTAAATAATGATGTCAAAATGGAGGAGCTCAAAAAAGTAAAATTTGCAATTTTTCATAGTTCATTCCCTATTTTTAGACAATACATTCAATTTTACGGAGCCCAGATTCGGCAGCAAATTTGCAAATTCGACACAAAAGTATTCTGAAAAATGCTGAAAATTCAGTGAAAGTTCAAATTTTTGCGGGTAAATTTTCTATCTCTTTTTAATCCTCAATGTTTTAAAAAAAAGTTGAAAGAAAGGGAAATAGGGTACATTTAACTTCTAGGCATATTAGAATTAAAATTAAGTAGGGAAAAAGTTTTTTTTTTCAATTAATATTTGATTTTGATTGACTAACTAAAATATATTTTTAGTTTTAAAACTAAAGAAAAAATGAGAATTTGATTAAGAAAAATATGTTTTAAATTACCTAAAATAGTATTTTAGTTTAACTAAGAAAAATTTAATTTCGATTAAATAATAAATATTTTTTAGATGGCGCATTCATTTTTTCGCAAAAATACAAAATGTGGCAAAAATAGAGAAAATTTGGAAATAATTTGAATTTTTATGGGAGAGAGAGATGGTATTCTAGGAAATTAATATTTTTATTTCATGATTAATGTATCGATTTCGATTTCCGGATCTTAATTCACAAATTAAATTTTTTAGAAAGATTTTATTAAAGATTAATTTCCAAAAATTTTAAGAATGTTTTAATTTTATTCAAATTTTACATTTTTAGGAAACACATACATTCAATTTTAGATTATATTTTTTCACTTCCTTTCACTAAAAACTACTAAATTAGGCATTTCTATATTTTTTGCTCTTTTTTTTTATTAAAACATAACAATTTGTATTTTTAGATAAAAGCACATGGACAGTTTAAAAATTAAGAACAAAAATTAAAATATTCTAAAAATGATTACTATTTTAATTAGTGATTATTGCAGACCCACAATTGGCCATTCCCCAATATATTTCATTGGATGATGCCATCGAATTGTTGGCCCCAAAATGCCCATTCAATTGTGCTCCATTGCCAATTCAATATGAAATGGTCTCAATTACATTATTGATGAAGAAAACATATTTGAAATTGCCAAATCTTTTCTTTTTACAAATTCATGATCCATCGTTCATTGAAGCTTTCCATTTCAATGTTCAGGCAATCAAATACATCGATTCATTCCACACAAAAATGGCCAATTTTATGCAAAAATTTCCATATTGCTTCAGGCAAATTCCATTTTGGCTTTTTCCCATTTTAATTTTCCTCATTTTTTCAGCAATGAACTTTTTTCGAGTTTTGGTGAAAAATGCGCAAATGCCAAAAGTAGCCAACAAAAATATTATCAGTATTTACAAAAATGTCTGACATTTTATCGGAATAAATCGGAAATGGACAAATTAGAACATTTTAATGAATTATTGGAAGAACAGGAGAAAATATCCACAATAATTTATGAAATGCAACCATTGTTCAGAAAAATTAAAATGGCCGAATTATTGAAGGAAAAAGGTATAGGAAAATAAAATTTTTAAATGAAACTGAAAATTGGTTTAGACGTTCCATATTTGGGAAATGGAAATTTCGATTTGGAAAAAGCATTGGAGAATTGTGGCCAAAAAACATGTTTCATTTTTTATTGTTCCGGCGATGATGATTTGGCCCAAAATTCGCAAAATTTACAACTTTTCTTCCAATTAATTGAACGAAAGGAACAATGCATTTTTGCCGATTTGGAATTGGTGGATTTAGCAGAATCAAAGAAAACAACAATTGCCAAATATAGAAATGGCCAGGAAATGGTGGAGGATTATTTAAAAGTGAGGGGAATATTCATTTAATATTATTAATCAATTAAATAATTGAAGGAAGAAGAACGCAAATTGAAATGTTGTGTGGCAAAAATTCAAAATGTTGCTGAACAAATTGATGAAAATATTTATGCCCCTGAAAGTCTTGTCCATTTCGAATGCACTTGCCCAAAGGCAAGCAAATTTGGTGGAAATTGTTCAGATGAAGAATTTCTTTGGGAATGCGATGATTGTGGCCAATTTTTGGCAATCCAAAATAATTCGACTAAACTTCGCCATCATCTCACGGATTATCTCGTCGATTATTTTTATTGTCAATGTGGCCGCACTCCGGTGGAGAAAATCCAATTTCGATGCAAATACACGGATAAACATGGACAAGAATTTGTGCCTTTCCCAAAGGAAACATTGGGCTCAATTTTTGGCCAATTTAATTTTGGCGAAAAGAACATTTTAATTTTGGGCGAATCCGGCGTTGGAAAATCTACATGGATAAATGCATTGGCCAATTATATGGCATATCGGAGTATTGATGATGCACTTCAAGTATCCATTATTATTATTAATAATTATTATTAATTATTTTGTTTTGAATTGTAGATGGACAATCCAATCTGCCTGATTCCCTCACAATTTACAATTGCTGACGAAAAAATGAATCCAAAATTAGTTCAAATTGGCCAAACGGATGAAAATGGGGATGAAATATTGGAAATTGGAAAATCAGCAACCAAAAGGGCAAAAGCCCATATTTTTCCATATAAAGGTGAAATTCGTAAAACAATGGCATAATAAATGGATTATTTCAGGAGGCAAAATCCGATTGATTGACACGCCAGGAATTGGGGATACGGAAGGAATTGATGAGGACAAAGCAAATTTTGCCAGCACTTTGTCCTACATTGCCAATTTTGAAGAACTTCACGGGATTTGTATTCTACTCAAACCAAACAATGCCCGCCTTTCCCTCATATTCCGATATTGTGTCAATGAATTGTTAACTCATTTGCATAAGAATGCCGCTCAAAATATTATATTTTGCTTCACAAATACACGTGGAACTTTGTTTAAGCCAGGTCAATTAATTTAAATTAAATTTGTTAATTATTCTAATGATTTATTCTCAGGCGATACTCTTTCATCGCTTAAAGCACTTTTGGACCAAATGGAACAAAATCAGGGTGTGCGAATTGAGTTGAATCCGGACACTGTTTTTGTATGGACAATGAAGCATTTCGATTCATTTGTGCGGCCCATAATAATATTAAATTCGATGAGAAGGACCATGCAAATTTTGCTGACAGCTGGCGACGTTCAGAGGCCGAAACCAATCGATTATTGGCCAGAATTAATTCATTACCTCCTCACACAACAAAGGAAACTGGTGAATTTCTTGATGTCCATTATTATATTTAAATATAATTTATTTGCAGTTTCTTTGAATGAAGCTCGCCGAATAATCACAACTTTGTCCCAGCCAATTGCAATTATTGCCAAAATAATTCAGGTGGGCGAAAGGGGCGAATTTATTAAAGGGAATCGGCCGAATTTAGGATAATATTACGACAATGGCCGATGAGAAGAAAAGATTGGCCACATTGACTGAGACTGAAGGGGATTTGCAGAAAAAGTTGATGACTCCATTCATTTACATCAAATATGACATTTTGCAATTTCCACAAACAATTTGTGCCTCACAAAATTGCACCGAAATGAGAATTGGCCCAAATGGACAGCCGCACATTTTCTATAAAGTTGGCCACATTATTTTCAAATATTTTTGTATTAAATTAAATTTTAGACTGTTTGCCATGATGTTTGCTTTTTGAATGGATCAATCGAGAATCGATTCCCAAATCAGCAACTTCGATGGTGTATGATTTTCAAAGCATCGAATGGATTAAATTGCTGCGTAAATATTAAAACATAATTTAAATGGAATAATCCTCACTAATTTAGAAATGTGGATGCCCTTGGTCAATTCATATGAATACGAGATATAAACAAATGGAATGTACGGAAATGGTGGAGGATGCGAATGTGAAAAAGTGGTTGGAGGAAGGAAAGGACAAAAAGGCGGCCATCCAAATGGCAATCAATGGGGCATCGGAACAAGTGAAATTATTTGAAGAGGAACGAAAGAAAATTAACCAAATTGCGGCACGTTTTGGGGCATTCCTAAAAAGGCATGCCTTAATGCCCTACAATGACGCAATCGAAGCATATGTGGAATTGGCCATTCGAGATGCCAGGCAAATTGCCGAAAAAACGAAGGATTTTAGAAAAGTTGAAGGATTGGAGGTGAATATTCTATTTAAATATTTAATATTCATTTTGGTTTAGGAATATTTGCGCATTTACAAAGAACAGGGACGAATTATTGATGAATCATTGAAACATGGAACGGAGGAAATTAAGCCGGAAGATATTAAAAGATATTTCGAGGAATTGATTGGCTTAAAATTGATGGGCAAAAATATTAAGCAATTATTTGATGCCGAAACAATTGTCCAAAAGAAGCAGGTTGGAAAATGAAAAAATAAATGAATTAAAATATATTAAATTAAGATGGCCTACCTTGAGAAATCCTACACTCCGCCTCCAATTTTGCGAAAAACACCTTCGAATTGTAAATTAAATGAATTTAAAAATTGAATAATTTCCCATTTTTAGCAAATATTCGAACAATTTTGTCACCAAAATCGCCGGAATGTTCGAGAAAAAGTGCAGAAAAATTGGTCAGCTCTCCAAATGAATAGTAAATTTGAATGGGGTGAAATTATTTAATTAATGTTGAATAATTTAGTGGAGAACTTTTATCGCCGGTCAAAACTTTAGTCATTGACGAAAATATGGAAAAAACGCCCCAAAAGGAAGAAAGCAAAATAAATGGGGAAAATGATGGAATGAAGGGAAAGGAGGAAACAGTGACCATTCGAAGATTGGCCGAAGTTTCGGACCCGAGAAGATCGAGGGAAAAGGCAACAGAAAATACTGTAGCCAGAGAGGAAGGACAAATGCTGAAGGATACTGTGGTGGAAAAGGGAATGAAGGATTTGAGAATTGGAACGAGTGAAGGAGGAAATGAAATGAATAAAGGACGAATAATTGAGCCTGAAGGTGGGATGGAGGATATGGACATTGGATCGAATTCTAATGGATCAAATAATGGAGAAAAGAAAATTATTGAGGAAAAGAAACAAAAGATGGAAGAAAAAGAAGATGATGTGATGATAATTAACGAGAAAAAGAGTTCGAAAAATTTGGTATTTGAATGAATCTAAAACAATAATATTAACTATTTTTGTCATTTTAGACGCAAAAAACATTCGCAAAACGCAAAAATATTGTCCAAAGTTTCATTGGGAATTTCAACGCCACTGGCAGCAAAAGGGCAAAAGTAAAAAATGTCAATTTTGGATAAATAATTACAATTTTACAGCTCACAATCGAAGGTGTGAACGAAATTTGCAATGATCAAATGAGTTCTACTTCGGGTAATCTACAACAAATATTCAATCCAGATTTGAATTTGTTCAAAAGCAACGACGCAATAGTATGGGAAATGAATTAAACAATAATAAAAAAATAATTAAAACAGATTATGACAAAAATTAATGCAATTTCGAATAATGTGGCTATGACTTTAGGCAATCTTAAACAGAAATGCAATCCAATTTCCAATATGGTCTCCAGCACGAATGCAAATATGGTAATTAGGAAAATGAATTAATTCATAAGATTTAATATAAATTTGACAGAATTTTTCCAACATTAATATTGCTAAATTTGGAAATACAATTGGGGCAATCAATTCCATGGCTTCAATTGGAAGTGTATCACAGAAATTCAATCCTAATTCCGATTTGGCCAATAGCAAAAATGCAAATATTGTAATAATGAAAAATGGGAAAGGATCAAATTATTAAAATTAATACAAATTTAACAGAATATTTCTAATATTAATAAAAATGCAAATACAATTGGGGCATCGAATTTGAATGTTGTCCATTCGACAGCGAGGAATTTGAGACAAAATTTTGGTCCAAATATCAATTTGGCTGATAGTGAAGATGCAATTTTAGTAAGTAAAAAGGGAATATGAATAAATAAACAATAATAATAATATTTAACAGAATTTGGCCGGCATTAACCATAACAATAATAATACATCAAACGCATCAAATTCACGAAATACACAAAATGTTTGTTTAAATAAAATATTATTCATTCTAATTAATTGCATTATTTTAGTCCGCCTTCAATGAATCGGAATATGACCCCACAAAAGCATATCCAACTTATTTGAATTTTTGCGAATGCACTCCGGATGTCAAATTGCAAAATGGCTCGATGGTTTATCCGTGGCAATCTTTGCCAAATGACCAAATCCACCTCGCCTACGATATGATCCCGGATACGGTATTTTTGTGCCCTAGAGGAATTCGTAATTTTTGTCAATTTTAGAAACGCAAAATCAACCATTCCAATGCGGCAAATGCCGCCGCCCGTTCCTTGATTCTCTGTGGAATGAGTCAATACCAAAATATGCCCTGGGGCGATCAATTCGCGAATTTTAGTGAAGAATGCACTAAAATGACACGGAATGGAGGCGAAAATGGTGGAATGGATTTTAGGTGATTATTTTAAATAATATTCCATTTTGAATTAATTAAATTTAAGTGCCGATGAAAAATTGGCAAAATCGAATACATCGCCGTGGGCATTATCCGATTTTATGAACAATTTTATGGAGAAAGCCGGCCATGGAAAATTTATTGCGCGCGTTTTCACCTATAATGTATTCCAAGACTGTGCCAGGGCCATTTCAGAGGATATTCGAGGGAATAAGCCAGGCAAATATCTTCTTCTAATTAATTTGTAATTGTTTTTTTTTATTTTTCAGTGTTGGTTTGCTATTCAATCAAAAAAGAAAGTAAATTTGATTAATTTTAATTCCATTTTTATCAATTTTATTAATAGTTTGTGAATGGAATTATTCAAATGTGATTGCAATAAAATGTGAATCATTATTGCCAACGGAATTTGTTTTGTTGGCCGTTGATCGCACAATTGAGCATCGAACTTATGAAAATTTAAAGCGTTTATTTTGCTGTGAAATGGACGAAAGAGAACAGACGAAAAAATTTCCGATTATTCGATTTCAAAGGAAATATTAAACAAATTTTGCATATTTCCATTGGCTTTTATGGCGACAATATTTTTGTTATTGGTCTTCAGAAAAACTCCAAAATGGAGAAATATTTTTGGAGGGAAAAGGGGGTGGTAGTTTTCGTTTTTCTGAAGTCAATAATTTAATATTGTTTATAATTTTATTCAATATATTTTATTTATATTGTTTTATTATTCGCAAATATTTATTTGTTATTTTAATATTATTATTTTGCATATTATTTATGCATTTAATAATTGTTTCTACTTTTTGAAAATTCCATCAATCACTTATTCAAATTATATAAGATTTAACTATAAATAATTTGAACATACATTTACAATTCTTTATTTATTCTTCTATTCAATGTTAATATTTTATTATACATTTTATATGTTTTATTATTTATGCCTGCCTTTTTTTAATTTTACTGACTTTTGAAAATTTCATCATAAACAATTTTATTCAAATTATTTTAAAATGCATTTCACAAATACAGAATAAAGACTTTAATTAATTAAATCACTGTTTTTCACTCAATTTTTTCCCATCTACATTTCAATTGTTCTGACTGATTCATCCAAATTGTTCATTAACACTTTCGAGAGAATGCTGGATTGGGTCGTTGTTGAGGTTGTGTTCTTCTCATCAGCCACTGAAAGTGAGAAAGGTTACTGTAGTCCAAATTTTGCTAAGGATGAGTGATGGATGCCCAAGCATTATAATCCTTAACCAACAATTTACTAAATATTATAAAGTCATAGTAACAAAAACATCAATTTTCCCATCGATCTCACCTTCATCAATTTCGTCCAAATTTTCGTATGGATCAAATATTTCCAATGGACTAATTCGGTTTGGCATTTGGCTTTCCTCCAGCGTATCCCGTTTTTCGCGCTATAATACAAATTGATGTAAATTTGTAATAAATCTATAGTCTTTTACCAATGGAACAGATTTGATGGAATTTGTTAATAAAATGACCAAAAGAAATAGAATAATTTTGGTTTGGCTAATCATTTTCATAAAGTAGACTTTTAAATAAGATCACATTCATCGATGGATGATCGAAAAACATAAATAAGTTTAAGTGGCCTCATCTGTCACCGCCACTTTCCCCAATTTTTTAAACTTTTTTTGAAGAGTTTAAGCAAACAATTTTAATATTTTTTGTTTCTTTTTTCCTCCACTTTTCTTCCTTTCCATTTCTGGGACTCAAATTGACGCGAAAATATTATTTTGAATTCAATTAATGTTTAGGAATTCCTGGGCATTTTTCATAAATTTAAATTCAATGATTCAAACAAAAAGCATAATTTTTAATGAATCAATGAGGAAAGGCCAAAAGATTGAAGGAGGGAAAAATGTAAAATTCCTCCAACTAATTTATTAAACATTTTCGCGGAACTCCCCTTCCCTTTTCCTTCTTATCTTTTATCGGCTAATTTTATTGAAACAGAATATTTAATAATAAGGAAAAATGCATTTTCGGATGACTCCATTATTATTATGGCTTCTATTAATTTTGCTTCCAAATTTATTTTTGGCACATTCCTCATTTAATTCAAAAGGATTCAATTCGGTTTGAATAAAATTACTAAATGAAGAAATTCCACAAAAATATTCAGGCATTAATTTATGGCGAAATCAAAAAAGAGGAATGCCGAAAGGAATTTGAAGAGGCGAAAGAATTATTGGAAAACCAAAATTGGCGAATGGAATTGGAAAAATGGAAAATGGAATATTTGGAAAAAAGAAGGGAAAAAATGGAAATGGAACAAAAAGGAATGATGGAAAGAATTGGCCAATTTGAGTATTGTGAAACAATGGCATTGGCATCAAAATTGGGAGAAATGGTGGATGTACTGAAAATGGAAGCCCAAATATGGAATGAGGTGGAAAATAGGAATAATATTTTGGAATAATTTAATTATTATTTTATTTGAGATGGTAGCAAAACTGAATTGGGAAGAGCAATGGCAATCCAAGGAGGAATGGAAAAGGACAGCCATTTTGTTCATTTGCCTTTTTGCCTTGGCTTTATTGACAGCCGGAGTGCTTGGAACATGCCTTCTCAGAGAACGCATTTATAAATGACCAACCAATTATTTTTTTGTATTGAAATTTTATCAAATTGGTAAAATAAATTAAAGACAATTAAAGGAGAACTTGTAATGAAAATGTCAAAAGTGAATGGGATGATCGAAAATAATCGTTAATAAGTAGAAAAACATAAAAAAATTGTAATTAAATGTGTCAAAAGTGATTGAGATGACCCAGAATAAATCAAATAAGAAAAATAATTAAATTAAACAAAAACTCGTAATTGAATGTGTCAAAAAATGATTTTGATGATCGAAAATAAATCAAACCCTTAATTAGTGATTAAATCAAAATGGTCAATCCCGTCTCAATAAATTAATAAATTAATTGACCCGCATTATTCTTCCTCCATTTCCTCATCAATTATTCCAAATTTGATCTGTCTTATTTTCTTTCCGCCACATTTTGGACATTTGTGATTGGCTGTACTGCAATTATGGCACAAAAATGCGTGAAAGCATTTAACACAAATGATGTCAATCTGAATGAATTTATCCAAATAAAATAGTCAAAATATGTTGTTTACCTTTCCCTTTTTGCAGTTCACGCATTTATCCTAATAAGAAAATTTTTATTTTATTTTCTGGTAATTTATTTATACTGATTCACTATGCTTCGGCGGTTTAGCTTTGCTGGCATTGGAATCATGGCCACGCATCGGTTTTGATTTGGGGTTGGACAAACTGCAAAAATTAAGCATTTATTAGCCATTATTTCAAATATTTAAACATTTTTTAAATGCCTCTGTACTTCATTCAAATTTGAATAATTTTTTCTATTTTTCACCCAATCAAATTAATTTAATTATTTATAAATTTACTTATTCATTTTTGCCAAATTTCTTCCCTTTGATGGATTAAAATCATTCATTGTGAATATTGAAATGGCATCATCCTCCAATTTATTTTCCACAATGGCCGACGATTCCGAATAATTTGGAATCATTGGAGGAGGTGAAGGTGGTGAAGGATCCATCGGTGGGTCGGATAGGGCAGACTTAAAGAAAATAAATTTGAATATATAAAATAATAAATTTTAAAATACATTATCGTTCGATTTTCGGCCATTTTCGACAAATTTATTTGCTTTGGCCTTCAATTCTTTTTCGGCCAAATCCACTGCTTCTTTTTGTCCCTTCAAACGAATTTCTCGATTTCCATCCGGCAATGCTCTATAGACGTAAGTGGTGATGCCCGTTCGTTTCTGTCCAATGAATTTATAATATTTTCATAGGCATATTTAAATGTAAGGAAGATTGGACAATTCTAATTAAAATCATTAAAAACTATAATAAATTAGCATAAATATTCTTTTATAACCTCAAGGGGAATTTTTTTAAATCTTTTTAAAATGTGCGAAATTATTAGAGAATTAAGTTTCAAAAGAGCATTTACGCTAATTAATTTGGATTATTCTTAGAATATTCAATAAATTGTCCAATTTACTTCTCCCCTTTATTCCAACCTTCATTGCCGCCATCCATGCTTCAATCTCTTCCCAAATTATCATTTCATGGGGCACAACCACTTTTCCGTCCCATTCCGAATCAAAACTTTGTTGATGACGTTTGAAATATTTCTATAATAAATTTTACTCAATTTAGTCCAATTTCTTTGTTAAACCTTATTTATGTGAACAATGAATTCTTCTTCGATATAATCCTCCACCATTTTGATTTTTTCTTTGATTCGGCATAAATTTCCAATGTCCGCCCATCCGGATATGCCAAATGATTTTCGCCTACGAACCACAATTTAACACCGAATTTCCTCTGAAATCCACAACATTTCTCAATGAGTTTTCTTTTCATTTTCGGTTCACCTCAATTTGCCTTTTCCTTTCTCCATTTTGGCCCAAAATGATTGGCACAATTTTTTCTGGAATTGTTGCCATTCCCATTTCCTTCCATTCCTTTGGCATTGGTCGTTTTGGAATTGGTTCGGTCAGAATTTGCACCGGTGGCTTAGATGTAGATGCCACCAAATTCTTCTTCACCGGAGCCGTTATCAATTCAATTTTGGCAGTTTTGACCGGCAATTTTGGTGCCCTCACCAATCCAATTTTGGCCATTTGTTCTGCAATTTTGGCAGCATTTTTGCTTTCCTCTTCCTGCTGTTGTTCAATTTCATTCGAAAATGCAATCATCTTTTTGTTTGCCTGCAGCATTTTTTCATAATGTCCTTTTAGCACCCACAATTCATATTGATCCCCCAATGTGCATGGTTCCCTCGGAATATTCGTTAGGCCAAATGATTCCTGGCAAAATACCCAAATTAAATTTATTCCTTCAATTAATTTTGGAATTACCCCAATTTGACGGAATTTTTCCCTCTGTTCTTGGGTCAATTTGTGGAATGCCGGCACTTTCACTTTGACCTCAAATTCATTTTCATCCTTTTGTCCTCCAAATGCCTTCGTTTTCGCTGTTTTGGCCTTTGCCTCTGCCGAATTTGTGGCACATTCGGCCATTCGCAACAAATCAAAGAATCCATTCCGGACATTGGCCACTTGAAATCCTTCCATTCTCATTCGGCTGAATCCATTTGGAATATTTTCCTTTTCTTTGTCAAATTCTGTCTGCAAATTGAATTTGCTCTAAATTCCATCAATATTTTTTTTAATTTTATTCCCTTTTCACAAACATTAAAGTTTTGTATTGTGTTTCTGCCTTTTCCAACCACATAACCGCACAAATTTTGGGGCAAAATTATTTCCAAAATAATTGCAAAATTTCCTTGCAATTTTTGCTCCATTTTGTCCAAAATTGTTTTCACATTTTCCCTAAATAATTTATTTAATTCCATCAGGCGCCCTCAATTTAT
Source organism: Pratylenchus scribneri (assembly GCA_030063045.1). NCBI lineage: Eukaryota > Metazoa > Nematoda > Chromadorea > Rhabditida > Pratylenchidae > Pratylenchus > Pratylenchus scribneri. The sequence continues at coordinate 176,572 of JAQSEB010000029.1, forward strand.
TTTAACCTTTTTTCTGCCGGATTCCCTTCCAATTCGATGCGATATTGGCCTGCATTTTGTTGATTTTTTTGAACACGGCAAAATCCGTTTTTTCGCCATCCGCCGAAAATTTCCTCTGAAATTAAAATTCACTTTTATTCTTTTTTTTTTCCAATTTTAGCTCACTCATTTCCTTTTGTTCTTTCTGCATTTTGATTTTGATGCATTCCACGTAAATTTGATGGCTCATTTTGTTGTTTTCAAAATAAATTTAATTTTAATTTTAATTTTCTGAGTAATTTTTAATTAATTTTATTGAAAATAATTAATTCCGTTGGAAAAAACCCAAGCCAAGCCAAAAAAAAAGTCCGAGGTCAAAAATGAAGAATAAATTTTGGATAGAATTCATTTTTGTGGATAGTATCCTCCTTCCTTGGGTAGATTCTCATTTGGGTCATCAATGATGGCCTGAGGCAAAATCAACCAAAATGATGGAATTTTTTCCTTTCGAATACCATAAGCCAATTTTCCTTTTTTGCCTATTCATTTTTTTTAATTCCACGTCATTTCATCATTTCCCCATCATAAAAGCACACTTGTTCCCGTAAATTAATTATATTTTTGGAAAGCATTGTTTTATGCTTTTTCCTAATATAATTTTAGCCAATTTATATTTGGAAAAGGAATATTTGATTTGTTGAAAAGGTTCATTTGGGAATTCGGTGGTGGATGGATGGATGCTTCGTTTTGTTGCCATTTATGTATTTTATTCCTCTTTACTCAATTTATTTATTAATTGGTCCTTTTTTGGATTTGATTCGGTCATTTTGGTTTTTGCTCCCGGAATTTTGTGCAAGAAAATGATTATTTTTTGCTTTTTTTATTCCATTTATTTTGTATTTTCATTGACTAATTTTTGGTTAGAATTTAATTTCCATCCGCAAATTTGAATAATTTCTTCAATTTTTCTCATTCATTCAACAATGGCATTGGCATTGGCATTTTTGTCCATTGTCTTCAAAAAAAATGTTACTTTCCCAGATTTGTCATTTTAAATGAGTAATTTTTTGATTGAGGAAATTGGACTCAATTAGGATAGAAGATTAAATTATTTTGGGAAAAAATAAATGGCAAAATAATTTAATTATGTACTAATTGACATTGACATCCACCTCAAATTTATGCACAAAAATTACTCACTCAACCAGAAAATTGGATCGGAAATATTTTCAATGTTGAACTTAAATCCGAAAATAATAAATTCAAATATTTTCCATATTTCCTTGTTTCAAAATTGTGAATTTGGCCATAAATCATGTGGAAAATTGGAAAACGTAAAATTGTATTTGACAATGTATTGGCCAATGGCATTGGCACGTTTTTTTGGCTTTGTTTTGTAGCTTCCAATCCAATTTGACTCCAATTTTTTTAGTCACATTTTTGTGTTTTCCTCGACCACCACCAACTCGAATTATTTTTACTTGTTTGTGATTTTTTTGAATTTATATTTGACATTAATATTTGTGTATTTTTTTCGCAATAAATTAGTCATTCTCGAATAATCGCCTTATTCCTCTGATTCAGCAATATTTTAATCAACTTCTCCGAAATAACATATGATCATTTTTATTTGGCCATCCATTTTGGCCGACCCCCAGGCCTTTTAGCCAAACCCATTTTTGCCCTTTTCCTTTTTTTAAATACCAAAAATGGAATGAAAATGAACACAAAATAAAAAGCAAACAGGAAAGTAAGAAAGCACAAATGTCGAACACTCCTTTTGGCCAAAAATGTTGTTTTGTTTAAATTCATCAAACAAACATTATTTGTTAATCAGTAATCACTCATTCATTATTTTTTTATTTCAAATTTCCAAACAAATTGCTGGGACAAAGCCAAATTTGGCAAAGAGGGGGAAAAGGAACAAAACATGGAAATTGATAAGGGAAAAAGGAGAAACTTCTCAGCAGGAAAAGGAGGGGGTCAACCCAATCAAAATGAAATGAAAATTATCAAAAAAATATTTTACCGTTCGGCCCCGACCATTTTTGAACAAAATTTCCCATTTTTTCTATTTTCATTCCCATTAACCAAAAATGGTCATGTGTTTTCTTTGGGTTTGGTTGTTTTGCAATTTTATTCCTGGCGCCAATTTTCTGCCTTTTTTAGAGTTGAGCAGCAATCGAGGTGAAATTGATGAATTGAAAAATGATTAAATGGATGAGAATTTATTATTGTGAAGAGAAAGTTCGGGGTGACCGGCCAAACAAAGATGGGCGCACGTTGAAGCGAATTCATTATTATCATTTTATCAGCTGCTTTTGGCCTCAAATTGGTCCCTTTGATTATTTTTGTGCAAACAAAAATGGGAAGGATGGCACCGTAACCCTCTCTTTACAATTCCCAATTAGTTGATTGAGTGATTGAATTCACTTTTTTTCCCATTTTTATTCATCGAAATTTATGATCAAACCCAACAAATTAAAATCAAAATAAATTAAAACACGTGGTCTCTTTGAATAATTCGGGAATTTTCATTTTAATCAGGTTCTTTCCCATTTAATTAAAGGGCCATTTGGACGGGATGGTACCATCCCCCATATTTTATCACATTGCAAAGAAATACTCCACAAATTATGCTTTCAATGCAAAATTTTGGAGAAATTGGAACGGAATGGGTGTTTCCCTAATCGTTGATCTTAACTGATTTATTATTTAATGTTTAATACCTTTTTTATGATGAAACGTGGTTTTCGAATATAAATGGAAAATGCCCATCGATGTTTTGATGATTTTTGTAAACAATGTTTTTGTTCACTTAAATTGGACCTTTTTTGTTTTGATTGAATCGAATGATAAAGGAGAAATGATCAACAATTTGTTTTGTTTGTGTTGAAATGATTTTGGGAAAAACATGGAAAATGTTTTTTTTTGATAAAATCAAAAACAAAACGTGGAGGTTCAGTTTTCAGCGAAATAATAAAAAATGAATGAACTTTCTGGCCACCCTGTATTTTCGGAATACTTCAATTTATTATAGGTATTAAATTAAACCATAAAACAATGATGTTTTAGAATTCAACGCATTGGAAAACTCTTAAACCCAATTTCAAAACATATAAATTGCTAAAAAAAAACATTTCAAACAAGCAATGTTTTTGCCAGTTAAACAAATATAAATGAATGTTTTGAAACTAGTTTTAAGGGTTTTCAAATATATTAATAAATCCGAAAACAGCAATGGTGTTTTGCTTTAGTCCCTATAAATTACGGTCATTTCGCTCTAAGATTAAACTGTTTTCGTTGAACTGTGAACAAAAATATAGGTTTGAAATAGTAAAAATAGTATTTGATTATAAAATACTCAAAAATGAATTTCAATAATTGGTCATTGACCACATATTTTTAATCAAATATATGTTTAAATTTGTTTGTAAAATGTTGCTGGAAAAATGTATATTTCCGGATATGTGTTTTGTATTCAACAAATTTTTTAATATATTTAATTGAATTTGGAAACGACCAATTCCATTAATTCCACATTTCATTTCAATTTCATTGAATTTCATTCCCAGACTAATTCTCGAATTTTCCCGACCTCCACTGTGGTCCGCGTGGCCCAATCATTCACATTGTCTTTGCTCTGCTGATTTTATCAGTTGAAAATTATGACGCGCATGACAAAAAAATAATAAAGGGCAATTCATTAGAGCAGCGGGAGTGGAGAAAGGGGAGGGAGGGGCGGTGCTCAAACCACCTTGTTTGGGAATGGGAACCCATGCTTTCTTGGCCTTCCCCCTCTTTCCCAAATAAATAAATACATTTTTTGCTGTTCCATTCTTTATTATCGCATCCAATTCGTTGAAGGACCCACCATCCTTTTCCACTATTCCGCATTCCTAATCTTCATTTTAATTCGTTTTTGACCTTCATTAGCACGCAGCAACCGACCGAACGAGTAGAAAAGCCGCCGGTGAACCACCCAAAAAGCCGTCATTCATAAAATCGACATCAACAAATTCCATTCTCCATATTCCTTTTAATTCTCATTGTTCGGCTCAATTCGAATTTTGCCCTACAGTAACAATCAAAAATGGTTTTAACACTGAGGCTTCTTCTTCTCCTCTCATTGCTCCTTTTGCTCACATCCGCCTGCTCAGTGGCAAGGCCATTGGCGGAGGAAGTGGGCGATGACCAATTGAATCATGGTACAAAAATAATAAATAATTTTATTAAGAGAAACATTTTTTGCATCAAAATAATTTTAATTTATAACAAATCAGAAACCGGTTTTAGACCCTACAAATCTTTGCTAATTTGTAAATCTGAGAGGCATTGAATGGTAATTGACCAAAAAGCAAAAATTTAAGAGTTTTAAACCGTTTAAACCATATTTTTTATTTTTGGTTCTAAACTCTTTAATTTTGGCCTAAGCTTAGATAATATATACCATTCAATGCGTCTCGATTAAGGTTTGTAGGGTCTAAAACCGGTTTCTGATTTGTAAGAAATCAAAAACTACTTTTCATACAAAAAAAGTATCCTTTTATTAAAATATTTTTATTATTTCAATGATTTATCAAATCATTTTCATTTATTATTGTATTAATATTTCCTTTTTTTTGTAGATAAACGTGAATTGAGCAAACATCGCCGTGAATTGGGCAATTTGAAGCAATTAATTGATGAAATGGTCCGTTCCGGATATGCCGACGGTGGGGCAGCATTCAGGCCTGGAAAATAACCAAAAAATGTGCCAAAATATTCACCAAAATTTGCATACCAAAGAAATGACCAAAACATTTGACCAGAAAACAAATTTACCAAAAACCAAAGAAGATATTTTTCAATTCTCATTTTCACCAAAGAATTCCCCCAATTTTTGTACTATTCGCTACCGTATTCCTTCCAATCATGGTAATGGTCCCTTCACCACATTTTGGCTCCCATCCCAAAATGTTTTTTGTTTGCTTTCTTTTTTTGTTTGTCAGCTTTAATTTTCTTCCCAATTTCATCCTCTCCGAACATTCTCCAAACTTTTCCTTCGATCATGCCATTTTTTTGCAAATTCCTGGTTGCCTGTCAATTTCCGCCCATTCACCTCCTTCACCAAATAAATTGTGAATAATTATTTTGTTTAGTATCCATTCAACCTTTTTGTGCTTTCCATTAAACCTGATGAGTCCATTTTTATTATATTTTTTATTTATCAATCAAATTGAAATCATCTCAAAAATGATAAAATGTGATAATGTGCCTATTTATGGAAGAATGTGCTTTGGTGGATTATTAATAGAGGGAAAATATAATGCAAAAATGATTAAAATGTTTCATTTTCTTTGTTTAAAGTCCCATTCCGCCATCGGCATTTATAATTTGACCGGTCAAAAAACTGGCACGAGAACTAGCCAAGAAAAGGGCAACATTGGCCACTTCATCGATTGTTCCGGACCGGCAAAGTGCATTGGAATTTGATTTGATGGCAAACTTGGGAATTGAATGCAAAATTAGTAATCCACCTTTCTTTCTTACCTCGTCGCCATTTTCCAATGAATTTGTTTGCCTCGAACGAAAATCAGATCGAATTGAGCCAATTCTACAAATGAAATTAAAATTATTAATTAGTGGATTAATATTTACTTGATGAAATTCACCCGAATGCCCATTGGTCCAAATATTTTTGCCGAATTTCGAGTCCATCCATCCAATGCTAAACTTTTAAAATATTTTTATTTTATTCACCCTCTGTTTTACCTCCATTATAAATTGATGGCCACGGTGGAAATATTTGTTTGGTTGGCGAATTGGCATTCAAAACAATGATTGAACCCTGCGTTTTGGACAAATATTTGGCGGTCATTGAGCTCAATTGGACCAAACTGAATGAACATTTTAAAATATATTCTATAATAATTAACTTTCGAATATTTTCTCCAAAATTGTCGGTGGAATTGGAGTCAATTTCGGGCGATTCATTGCAAATCTTAAATGATAAATTTGTTTTTGTATTTAAATAAAAGTAAATTAAAAATATACAATTATATTTTTATATTTTTCCGTGAATGGTCCAAAATAAAAATTTTTTAAATCAAAACACAAAAATTGTAATTTTTAAATTCTTCTTTTAGTTAAATCATTTATAACTTTTTATTAGAGATAAAAAATTAAACAATTATAATAGCATTATAGAGCATAGAGCTTATCGAAATAGGTCTACTTATTTGTATATTTTTTACATAGCTTTCAAAATGAAAAAATGGAATTTTAAAATATATTTTGACTAAATCTTTTATTCCTTTTTAATATAGATTTAAAATTTAATTTATGTTTTAATTACCACTAAAGTGTCAATTTTCCCAAATTTTTGTACGGTCCTTTCCAGCATTGATTTTGCCATTTTTTCCTCCAGCAAATTTCCAACAATCATCAACACTTTTCGTTCATCTACGCCAGCACGAATTAAAACATCTTTTGTGCTCTATTTTGAAATGAAATCAACATTTAATATCTCATAATTCTCCCAAACAGTCAATTTGTCCATCGAATTTCCCTGCACCGTCAATGATGCCCCTTCTCGACCAAAACTCAAAGCAATTTGTCGGCCAAGTACTTTGGTTGCGTCTAAATAAAAATTAATTATTTTAAGAGGGATTATTGAGAATTTACCCGTAACAATGGCAACTTTTCCAACAAATTCGCCTCTATACGACGGTGATGGCGATTTGCGATCAGCTGCTTTTTTACATGGAATTGAGCCATTGGATTGGATAGAATTGGAACTACTGGATCCTTTGGATGGAGGGCCACTCATTTTAAATTGAAGGAAATAAAATAGAAATGCTCAAATTCTGGTCCAAAATTTAATCGGGTGAGAGAATTGTTGCCAAGGAAAATTTGGAATAAAATATAATAATGGAAAATTGGTGAAGTAGACGTAAAAATGTGCGAAATTGAAGGAAGTAATTGGGCGGATTTCTTTGGCAAAAACAACTGCTAAGAGTGCAAATACAAATACAAAACTACCTGTTTTCGCCATAAAATTGACCAGGAAAAAGAAAAAATAAAATGAAACGAATCCAACAAACTCGTGCTATTTATTTTAAACCATTTCCTTCGCAATTATTTCTTGGCCATAACATTTCCTCCTCTTCAGACCTTCAAAGCTCAGACATAAACAAAAATATTATATTTTGAAGATTGAACTAAAAAGCCCTAATTATAATTTGAGGGTATAAAATCTTTCAAAGATCCATTGAATTAAAAGCTTTAATTATTAATAAGATAAGACCCATAACCATAAACATTTAAATTAATCAAAATTATATCTTTAAATGGAGACAAATCAAAAAGCGAAACCAATGTCAATTCAAAGACCTATGAAAATATTAATTTGCCCTAGGGTAATTACATATTTTCATAGGCATGGCAAACATTCCATTTAATAAAAATATTCATTTTCAAAAATCTCCAAAAACAGATCCAAGTATAGCTCATGAAAAACTAATAAAAAAGAAAACAAACAAAAACAATCAATTTCTGCTCGCCTAATTTTAATTAAATATTCTGGAGGAGCAAAGGGATTCGAACCCTTGAATGCTGACTGTTCTTAGCATTGAGATCTAAATTTCGTTTGACGTGCCATGATTAAGATAATAATAGGTTTAAATAAGTTAATACCTAATAAATTTTTTCCTTTCTAGCTTATTAATAAAATTTTTGCAACTGTCATTTAAACATGAATTTAAATTTTAAAATAATCAAAAATATTCTTTTTATGAATTGACCTGAATAAATTGAGAAAAGGCAAAAATAATAATGAAAAATTGCACAGAAAAGTGCCAAATGAATTATTGGGGAATTAAGTGAAACAATGGAAAATATAAGTGAATTTTAAATATGTTTTTCCCCATTTCTCATTAAATGTATGTTTCTCCATTTTTATTGCTGCTACTTTGCTGTTGTTCCTCTAATCCGGCCAAATTCTGTTTCGACAATGTTTTTTCCAATTGAGCTTGGCTGCTTTTCAATTGGGCCCGGACCGAGGCCAAATTCTCCAAAATTTGTTTTTGTCTGGCAATGTCCTTTCGCATATTGAATGAACGATATTGAGGATTCTGAAATGGGAAAATGACCAATTTTAATTAATTTAATTGACAAACTCGGCAATTGAATGGCTTTGGGGTGCTGCTTCGGCTTTCTTCCCCTCCCTCATTTCCATCAATTGTTGCCAAACTTTGCAGCGAATCTTGGAGTCGCCGCATTGTGGGCGATCGCAAACTTCGTCGAATTCCTTGCTCACCAAAACAATCCTTTATTAATTTAATTGAATATTTAAATGTTTTTTTCCCAATTTCAACCTTATTCCCATCATTTGTTGAATTTTTACGGGAAAATGGCGATTGTGGCACCAAAAATTGGCCATCCCTCTTTTTGGCCGATCCAATTGGAATTCGAGGCGCCGGAGGAAGCGGAGAAAATTCGGCACTCAAATCATCTTCCTTAAAATTGAATAAATGAAGGAATTAATTTAAATTTAACTTGAGAATTTGTTGGGCTAAGCAAAAGATGCCGAAATTTGACGACACTGGCCGTTTCGATGGAAGATGATGTTGGGGAATTGGCCTGGGTGGATGGAGTAGAATTAGGCCTGAAAATGTGAATTTTAAAGGGTGGAATGGAAATGGGACAAAATGAACCCATTTTTGGGTGGCGCATTGGAATCGAGCCGATCCAATTTGGTGGCATTATTTTCATCAGCCGCAAAATTCCCATTCAAATCGACGGCATTTTCGGCCACATTTTGGCCACCCGACAAAGTCATCCTTCTTTGTTCTTTTGACCCAAATGAGCTCAAACGTGGGCGCCTCAAAGTTAGCTGTTCAAACTGAAAAATACAAAATTTGTTGGGAATTTTGGCCCAATTATTGATGCAAAAATGTTGGGAATAATGAATTAAATGGAATGGGAAAATGATGGGGGAAGGCGTAACGCAATTGTGGCTGATTAATTGAAGATTATTAAGGTAAAACCGCTTATAGCCCAGTCCAATTGACAGATGATGGAACGAGAATTGGGTGAATTTGGTTGGAGAAAAGAATGGCCCAAAAAGCAATGCAAAGCAATTTTCCCGGTTATTTGCCTTTGCTTTATATTTTTGCTGGGAGGAACACTTTTTGTGGTCTAAACTAAATGGTTGGCTGACGCATCATTTTTATTACCATTCAATATTATGGCCAAAATGGAAAGTAAAAAAGGGAGAGAAATGAATTATTCAAAAAATGGAATAAAATACCAAATTGAATAATTTTGCTGGCCAAAAATTCCCCAAATAAATTCCATCAAATATTATCATCGGCCCACCCCCTTGCAAAATGTGCCTCACTCCTCCAAAAATTCCCCAAAATTCATTCCCACCGCTGACAATTTTATAAATTTTCGCATGCAAATCTATCCCAATAAAAAGGGCGCCGCCGGGGCCAATCCAAAATCAATTCCCAAATAACAATTCTCCCATTCCATTTTCCCTTTTCAATAATATCAATTTCCCCATTAATTCAAAATTATTCACCAGTCCCGAAAGTCGGCCACCAGTCGAATTATTGCATTTTGGCTTGTTGTTGTTATTTCCTGTTGGCGGTTTTGGGGCAACAAATTTATGTTCCTTTGGAGGAACTGATGATAATTTGGATGAAGTCGATTGGGGACTGTTATTTGCGGCAAATCGCACTTTTGATTGTCCATTTGTCGAATTATTCTTTTGGCATATTTCATTTTGCTTTTCCCTCAATCGAATTGGAATTGGCAACATTGATGGACTTGGAATTGTTCCTAAAATTTGTAGATTCATTCCCCTCCATTTCCTCTTCCATTTTTTCTCACTTTGTTGTTTTACATTCCAACTTTTGGCCCTTTGGAATGGTCCTCCAATTTTTGGTGAATTTTGCTGTTGTTTCCTTTCTCCACTTCCCTTTTCTTTTCCCGAATCGCCTTGTTGTGGTGTTTTCGGCGATTTTGTTTGTTTTTGACCCGCCGAAAATGAAATATTTTCTGCCGCAATTCGTCGTTGGAATTCCAATTCACGAAGCTACAAAAAGGGATCAGTATTTAATTTATCGAAAGACTATATTGTGACAAAATAATTATTATAATGGCTTAAGGTGGGTTTATCGTTTATCATTTAAACGCATTGAATGGTATACAATTTGATGGTTTGGTTAACAATTAAAGGGTAATAAACGCTTTAAACTCATTTTAGTTTAATGGTTCAAAAATAACTTAAAATTGGTTAAACCTAAGCTAAGAAAGAATCAAATTATTCGACAGACAAAATTTATCAATCTATCAATAAAGTATTAGGTAAGATCTAGCTTGAACCATTACAATCTTATAAAGAAAATTGGCCATAAAATATCCGCATTTACCTGTTTGAGTACTTCTTTGACCATTTTATCATCATCCGATTTCAATACTTCCTTTGCCACTTCCATTTCCGCGTCCCCATCCGCCAAAATGTGCCGAAATAATTTGGCCCTTTTCAACAATTCTGCCTCCTTTTGGGCCCTTTGAATTCCATCCAAATATGTTTGCTCATTTTGGTCTCGAATCTATCCATTAATTCATTAATTAATTTATTTTATTATTCCAATTCAAAATAATATACTTCAATTTTTTGTGTCCTCCTCCTCTCTTCCGCCATTCGTTCCTCCTCTTCCCTTTTGTTCTTCTCAAATTCTTCCTTTTCTAATCTTTTTTGTTCCATTATTCTTTTTTCCATTTCCATTTCTTCTGCCACTCTTTTTTCGGCCAATTGTTTGTCCAATTCCTCTTGCCATCTCAAATTTGCCATTTGTGTTGAATCCATTCCAATTTCATTTTGTGGCGCAATTTCCTTTTGTCCATCTTTTGATGGCGAATTTGCACTGTCCGATGAAGAAGAACCCGAGAATGGAGGAGTTGGAAGCAAAGAAAAGGGCATTTTCTATTGAAAATTTGCATTCATTGATATGGAAATTAATGAATTTTGGACCTGTTGAGGAAGGAAAATGGGATCGAGGAATGTTGGAGTCGAAATTGGCATTGGATATGGAGGAAATTGGGCAAATTGTTGAGCTGTTTGGATGGGAAAGAAATTGGGCATTGGATGATAAAGTGGAGTGGCCGGATGTGGAGGATATTCCATATAAATTGGGAGAATGGGTGATGGATTTGCGGTGATGTGGATTTGTTGGAGTGGGGGATATGGCGATGATTGGATTGGTGGAATTTGGCCATGGCCTGAAATATGGGGGGAAATGAATAATATTTTATGGGGCAATTACCAGCAGAATAATTGAATGATTCATTTGGGATAATTGTTTGTTGTTCCATGGCCACAGAAGAATTACAACTTGAATTGGCCACATTCATTTCCAAATCAATTTTGTTGGGATTTTGGTCCTCCTTAATAAAATATCATTCATTTCCATTTCAATGCCAACTTGCCATTCTTGAATTTTGCATTTCGGCATTTTCCTCATTATTCTTTTCCTTTATTATGCTCTTTTTATTGGCCAATGTTTTTCGGCCAAATGGGAACCAACTATGTTTTTCGGATTCAGCTGAATAAAAAATAATTTACGCATTGAGACAAGAAATTTACTCAATATATGTAAGCATTCTCACTCCCATTTTATTATAACCACAAAAGCACTTTAAGCCTAAAGAAAGACTTTAGAAGTGGCAGCTGGATGGATGAGTTAAGTGGGAAGGGGGGCCAATTGGCTTCTTCTCCCCTGCCGGTGGGTTGGATCATCATTTAAGTCCCTTTCACCCACTTTAGCTCATTTTCCCTCCCATTTTCCAATCTCGAACCCACCTTTCTCCTTTTCCCATTGCTCCCGCTTCTTCTTGGTCAATGACCCATCGCGGGCATGGAATCCATTCTCGCCGGGTAACTGAGTGATCCGTTGGCCTTTTCTTTCCATTTTCTCAAATTTCTCAAATTACTTTTACCTAAATCCAAATTTTGTGACATTTGTAAAAGTTTAATGAATGGAAAATGGACGAAAAATTAAAATAAATGTAAAATAACGCGAAAAAAAAAAGTAAAAATATGCAATTTTGATGGTATAATATTTTTTACTAGTAATTTGGGTTGAATGATTCCTTTTTTGGCGGGGAATTGCTTTGCTGAATGTGAATGGGTTGGATGAATTTTTGCTGCGTTGCTTTCGTCGTCCTTTTTTGCCCTTCATCTATTCATCCTCATCCTCCATTGCACTCACAGCAGGAGGAATGAGGACATCCTCCTCCATCGGGATGACAAATTGGGAAGAACCGGAGGAGAAGGAGAAGGAAGAATGGAATGAAAATGACCGGGGACAAAAAAAATCCAGCGGCCATTTTACATAGAGGATTGGATTTTTGCATGAGGCAAATGATTGGGTATGGTTTATGGTATTAGTAGGGAACTAATTAAACGCAAAAATAATGAAAAATTTGCCTTAGGCAATATTCCTTCGGCACGGAGACCGGAGAAGAATTTTCCAGAATTGGATTTTATTTTGACATAAAAATCGATGAATGTTCCTTTGGGGGATTGGTTTGGACTCGGTGTTCTTTTCTGTGTAGCATCAGGCGCCAGTCACAGAAGGCAAACCCACCAAAATGGACACCTGCCGCCGATGGAAAAGCAAAATAGGAAAATGCGCCCCAAAGCCGTCCATCCGCCCATTCCCATTCAATTTGACCATTCCACCCATTTCCCATTCACATTTGCTCGACCTTCGCCCTCGACCTCCGTTGTTGTTGCGCCCTACCCACCCCCATCCATTCATAAACATTTAAGATTGGCATTTGCCCGTTCACATTTCAGCCAAAACTATGTAAATTTGGTGAGGGCGAGGAATCGAGAATGGATTAATGGTCGGATTCGGGAATTGGCTAAAATCAAAGGCAATGAATGCGAAATTTTTAAAACGCCTCGGGGTGGATCTTCTCAATGGTGGCAGAATTTTATCCCGAAAAATGTAGGGGATTACGATTAGATTACTTTCTGGAACTCTGTTGGATTATTTCCCAACCAATTAATTCATAATAATGAATAATTGCGTATCCGAAATCCGTTGCATTTGATTGTGGCAATGTTCGCGTAAATAAATTAGCATAACGAAATAGCCTCGGGGCAAAACTGGATTGTAAAGGCGGAGCTTTGATGTTTTGATTTTTTATTTGATTCAAATTTGTTGGTTGGAATGAATAATAAAATTGGAATGCAAATGGTGGGCAAAAGCGTTTCGTTTGGCTGCACTTTACGACCCACAAACATTGAGAGCAGCAGCAGATCGACCAAAAGGAAAAAGAAAAGTGTGGAAAATGGAACGAATAAAAATAAAATGTAAAATGGGAAGTGAAGTGTTTGTTATTTATCATTATCAGATTATGAACAAATTTGCAACAATTTTAATAAATTATTGATCCATCTCAATAATATTATCAATTCATTTCATTCCATCAATTCCAAATTTTTTAATTGTATAATACCCACTAGGTTATATAGTCGACATCTTTGTGTCATTTTCTTCAATTTTTTGAAATGGTTCAAGCTTTAAAGCCGTAAAAATTTTTTATTGAAAATTTAGTACTAAAATGAAAAGAAAAATTAACACCCAAGTTTGCTTCTTGCAACAAAATACCAAAATTCAATCCTTTATATTGACATTTGGCATTAACTCAAACCTTGGAAAAGAATGAAAATTTGCCATTTGCCCCCACAGAGAAGATCATGTAAATAAAATTAAAGGAAAATTAGAGGGTGGAGCTTTATTAAATATACTGTAATGTTAATTCAGCTAAGAAAATTGGCCTTTTAAAATTTTAAATGAAAATTGAAATGAACCTATCAGAAGTAAATTGCTATTGCTAGCCATATAATAATGAAATGGGGACTTGAAATAAAATTGATTTATTTTTATTCAATTCAAAGTAATTGAAAAATTGTACAATGTTAATTCATTATAATTCTTTACTAAATTTTAATAGAATTTTGGAAAAGTAAAAAGAATTTTATAGGTGTTATGGGTGACAATATTCAAATTTCAAATTCATCCCATTCAAAATCTGTCAATTCGATTCATTTATTTTAACCATTCTTTCTTCCTTTAATCGCCTTATATAATAGTGCCGCACCGCCTCCTACCATAGCTCCTCCAGCTGCCGCTTTCCAAAAGCTTCTTCTACGTCGTTTCCTTTAAAGTAATCAGTGTAAAATATTGCCAAAATTATGGCTTACTTCTCCAATGGTTCAATCCATCCTTGGCCTTCTAAATTTGCATTTCCAACAGCTAAAGCTCCTCGATTATCGGGATTGGCCAAAATTGGATAAAGTAAAAGTTGAAGAAGCAAAAGAAGATGAAATAATTTTGGAATGGTTAGGTTGAACATTTTTTTTGTTTGGCGAACGGATGGAAGAAAAGTGCGGGTTTTGTTGATGATCTGGCGATGATAAAATGGAAATGGAAGGAAATTTATTGAAAATTGGGCACTAAATTTTGTTAAACTATTAAAAGTAAATGAAAAATCCAATTTTGTGATGGGACCAAGTTGATGACTGGCCGAAATGAATGGGATGTTTTATTGGGCCGAAAATATCCCTCCTTCAAGTTTACGAAAGAATGGGAAGGAAATGGGAGACGGGAATGAAGATGAACAACGAAGGGAGGATGATGAGACATTGGTCTCCTCACTTTAGTGGCCGATGAGCAAGGCAACCTGTTTACGCGCAAAGAGTATTGCCCAGTTAGTTGTTTATCAAAATAATAATAAGAGTGTGAACAAAAAATAATTCATCATCAAAAGTTTAAAGGGTCAATTTATTTTTCTATAATGTCAAATTTGGAATCATGAATCAGTGATACGAAATTTGGTGGAAAAAAATAGAATGAATTGAATGGATCTGTTGGATTCTGAATCATCATTTTGTGGTGCCTGAATCCGCCGGCAAATTTGTTTGAGGCGGCAGAGTGGATTGCCGATTTTTGTAAAGATTGTAGGCAGCAGCAGCCCCGAGGCCAAGAACAGCTCCAACGGCGGCTCCCTTCAGCAGACTTGATGTTGCGCGACGCTTCCTTCAAATTCCAATCAAATAATGGCCTTTTTCGAATGAATTATTTTACCGAACAACAATTGTTTTCTCCTCGGCATTTTGGCTTTCAACGGCAGTCAAAGTGCCTTGGCCTTGGCCAACTGGAATGGCAGCCGAAATTGGGGCCGAAATTAGTTGGATGAGGAGAAAAGCGCAAATCAATTGAGCATTTTTCATTGTTTTTGGCTGATTATTTGGAAGTTTTTAGTGAAAATAAAATGAATGATTGCGCAAAAGGAAAAAGGACGAATGAACGGAGAAACTGACTATGGAAGGGGGAAAAGGTGACAAATATTTAGAATTACGGCAACGAAAAAATGAGATTACAACGGTGGAACCAACGAATGTATTAATTTCAATCAGACCTATAATTTTTTCTTACCTTAAATTATTTTTTTTTTCATTTATTCGAACATTGGCCAATCTTTCTTTTCCCTTTTTAAAATTTACAAATATACAAAAGTGAAAATAAAATATGAGAAAATGCAATTTAATTTATTCAAAAATCAAAATATATTCATAATTCATATAAAATAAATGGGGGATAATGGATATTTATTTATTCAAAATCACACATTAATGTTATGTTTTGGCCAAATTTTCTTAAAATTCCACTTTGATGAAAATAACGATGATGAAGCAGAATATGATATGACTATAAAAAAGATGAGCCAAACCATTTTGATGAAGTCCAATGTCCAATGCAATCAGAATGGACGGCGGATTTCCATTCTGGCTGATGAATGAATAGATGAAATAGCCAGCCCATCATAGCAAGGAAAAAGATGCAGAAGACGACAAACAAGCAGATTTGAACAGTGAGAACCGTGCGATTTGCTCCATTTTGACGTGGTCGCCAATGTTGTTCTGTAACATAGTAAATTAGTAAATGAAAATGGAATTAAATAAATTACCATTCCCGACTTGATAGCTTTGTGCTGGAATGGAATTTGGTGCCGGATAAGGAGGCGGCAATCCCGAATTGATTGTTGGATTAGTTGAATAGTCGCTTTGATATGCAGACCAGCGTTGATTGTCCATTTGTATTGGAATTATATTTTTGAAGGAATAACTTAGCTTTTGCATTTGATTTGATCTAAGTTGGGAACATTATAAATTGTATGTAAAGTAAAATTGTAAAATAAATGATAAAATAAATAATTTAAATTGTGCAAAATGCATCAAAATGGATATAATTAATAGATCTGCAAAATCAATCAAATTTATCAAATATGCTAAACAATAATATTTATTTATATTCATTTGAGATATCAAAAATGTATATCAAGTAGAATAATAAGAGAAATATGGAATAATTCACACAAAATCTACTGCTATTTGATAATAGGGAATACAATTATGCATTATTAATTATTATGTGTATTCCAAACAATAATATCTTCATTCATTTTGGTAAATCATTAATGGCGGATGCTGAAGAAGACCACCAGGATGATAATAATGGGCACAACAATGAAGCAAATAACAATGCATGTGACAATGCCGCACATTCCAACAGTGCCAACAATTGCCCAATTGTGCCAACGGCTTGGTTCTGGAGGAGAAAATGAATGATTTAATAATAATAAATGGATTCAATTCAATTATACCTTCATAACCTTGGACAACAATATGATTGGTCGGATTTGGGGCCGTAACTTCAACACAAGTTTGAGGTGGCAATCCCGAATTATTGATTTTTGGATGAGTTGCATTGCCTTGATTTCCAGTTCCGCGTTTTTGATTCGTCATTGAATAATTCGTGAGGAAAATAATTTGAACTAAAATGAAGGAATGTTGAAATTAAAATTATTTAAAATAAAACAAAAATAATTGTTGATTTTGATTATAAAATCAATTGTAATTATTAAATATGCCAAATAATAATATTTATTTATTCATTTTAGACACCAAAAATGTATATTAAGTAAAAGAGCAGGAGAAATGTGGACACAAAATCTATTGCTATTTGATGACAGGGAATACAAATAAGCACATTTGACATTTTCAAGTATTCCAGACAATTATTTGCATCATTCTTTCATGGGTACAAAAAGGCATATTTGATTAACACGTAGATGACCAATGCCAATAGAAGTGTGCAGAAGATTGAACCGATGACGCCAATGAATATTCCGCATGGTTTTCCAATTTTGGATAGGCTACATTGTCCTCCTGGAAATGTAAAATGAATTTAAGGATTCAATTATATTAAAATATACCTTGATTACGTTTGGTTGAATTTGGGGCCACAACTTTAACAGATTTTGGTTCCGAATTGATTATCGAATCACTTTGACATTCAGTGCAGTGCTTTTCATCTTCCATTGAATAGTTTTTTGAAGGAATTTTACTTCACGTTTTGATCTAAACCTGCGATATGTAGAAAAATCAAAAATAAAATTAATCAAAATCGATAGTTATTAATGGATTTGTAAAATCAATTGTAATTATTAAATATGTCAAACAATAATTAATAATTTATTCAATTATGAACCAAAAATGTATATTAGTGAATAATAGGAAGAACATGGAATTATTTACATACATATTACATAAGCGATATATGATTATAGGGAATACAATTATGCACATTATTTATTATGTATATTCCGAACAATAGATATCTTCATTCATTTTGATAAATCAATGAGGCATGTTGAAGTAGATCACCAGGAAGACCACCAAGAAAATGATGATGGGCACAACAAAGAGGCAACAAACGATGATTCCACATGTTCCAACAGAGCCGAGAATTGCATAATCGCGCCAACGTTTACGTTCTAGAAAGAAATGAACAATAATAAATGGATTCAATTGAATTAAACCTTGATAATCGGGGACAACAATTTGATTGGCCGGATTTGGACCGTAACTTCAGCATAGCAAGTTTGAGGCGGCAATCCCGAATTATCGATTGTTGGATGAGTCGAATTGCTTTGATTTCCGGTGCCGCGTTTTTGATTCACCATTGAATTATTATTTGTGGAAATAAAAATAATCTATGTCTACAAAACAGAATTTAGGAATATTAAATAATTATGGAAATATTGGTTGATTCTTTTTCGACAAAACAATTAAAATAATATTTATTGTATTTAATATTTTATATGACAAGAAAAATGGGGGAGTTGTTTACATAATACAAATAAATATCAATGAATTATCAAAATCATTCATTTATATTATACTCCAATTTTCTTTGAATATTTGCATCATTTTGAGAAGCCAAACCATTTTGATGAAGTCCAATGCAATCAGAATGGATGGCGGCTGTGGAAATTGATCATGTTGATGAATCCATAAATGATCCAGCCCAATACAGCAAGGAAAAAGAAGCAGAAGACGACATAGAAGATGATGAAAATCCATTTGCCAACTTGTTGATTTGCTCCATTTTGACGTGGTAAAGTTTGCCAACGTTGTTCTTAAAGAAGAAAATCAATGAAAATGAATGGAATTAAATAAATTACCATTCCCGACTTGATAGCTTTGTGCTGGAATGGAATTTGGTGCCGGATAAGGAGGCGGCAATCCCGAATTGATTGTTGGATTAGTTGAATAGTCGCTTTGATATGCAGGCCAGCGTTGATTGTCCATTTGAATTGAATTTGAATTGAAATTATGTTTGAAGAAAGAGGTTTTTGGGCTTTTGTTTTATCCTAAAAATGAGAAGTTGAAAATCATTAAAAAATGGCCTAAATCCTAAAAATGAAATAAATTCTCATCTTTGCTAAATGCTGCTTATTATATGAAGAGAAATAAATGTTAAATAATTTTGGAAATATTGATCCAATTTAGCGACAAAAAAATAAGTGACCAATGAAAATATTAACATTTATAGCTTTTATTGTTTAAATAAATAACAATGAAAATGGAAAAAGTTTACATTATACACAAATATCATCATTCATCATCTCATCTTTCATCAATGGATATTAATTAGGAAAGATAATCAATCAAAAAATAAATGCCGGTGCCCAAAGCAATTATGCCAAACAGTGTGCAACAAATGATGCAAGCACAGATGCATAATGCGAGATATTCTAGGCCGCATCGGTTTTTGACTGAAAATGAAAAATGAATGAATATATTCGATTTAATTATAAAATTATACCTCGATTACGTGGGCCTGAAATGGGACTCTGAGAAAACGATTCAGAATTGTTTGTCGAATTCGTTTGTGTCGAATCGGTTTGGCATGTTGTAGAGAAAATGTGATCTGCCATTGAAGTTTTGTGAAAGAATTCAGGTTTTGCTCTAAAATATGGAAATGTTAATCAAAATGATATAATTAAGAAATTGCAAATATTGATTGATCCATTTATGGACAAAAAATTTAATAAAGTGACCAATTAAAATAATATTTATTTATCATTGTATTTAATATTTTATATGACAAGAAAAGGGGGAAAAGCTGTTTACACTTTACATTATACAAATAAATATCAATGAATTGTCAAAATCATTCTAATATTACAGGCCAATTTCTTTGAATATTCGCATCATTTTGAGAAGCCAAAACATTTTGATGAAGTTGAAGTCCAATGCAAATTAGAATGGATGGCGGCCCAAAAAGACCAAATTGAAGATTATATAGAGGAAGAAGCCCAAGAAAGCAATGGCGAAGATTATTTGGATGCCAAAAATGGTGAATACAATGCATTTGCCAACTCCATGTAGTCCATTTTGACGTGGCAAAGTTCGCCAACGTTGTTCTGAAACGTAGAAAATTAATCAAATTACTGGATTAAATAAAATTACCATTCCCGACTTGATAGCTTTGTGCTGGAATGGAATTTGGTGCCGGATAAGGAGGCGGCAATCCCGAATTGATTGTTGGATTAGTTGAATAGTCGCTTTGATATGCAGGCCAGCGTTGATTGTCCATTTGAACTGGAAGGAATTATATTTTTGAAGAGGTCTTTGGCTTTTGTATTTGATTTGTCCTAAAAATGAGTTATTGTTTATAAAATTATAAAATGTGGTGAACACGTGAACGTGAATAATTTACTCATCTAAATTCTAAATATGAAAAAAGAAGTGTTTTTGAAGGTTTATTTAAATTCTAGGTATATTTATATTAGTCATCATTCATTATGCACCGAAAATCCATGAGATTAATTGATTCGAAAAAAATGTGTTCGATATCCGATTGTTTTTTATTAGCGAAGATGAAAAATGAATGAACAATGCATTTCTATCAAAGAATGCGGAAAGAAAAGAAGTGAAATGAAAAGTGAATCAACATCAAAATAAAAAATCAATAATGAATGAAAAAGGACGAAATGTCACAATGAAATTTTAAAAGTCAAAATGCCATACGCCATAGTTTCTTTTTTTTCAAATTTTATACCATATCCGTAACCGTAACAATAATCCACAACCAAAATCGGAATTTAGTTACCTCTGTTCTTGATTTTTACTTGTTCATGAACAATTTATATTTAGATGGCTTAAATTATGCAAAATAAAGGGAAATGATTGTGATCTGCAATCAGCATAACAATTTCATGACTTCTTAGAAGCCAATCTACATATAAAATAAATATTGCCCAATTACCTCCAGGATTAATTTAATCAATTTATTTATCATCATTCAGAAAATTAAATTAAAAATATGCAAAATAAATCATTCAAAATGAATTAATGGATTTGCAAAATTCATTCATATTATTTATCATATGTCAAAGAATATTTGCTTCATTTTTGGAATGTACTTAGAAAATGATTGAATTCAATGTAAGATCTGATGATCATGAAAATTGTGATGCCAAAAAATATTAGGAAAAATAGGGAAATGATTGTGAAAATGCATTTGCCAACAAAACGATTTCCTCTATTTTGAGGCGGCAAACTGTGCCATTGCCAAGGAGGAATTTGTTCTGAACGAAAAAGAAGAAAATGAATGGAATAGATTTATTATTAATTACCATTTTGGACTCGATAACTTTGCAAATGTGAAGGGACGGCGAGGAAATTGGGATTAGCCGAATTTGGGGCCACAACTTCAGCATAGCTTGGAGGTGGCAATTCAGAATTGATTGCCGGATGCATTGAATTATTTTGATATTCCGGACCACTTTTTTGGTCTTTCATTGAATAATTTTTGAGGAAAACTTTTGGTCTTAAATGAGGGAAAATTATGAAATCATCAAATGACGTAAAATCTTTAAAAAATGTTTTTTATGGACGAAAATAAATGTGGAAACTGAAAATGGAAAATATTAATCATCGATTTTGAGATGAAAATTGGTAGGAAAGAAATAAAAAATGGGCCAAATGAGGAGTGGCCAAAGAAAACAATTTTTAACATTTATTTTTATGTTTATATGGCAACGAAAATAGAGGAAAGCAAAATGCCGTTGATTTAATTCATTGAATTCAATTTTATATTAAAAATAGAATTGAATGGCCCCGAAGGAATATTGCGTGACAAAAATGCAGAAATTCATATTTATCCAAATTAAAATGAAAAAAATTGAATTCTGATTATCAAAATTGGAATTCCGGAACAGTGACCCCAAAACCGCCATCAGCCACCAATGTTGTGCCACAAATATATTTTGCATCATCAGAGACCAAAAATTTAATGCAATTCGCCATTTCCTCGGCTTGACCCGGTCTTTTTATTATGGTCATATTTTTGAGCCAATCATTCTGCCAAAATTCACTTATTTTAGGGTAAATCATTAAATATTTACCGCCTTTTCCAGGCTCATTCCATTACGGGTAAAGAAATTGGTGTCCACCACACCGGGACTGGAATATAAATAAATTGTTAAAAAAGATTTGGAATAAAATGAACGGACTTGATGCAATTTATTCGGACACCTTTTGCGCCAAATTGTTAGGCAACCTTCGAAATAAAATTAAATAAAAATGAATTCAAAAATGAATGAACATACGGATCGCATATAATGGTCCAATGCTGCTTTCAATGCCCCATAAAAAGGAGCATCCGGACTTGGCCGAATGCCCAAAATTGAGCTGACCAAAATAATATTTCCATTTGCCTTTTCCAAATGTGGCAATGCCAATTGGGTCAATTGAATTGTGCTGAAAAATTTGGGGAAAATGAATTCAAATTAGAGGGAAAAACCTGCGAAAATTGGTCTGATAAATGTAATCGAGATTATCCATTGAATTTCTCTTCATTGGGTCCAAATATCCTGGCTTACAAAGTGCGGCCGCATTATTAATCTGAAGAATTAAAATTCATTTATTTTGGACCAATTCCAATTTGTCCTTACCAAAAATAATTTTCTCCACAGTTTCCTCTTTTTCCATTTGGCCCAAAATGCAAAGCATCCTTTCCTCCCCAATTCCGGCATTTTTCAACAATTTTTGTGTTTCCTTCAGCCTCTCCTCATTTTGTCCATGGATCACCAATTTTGCCCCTTCCTTCCCAAATTCCAATGCCGTTGCCCGTCCAATGCCGGAACTTGACCCGGTGATTATCACAATTTTATCCGAAAATCGTCGTTTCCCCTTTTGGTGTTGCCTTTTCTCCTCCAAATATTCAGTTAAATTATTTATTTGATGATATTTTAGGGAACCATTGGCCTTGGCCCCCTCCTTTTTGGTTGTTGGTCGAGTGAATTTTTCAAACATTTTTCAATGATTAAAATTGGGAAATTATCAAAAAGGAAGGAAAATGAATGGAATTTATGAGGAAATTTGAAGAATGATTTCCTAAATTTATAATTTGCCCAACAAAAATAATTGGCATCCATTAAAACAATACAAAGGTACAGTGAAATTTGTTTGATGTTTGAACTGTACGAACATTTCCCGGTTCATTTAATTTAAAATGGAATATTCACAATTACAATGAAAATGAATGAATTTTAAGTATGCCAATTTCTTTATTCATTCAAACATCGGCGTACATTCGACTTTTAATAATATTGTAAATGAGAAAAATGCAGGCGGCCACAAAAACCAACAAAACAATGTAACCAATGAATGAGCCAATGTATCGGTCAGGACGATTTGGAGGAGGCGATTGGGTGGTCCATTCTGGCCTTTGTTCCTCTGTGGAATGGAATATCGTATATCATCAAAATTTACATTAATTTCTCCTACCAATATTCAAATCTGCTTTCATCAACACCGGTTCAAGTTCTTCGTTTTTGATGCACATTTTTCGGGCAGAATTCATTTTTTAATGGATTATATTGTCATTCTGAAATTTTTTATTTGATGAAATTTTTCCAAATATGTCAAAAAAGCTTTAAAAGGCTTTGTTGACGGCATTTTAGGATTTGCCAGTGGCATTTTCCGCAAAGTGGCCCTTTCTTCCTTTTCTTTTGTTCCCTTGGGATTGCAATTATTTTTTAAGGCTGAATGCCACTTTTTCACATAACTTCCATACTTCTTCAGAAAAGAAAGGGAAATATTTTTGAAACAAAAAAAAAAAACAATTTTAATAACATTTTTTGTGGCCAATATTAAATAATGGCGGTAGTAAATATTTTAAATAATTTCATATTTATTGGGAAAAAATGGAAAGAAAATGATTTAATCGAATTCAATTTGAATTGATTTAAAAATGAAAATAGAGATGGAAAAATTATGAATTAGCATTGGCAATATAAAATACAAACAAATAAAAACATTTTAAGAATTAATAAATATTTCGAATAAGCAATTCGCACATTTTTGTATTGTTTTTTGGCAGTTTATTTTCCATTCATTATTCATTTTTTTCACCATTCATCAAATTGATCCAATTCGCATTGTTTTGCCGCCGGCAATTGTTCCAATTCTTGATAACTGTCAAAATTGCCTGTGTCCCCTTCATGGTAAATTGTTGGCAAGAAAGGAGGCTAAATTAATAAATTAATTAATTTTTGGATTAATTTTTTTGCGTACTTTATAATTTCTATTCAATAATTCATTCCATTCATATTGACTAAACCATCGATGACCTTTCAGCCATTCCAATCCTTTCCTCTCTTTGGCTTCCACTTGAAGTAATCCTTTGATCACTTCTCTAAAATGTCCATAAATTATTTCATTTCCAAAATTGGAACAAACTTTGCATTTGGACTGAATGTTTTCTTTGGGAAATTCAATCCATTTTCTTTGCTTTGTTGAATTGCTTCGAATATTTCTTCCGGTGATCTTCCACGAAATGGTTGTTCGCCGGCCAACAATTCAAATATCAAAATGCCCAATGCCCAAAAATCCACACTTTGATTGTGCCCTTTCCTCTCAAATACTTCCGGTGCCAAATATCCCGGTGTTCCGCAAAGTGTATAGCTTCTGAAATTTTTATTGAATTATTCATTCCTTTTTTGCATATTTTTCCAAAATTTCTCCCTTCTCAAAGTTCCCATTCTGCACTTCCGCGCAATTTCCTACCTAATTCCTCCTTTTTACCAATTTGAATGTCCTCAATATTTTTTTTTGTTTATTCACTCTTCAATTGAGTATTTTACTAAACAAAAAAAATATGTCCTGCTCATTTAAGCACCATTTTCCCCAATATTCATCATTTCCCTTTCCCAACAACAGTTGTCCCCGCCAACGCACTTTAGTCTTCTTCTATTTCCTCCACCTGACTCTTGGTTTTTAGTCCTCAAATAAAGCTCAAGGGAATTTTTTTGGCAAGATTGAAGGCCGAGGAAAATGACAGCCGACTCATCTTCCCATGGGTATTCAATACTTTTTTTTACAAAACTCCCCTCTCTGGGGAAATGCGATGGATGGAATTTTTGACTAGGATCATGATTATGTCCAGATGGCCATTCCATTCCATATTGTCTGTATGGAATAAGTTTAAAACCACTAAAGTGGAGAATTTTGATTGATTGATGGCATTTATTGCAGTAAAATGGACGACAAACAAATTCACGGGCTTTTCATATTTTTCTATGGCCAGTTGTTTTAATGGAGAATTTTTTTGGCATAAAGATCAACTGCCTTTGGGAATGAAAAAGAAGCCATCTGTGTCTTTTTGATGGCGTAATCGGTGGAATAGAATGGATTGGATCTCCCCAAAAACTTAAACCAATGACGCATAAAACCCGACGGGGAATTAATGGATTACCAAAGTTTTTGGGTGGGCGTAATTAATTTTATGGACCAAAATAACTAACTTGTTGTGAATGATTTTTGCAAAGCCAAAATCCGTTAATTTAATGTGGCCATGCAGACTGACCATCAGATTTTCGGGCTTGAGATCCCTGTAAGCCTAAAATGATTGAATATTAATTGAGAATTAGTCAAAATTTCATTACAATATGAATGGAATGAAGATATTCGAGGGCAAGAATGATTTCGGCTGCATAAAATTTGACGGATTGACTGGCAAATTTGCGCACCGCTCGAAAATAGGAAAACAATTCACCGCCGGGAAGGAATTCCATGACCATATACAAATTGGCCGCATCTTTTGCTGTGTCCCATAGTCGAACAATGAATGGATGGTCAAGGGCTTGGAGAATTCGCTTCTCCTGATGGACATGTTCAACCTGTCTTCGCTCAACAATCTTTGGAATGTGCCTAAATTGTTCAAATTAAAATGAAAAACAATTTCATTAGTGCGAACATTGATTTCAGTGCATAATATCGACCGGTGTCCCGGTGTTGGCAAAGTTGGACGCGGCCGAATGCGCCCTCGCCAATTGTGCAAATTGGGATCAAATATCTCTTCATCATTGTGTGGTGGGACTCTTCCTCTGGGTCATTTGGTTTACTCAATTCCGGAATTTGCATCATCCATCCACCTTTTCCATCATCCCCACCATTCGGTTTCATCAACAAACTTGGCTGATGTGCCAATGAAAGGCGGCTATATCGAAGAGCAATTACTTCGCTGATTTCCACTTCCGCATTCATTTCGGCCTGGGCTCCATCTTGGACATGTTCCGGCGCCGGCGATCGACTGGCCGATGAAATTCGTTTACTGCAGGATTGCCTTTGTTGGCCATCTCCTTCTTCTTCGAATTCATCATCCTCACAGTCATAGAATTCATCCTCATCCTCTAATTCCTCTCCATCATCGGCCATATCACCTTCAGAATGAATTTCATGGTCAATAGTGACAGAAGTGATGAATAATGCCGGAGGGCAAGATGGCCGATTGATGTTGGATTGTTTGCGAAGATTCAAAACTAAATAATGGACTTTTGGAAGAATTCTTTTCTGATTTACGGTATGTTTCGTGAGGGTCATCTTCATGATAGGAATGATGGTCCACTTCATCCTCCGAATTTTGACGTTGTTTCCCTCGTCGATCCAATGAAGAGCAGCGGCCATTGCGCAAATCAATGCAATAATTAATGGAAAGATCGACCATTTTATTAAATCTTGGACAAAAGTGTAATTAGAATTAAGGAAAAAAATTTGATTGACAAGGGGATGAATTTCTCAGGGAAAAGTAAAAGTGTAAAATTGGATGGATGAATGGACTCCGGTGGATTAGGCATCACAGATGTTTGAGAGGTGGAATGGGAGTTTATTCCCCAACATTCGCCGCTTCTTCCTTGCTTTTTCCCACCCAATGGGCGGGCCATTCTTTTCTTCGTCCATTTCTTTAAATATCCTCGCAATACATCCATCCATCCACCCAAGAGTCCACATTGGCCCATCAAGAGTGAATGAGGACTTCGACTGGCAACAGAAAGGATCGATTTGCTCATCAGGGATTTTGAGAGGGAAGAAAAAGCCACCCAGACCAAGGGAGGGGCGAAAGTCAATCCATCCCACCAGTGTTGTCCAAACGTCCTCGTCATTCGTCTCGTCCTCGTCTTCGTCCTCGTCTCGTCCCAAAAAAAAGACGAAAAAAACGAGACGAATGACGAGGGGCAAAAAAGGGCAAGACGAGAGACGAGACGAATGACGAGGGGCAAAAAAGGGCAAGACGAGAGACGAGACGAATGACGAGGGGTAAAAAAAGGGCAAGATGAGGACGAGACGAATGACGAGTAAATGAATAAAATGACGAGAAAAAGACGAAAAATGACGAGAAAAAGACGAAAAATGACGAGAAAAAGACGAAAAATGAGACGAAATGACGAGACGAATGACGAGGGGCAAAAAAGGGCAAGACGAGAGACGAGACGAATGACGAGGGGTAAAAAAAGCCAAGACGAGAGACGAGACGAATGACGAGGGGTAAAAAAAGCCAAGACGAGAGACGAGACGAATGACGAGGGGTTGAAAAAGGCCAAGACGAGGACGAGACGAATGACGAGAAATTTGAAATTTGGACAACACTGCATCCCACTTTCCTCCAATTTTTACAATGGCTCATTGGGAACAGCTGACATTTGGGTAAAATTGGTCAATTCATTTCATCAACCCCTTTTCATTTACTTTGACACCCCCGCAAGAAGGTGGGAGGATAATGAATTGGGGCCAAATTTTATTGGGGTTAAATGTGGAACGGATTGCACCAAAATATTTGAGGGAAATGATGGGGAAAAACAATAAATAAAACAACATTCTTGCCATTCATTTTTATGCCATCTCTGCTGTAAATCACGTGAAAAAGACATTCATTCAAACATTGGAATAATTAACAAATCTTTTGGAAAATATAATTTTTTTTGAAAAACTAATCTTTCCGGAATGAAACACAAATCTAACCGGAACACAAATCTTTCCGGAATGAAACACAAATCTAACCGGAAAACACAAATCTAACCGGAAAACTAATCATTCCGGAATGAAACACAAATCTAACCGGAACACAAATCTTTCCGGAATGAAACACAAATCTAACCGGAAAACACAAATCTTTCCGGAATGAAACACAAATCTAACCGGAACACAAATCTTTCCGGAATGAAACACAAATCTAACCGGAAAACACAAATCTAACCGGAAAATTAATCATTCCGGAATGAAACACAAATCTAACCGGAACACAAATCTTTCCGGAATGAAACACAAATCTAACCGGAAAACTAATCATTCCGGAATGAAACACAAATGATTTCCGGAAAATACTAATCCTTCCGATCCGGCTTGAATCAAATAGAAATCTTTATGGAAAATATACAAATCTTTCTAACATTTTATTCAATATAAATTCTGTCAAATTTGTTGGTTAACCAAATTGATATTGTCGATTAGAAAAGGGTTGAAGAAATGATGAAGAATATTGTTGTCGAGCATAATAAGATGGACCTTTAAAAATGCAAAATATTTAATAAATTATTTCCAGGTATATATTTTTACCCCAAATTCCAGCTCTTTGGCCACTGCTGTTTAAGCCGAAGAAAGGATTACGAAAATAGCCTTAAAATGTGGATTATTAGTTTATTTTAATTTAATTTATACCTCTGCCATTCGACTGCTGAAATTGGCGACTGTTTATCGGCGAATTCCTGCCAAAACCATTGCCAAATCGAATTGGTTGCTGGCGAAATCCAAAAAGGGGAAATTGAAGACCGCCCCGCTTTGGATAAGGAAATGCCAAATTTGGTGGAGGAAAAATGAGGAAAAGGGAAAGGAAAAAGATAATTAAATTCATTCTGTGACTAAAATTAAAAATAAAATATTTTATACAAAAAATTTACGCAATTTTCTAGTTTATGGCTTTTATTAGATCTCATACAAATGAAATATTCCAAAAAGTCAAAAACTTGTTTAAGAAGGGGAAAAGAAAGAGGAAATGATGCAGAACAATTCAAACACGAAAACCATGTTTTCATTGGATAAGCCGAATATTCCATTCAATATTTATACAATTAAAGATTGGATATTGATGAATATTTTTTAAATAATTTTTTTCACTTCCATTCTTCTTTTTAATTGAATGAAAAATGCAAAGTTTCATTGCCTCCGGCCGATTTTTCCGGTCTTACTTGGAGAACAAATGTCAAATAACTTATAGTCAAGGAAATCATCTAAAAAAATACAAAATTGGAATAATTTTGATTTGTTTTTGTTTTACCGTTAAAATTAATGGTTTTGTGACAACGGCAAATCCCCACAAAGTAATGCCCAAATTTGATTGATTGGCATGCTACAAAGGAGGAGGGGAACAATGGGAAATTGGGGTACTCACGGGGGCGGAATGAAAATCTACCGCAATGAAGACGCTGGCCAGCCGATAGACTTTTTCATTGTACGGTTTCCAAATACGCATATTACGATAGATTATGGATTCCACATCACGGATCTGAAATGTCCATCAAATAAATTATTTACCGTTTTATCTTTCTTGACCGTTGCATGAACTTTTGCCGGAGATGAAGTCAATCCAATCAGCTCAAATAGACAAAACATCAAATCGGGCACACTAATAAGGATATTTAAGAAATTGAAATTTTGGTGGGAAAGAGAAAGAAGGAAAGAAAGGAGGCAAAAAATGGTTGTTGGCACATTGCAGCCCAAAAGGGTGAATGTGTAAACCTTAATATAAAATAATTGTTTAAAAATGGGAAAATGGAGAGACTTCGAATGTGTCGTTGATAACTCGAACACGATTGGCCAATGAAACATGGTGGACATAGCATTCTTGCAATTCATTGCCAATTCCATCCATATCGCCTTCCTCCACCTCATCTCCAATCTGCACGAAATTATTTTAACCTTTTTTTCGATGCCCTATTTTCACTCCAACCTTCATCAATTTCAAGTGGTTGAATATGCATAATTCATGGTTTAATGCAGTCACAATGCAAATGAAAAATGTCAATGCGGAGGTCCAAACGTACATTGCCCAGAAAAAGATGCACAAAGTGAGGGGAAATAAATGTGGGTAGCCGTACATCTTTTGATCAAATTTGGGTAATTATTCTTAGCTGGGAGAAATTGTGGGAAAATTTACCAAATGTAATTTATCATCAAGTACGGAATTGCCTTCGACCCAACCTTGGTCTTGCAAAATTATTACCAACAAAATACTGACACAGGTGATCAATAAAAGTGTACATGTGAAAATGATTGTAGATTTGATGACTTTTGGGGTTTTCGGACATCCATTTTGGCAATAAATGACATCCCGAAGACGACATATTTGGCGATACCATTGATAATAAATGAGGAAACCCTGGGAATATTTTTGTATTATTTTTAGATTAATCAGCTGATGATTTAACCATTGAAATGACCGCCTGGAATATCCAGCTGAAAATGATCAATGAACGAGAATTCATCAAATCAAATTTGCCATGGTTCAGCAAAAGTTTGAGAACAAAAAGTAATTGGTAAATTGCTGAAAGGAAAATTCATTATTAAAAGGAAAAATTGCTTCATTCAGTTTCGGACCAAGACTGATCAGAATTGTTGCTCTGGCAATTTTCAAACGACGCCAAATTGGCCTTTCTTCAGTAAAATACATAATGCCGGTCAATTGGAGCATTATTCGAAGCCAGCCGAATCTTTCCTCCATTCCTCTTTCCACCATATCCTTCAAATCCTCTTTCGGATTCCCATTTTTTTCCATTACACAATAAAAATTTTGGTGTGCCGGTGATTTGTATTTATTGTTGTTCATCCCAATAGTTCGTAGCATTTATATTTAAATAAACATTCACCAAAATATTGGATGAAAACTTATTTAGAAAGAATGGAGTGAATTTAATTTTCAAAATATTTGAAGAATAAAATGAATTAATGAGAGCCAATTATGTTTATTGGTGAATAGATGGAATTGTTTGTGTCGGTAAAAACTAAAAAAGGCAGGTGAAAATTGTGTCACAAGAATTTTTGGCGTCAATGTTTGTGTTAGGTCGCATTCGCCAATTCCAAATTAAATTTGCATATTTTCTTGGCCATTCGAAATGCCGAATATTTGACTCTTTTGCAATTATTCTTTTGCATAAAATTTAATTATCCTTTCTTCATTCATTCTTAGCCAAGGAATTATCCTTTTTCCTTCATTGAATAATTAAAAACGATGAAAATGGATATGAATGGATGCAATAATTTTGTGGACATTTTTAGCTGTTGGCTTTTCTTTAGAATATTAAAAATTATTTTTTATATTGAATTTGGGTGAAATGTTATTGAAGTGAATAATATAAAACACAATTCTTTATGGAATGAAACACAAGTCTAACTGGAAAACACAATCTAACCGGAATGAAACACAAATCTAACTGGAAAACACAAATCTAACCGGAATGAAACACAAATCTAACCGGAATGAAACACAAATCTAACTGGAAAACACAAAACTAACCGGAATGAAACACAAATCTAACTGGAAAAGACAAATCTAACCGGAATGAAACACAAATCTAACTGGAAAACACAAAACTAACCGGAATGAAACATAAATCTAACCATAAAACTCATATCTAACCGGAAAACACAAATCTAACCGGAATGAAACACAAATCTAACCAGAAAACACAAATCTAACCGGAAAACACAAATCTTTCCGGAATGAAAAAAATCTAACCAGAAAACACAAATCTTACCAAAAAACTAATCTAGATGGAAAAAACAATTCTTTCCGGAAAAAACTAATCTTTCCAAAATGAAAAAAAACATAACATTTTCTCGAAAATAAGGATTTTAATAAGTACAAAATAATTAAATGAATTTTTGGAATAATATGTTTGACTTCAAAATGCAGAAAAGTTCAACTTTAATTTGGCAGGTGAATTTATTGAACATTAATATTAAATGAATTTTAAAAGGTGTAAATTGTGGAGATTTGTTTGGATTATTGAGAAAATGCACTTAATAATATCAAATTTGAATGAATTTAAAAAATCAGAATGATCAAATTAATTATTGATGTGAATAGGAAAAATGCGAAAATTAATCGACGTAATGCGGTAAATTCATTTTCCAGTGGCGATTTTATCCGAACCACTTTTTTATCATTGGCCTCTTTCTTTTCATTTTCCTCCTTTCCTTCTTTTTGTGCATTTTCATTCCTTCCTTCCACATTTATGCCATCCAATTCATCTTCCTTCCCATTCCCAATCAACAATTGAACATCATCATTTCCATTTTGATCATCGGCCACAATTTTTTCCTCTTCTCCATCAGCAACATAATTGTTACCTTTCTGTCAAAAAAATGCCATTAGCCATTTCGATTCGCATAAAATTACCTTCAAAATATTTTCAGTTCCGAAAATGCCGGAAAATGGATTGCTGATTACAGGGCCTTTATTTTTCTCCTCTTTCGATCCAAAAACATTTCCAAATATTCCACTTTTTCTTGAACTTGTAGGGGTTTGTTGTTCCTCGGGTTTTTGCTTATCTTCTGAAAAATTATGGTTTGAAACCAAATGAAATTGGACTTGCCATCGAGTTTAATTGATTGAAATTGTGAAGTTGAGGGAATCGATTCGACTGAATCCATTTCAATGATCAATGAATTTGGCACAATTGGCGAAGGATTGGTCATTTCCTCTTCTAATCCTTTATATTCAATGTGATTTCCCATTGGTTCAAAACCCATGCTTAAAGGAAAAAAAATATTTAAAAATTCATAAATTGATTTACATTGTTTGCGGATCGAAGGAAAGGCCTTCAGAATGAAAGAATTTATATTGGCGAAGAATGGAAGTGAAATTGGAAATCTGAAATAAAAAATAATAAATTAATTTAAATATTTGACTTGTTGAGGTAAAAATTTGGTTTCCTTTGGAAGAATGGTCAAAAGGAAATGAAAAATGCAATGAATTAGGAGGGCCAAAAGTGTCAATGAAACTGTCCAAATATGGATGACACCAATTTGTGGCATAACTCCATCGCCCGGGGGCAATTGCTGGAGAAGATTGAGTCCGGAATGGGCCTCAAGAATGAGATTGAATACGCAAAGGGAAATGGCCAATGGGAAATTCTCAATCCAAAAAATGAGCAAAGTTAGGCTGGTGGCCACAATCTTAAACACTTTTGTAATGAATTTGGGATGAATAAACGCACAATTGGAAGGACCAATGTGAGGCCATAATAGGGGGCGTGCCTGCGAATTTTGATGCCAAATTCAATCAAAGACCAATAATTATCCAACTTAAATATTCCTATAGAGTAAATGATAAGAGAGGAATTGAACCGGTCCAATTGGATTCTGATCAATGCAATATCCATTTGGTCCTTAAATTTGGTTCAAAAAATAGGAAAATAAATAAAATAACCCCAATAGCAAAGTCGTTGCCAAGTGTCGATTACTTCCCATCCTCAAAAATGAAATTATATTTTAAAAATATTTTTGACCCACCAGCAACATGTTTTTTGACATTTTCCGAAAGTGGATCAAAACTTAGACGAATTGCCGGTTTGGCCAAATTATTCAGCCCTGAACGGGAGCTAATCGCCTCCGACAAATTCACTTTGGATAAATCATATCTTTTTTATAAAATAAATTAATATTGAGGATTGAAAGAAACAAACATCCAATCCGCCAAAACAATTGGACATTCCTGCACATCGTATGGATAATCGCTGAAATCGAATTGGCAGGTGACTTGGAATGAAAATGTTCCGGCGGCAAAAACACGGCCATCCTCGGAAACGGTGGCAGGCACCTAAATTTGATTGCATTGTCTTCATAATTTTATATTTTTACTTACTCCATTCATGTAGACAAACCTTTAAAAATTAAGATTATTTTTCAGAATAGGTAAATAATGCAAAAAAGATCTCAAAATGGTCAATATAAACGTGCCAATTTATTACTCATTCCAATTCCAAGTAAATTAAACATGAAATTTTAGTGTTAATAATTAGATTAGAATTAGATTCACTACATAATAAATATATTCTCATTCAAAAATTCATTTCTCTTTCCACTCGCTATTCCCCTTCGGAGACCATTTCCCATGGAGTGGTTACTGTATCGAGTGATTACTGTATTTCGAAATGGTTATTGCCTCTTTTCGAATGCTAATTCACAAAGGGGGAAATATTATTGAGAAGTGATACTCCCATAATTCTTATGGGACAAATGGGCAATTAATGAGCGATACTAAGCATTCATAATGTTAATCCATAATCAAACTTACCAACTATTACTTCTGGCCGAATTGTAGAGTGCAAATGTCGGTTGCCATATTTTCCAAGCTTCCATCGAAATTCCAAAAGTGTTATTATGCTC
This sequence comes from Pratylenchus scribneri, assembly GCA_030063045.1. NCBI lineage: Eukaryota > Metazoa > Nematoda > Chromadorea > Rhabditida > Pratylenchidae > Pratylenchus > Pratylenchus scribneri. Next base: position 210,695 of record JAQSEB010000029.1, read on the forward strand.
AGCCGGATTCCATCGCAAATATTCATCAAACCAGGAGGCCCTTCAAAAAATATATAAAAATGATAAATATGGGCATTGGGTCACCATAAAATTCCATGCAAATGCATTGTTCCCTCCAATTCGTCCACTTTTTCAATGTGATTTACGGTTAAATAAAGTTGGACACGAACAACGGTGGATTCTTTTCGAACTGGCCTAAATTGAATATTTTGGCACAATTATTGCGAAAATTAATTTGCCTATGTCTTCGGTCATAATTTCGCAAAATTTCTTGTTCAATTCGACGATTTTCACTGACCCAACCATTTGTGGGAATTGGAATTAGGAAAAGGCAAATTAAAATATTAGAAAATTGTGAAGAATATTTTGGCATTGTTCCACAAAAATATTTGTGAAATAAAAAGAATAAAATCAAAATTCACATTAATTCATTGTGTTTTGTTTATTTTGACGGAAAATGAATGAATTTTTGGGCCATTTTCCAACGTCAATTCCATTCCAATTTTTGCTTATTATTCCATTTTTTGTTTTTCCTCTCAATTCTATTGAAATATAAACAATAATTGGTGGAGAATCAAATTGCAAAGCATGGAAATTAGTGGAAATATAAAACCTAACTCTGCTTTGATTGAGTCAAATTATTTTAATTTGTTTATAAACCAAAAATAAAATTGGATATGAAAATTTTCATTTCTCTCTCTTCCACGGGGACAGAGCACAAATGAGCATAAAAAACGTACATATTTAATACTAAATACCCAAAAATGCGGCTGACAGCAATGAGCAAGCCAAAAAAGTGTTTTAGGCATTTAAATGCCCAAAAATGCACAAATTCCATTCATTTATTATGATTTTGGGAATTGAAGGAAAGGTGTTCACCTGAATATACAAATTTGATATTTAAAATTTTTTAAAATTTTATTTTTCCTTCAGAAATGAGATCAAAAAAGGAAAATACTAAAAATGAAATTGAAAATAAAAAAAGAAAAAAGCCTCAAAAAATGCCAACTGAATGTGAAATTTGTGGCCAAATTTGTCGATTTCGATATTATAATGTGCAATGTTGTGAAAGTTTGTTTATTTTTCGAGGAAATTGTCTGGAAATATCAAATTTTTAGGCTGCAAACAATTTTTTCGTCGAATTGTAATAAAACAAAAAGAATTCCATTGCCTAAAATTTTGGACATGTGATTTTGCCAAAGGTACTCAACAAAAATGGGCCAATAATTTAGATAAATTGAATGGGTTTTCTTATGGCCAAATTGGCCATAAAATGTGGAATATTCAATTAATTTTATAGGCGAACGATGTCGAGGATGCCGTTTGGACAAATGCCTCCAACTTGGGATGGATCCAACTTTGGTTAATGTGCCAAAATCTGATCAATTGAATGATTTTCTCGCAAAATTGGAAAAGCGAAGGGAAAAATTGATGGATCCAAATTATACAAAATACAAATTGGTTTTGGATGAGGTCAATAAATTTCCAACAATTCCTTTTAAATCCCTTTTCCCCTCAAAAATGCAGCCAAAGCCGGGAAGCATTGAGGAAAATGGACAAAATTCAATGTCCCCTGAGGGAATTGGAATATTCGAAAATGATTTTGATGGGACAGAGTCAATTGAATTGAATTCTCCGGATTCGCAGTTTTTGGAAATTGATGGTTACAATTTTGCCGAAATAAAGAATAATATATCCGTAGAAAATTCATTTGAAATGGAAATTCACCGCCAACAAAAGGTTTAATTAGACAATAAGTAATTAAATTTGATTAATTTTAATCAGAACAATTTATTGATGTGCAAAAATCCATGTTTTTCCCTTCAAACAAATTTACCTAATTTTGATGTTTTGCTTAAAATGGAAGAAAAAATCCGAAAAATCCATTATTCATGTACGGAATTGACGCCGAATTATTTTGACAATTTCAATGGAATTGGGGAAATCCTTTTGAAAATGGACAATTTAATGGCAATGTCCGAACAATTTTCGGTAAATAAAAGAATATCCCATTCATTTTATTATTCTAAATTAGAATGAAAAAGCGCCACATTGGATTCGGCCATTTGTCATTGAAAGTATACAAAAACGTGGGATTTGGGCCAGAAAACCGGTCTATTATATTCGAGATTTGTTGATGGTCATGGATTTTGCCCGGACAATTTCAATTTATGGTCAACTCAGTTTGGAGGATCAAGTTGGCAGTCAAAAAATATGAATAAATTATTTTATTGTTTTAGATCACTTTGATTAGCAGTTTTGCCCTTTCCGCCTCTCGAATGATTGTTTGCTTTTATTCAATTGAGAGGAATTCCCAAACAATGTTACTCCCAAATGGGATGCCAATTTCGGAACAATTCAAAGTTGGCAGATTTGCCAATGATCCAGTGTAAGTGTGGGATTTGGATTGTGGAATGATTGAATAAAAATCACTAATACCGTATTTCTTCATTGCCCTACCCCACCCCTTTAGAGGAGAACCCCTTTGGAGATTCTCTGAAAAATAGTAGCCCCGGGACCAGTCATAGAGGAAATACGGTAATTGAATTCACAATTCATGCTTTTCTGAAAAGGCTATGGAGTTTCAATTAAATCCAATTCCTCGAAAGAACAATTTTCTATGCTAATCAAAATTTTTATCACTAATTCTCTCAAATTTTTATTTTTAAAGATTTAAATAATAAAATATAAAAAATTGGGAAAAGGAATTTTTGCCGAAAGATGAATCAGATTCTTTTGCCAAAAACTTATAATTATAATAACTTTTAATGCCTGAGCCTTGGCTCCTTTAAACCATATACCATTCGATGGAGCTGGTCGAGATGCGTCCATTGAATTGTTTTGGTTTTTTTGTTCATAACTCTTTTAGTTTAAATCTAAACCCCAACAATTTATATATCAATCGAAGTAACTCGAAGAGCTCTATCGAATGGATTATATGGTTTAGATCAAGCATTAAAAGTTAGTTTCGGTTAAAAATCCATTCTTTCGTTGGCAAGAAAATCCTCGCCCAAAAAAGATTTAAAATTAAAACAATATTCTTTCCCCAAATAATCCTTGGTTATATTTATGTTTTTTTAGATTGGAAACATTGCCCAAAAAAGTTTATGACTACCCCGTGAGTGCCTTCCAAAAAGTGAAACCAAACAGAGAAGAATTCATTTTGTTGCTCAATTTAATATTCCTCAATTCCGGTTTTTTACAATAAATTCATCCAAAATTCATCCGAATTATTTCAGCCACTTCCGGCCTTTCAACTCATTGTCAAACATTATTAAAGGAAGAGGCGGAAAAATATGGCAAAATTTTACTCCAATGGCAACAAAATCGGTTGGGGGAACAGGCCGGGGCATTGAGATATATGGAAACGATGAGCCTAATTTGGAATAGCAATGCAAATGCCCAAAAATACAGAGAATTATTGGTTTATTTGGATGCGGTCTATGAGCAAGGGCAATTCGAAAAAGTGATGCCAAAAATGTTGGCAAAACTTTGCTTGAATGGACCCAGGGAATTGCCAAATTTATCCGAATTTTAATTCATTTTATTCTTTTAACATTCAAAATAATGCAATAGACTAGTCTTTATATTACAAATACATATCAAATATATTATTTTATTTTATATTATTTTTGTGATAAAATGGCATTTTTCATTCATTCATTTATTCCCGTTTTTGCTTGCTTAACAAAGCTTTGGCCGCCCTCGACTGATTTTGGCGTTCCATTTTTGTGCAAATCCATTCCGAAGTGTTGACCAATTTATTCAAATCAATTCCCTAAAAATTAAATTTTATTTTTTATTTTAATTTAAAATTGACCGAATTGAATCCAATTCCATTGAGCAAATAAACCAAGTCTTCGGTGGCCAAATTCCCGGTCGCCCCTTTGGCAAATGGACATCCCCCGAGGCCAGCAATGCTGCTGTCGGCCACTCGAATGCCTTTCTCAATGGAAATTAGAACATTGCTCAATGCTTGGCCGTAGGTGTCGTGGAAATGGACGGCAATTTGTTGGGAGGGAACATTTTTGAGTGTTTCGGTCAACATCGCATTCACTGTGCCCGCATTCCCAACACCGATTGTGTCGCCCAAACTCACTTAAAAAATAATAAAAATTGCCAAAAAAATGGTTGAAAGGGAAATATATTTAATTTGCTAAAAAACGAAATGGCCGAAAAATTAATTTTTAACGGTTCAGTCAATTTTATCCCAAACCCATAAACCTTATAATCAATCGATAGATCTCATCAAAATGCATAATTTAATTATGTTTTGGTTTGGATTTGCAATTCATTTTTTTGGCAAAATAAACCATAATTCCCATCCAACCTTCATAGCATCCATATTCCAATAATCTTTCGGCCATTTTTGCAACCACATTTGGCTTAATCGCCCCTTCATATGGACAACCAATTACCTTTAAAATGACTAAATATTCTTAATTTATTATTTCCCTTTACTGTGCTAATATATCCGCGAACTTTCATTCCATTTTTTATTGCCTTTTCCGTCACTTCTTTCAATCTTTGTTCACTTTCCTCCGTCGAACAATTCAAATTTTTCCTTTAAATTTAATTCATAAATAATTTTAAAATATATTTCATTACCTATTAAAAGTGTCAGAGGCGGCTGTAAAAACGGCAATTTCTTTTACATTTCCATTTTCTATCTATTCAAATTTGATTTATTTTTAAACTTTTTAAAATGAACCGCTTTTGCGAGGCCAGTCAAATTTGGAACGAGAATTGGATAGGAAACACCCGGAAATTTTTTGCATAAATTCACCACTTCAATGTGATCAGCCATCTAATATTAAAAAGTTTATTATGCAATTTAATTATTTATTTGCCGAAAAAGAGTATCAAAAAGCCAGAATAAAATGGTTCATAGAGTATTTATCATACATGCTCATAAACCAAATATACCCAAAATTGGATAGAACTGGTCAAAGCGCATTGAATGGTATAAAATTTGTTATGGTTTGGCGGCTTAAACCCATTAAAACAAAACATAAATATTGCACTAACTAAGAGATCTATCGATTATACTATTTATTGGTCTAGGTTTAATCATTTTTTGAGTTTAATATTTCCAATTTAATTAACCTGTGGAACCCATTTTGGAGAAACAAAACTCGTCGCTTCAATCGTTTTTAATCCACATTCGCTCAATTGATTAATCAATTCCACTTTGACATTGGTCGGAACAATTTTCTTAAATTATAAATTTATAATTTTTTGCAATGAGTATTTTTGCCTGTTCATTTTGCAGTCCATCCCTGGCCCCAACTTCCACAATTCGAAAATATTCATTTTGGAAAAAGTTCAATGGTGCCGATGCCGAGGAAGATGATGCATTTTTAGCATGATTTAATTTTTTCCAAATAGCAAAATATGCATTCCGATTGGAAAACATTCCTAAAAATTTGTTAAAATAAAATGAAGAAATTCAAACAAAATCGATAATTAAAAAATTTTAGAAAATTTACGAATAATCATTTGTTTAAAAATCTTTATTTTTTTTTGATGTAAAACAAAAACATTTTGAGATTAAATTGAAATTCTGGAAAATATAATGAAGCAAATCGATTTTAAGCCAAAGGAATATTCAGTTTTCATCCAATTATTTTTTCATTATTTTGCTGGAACACGTCGGTCCATATTCATCTTCATCATCAATAAGTGCTCGCATCCTCTTCTTTCCAATCTTTAATTATTTTAGTAAATCATAAAAAATTTTTTTTCTGATTTCGCATAGTAAAACTCGGTTATCCGAATATAGTATAGATGTTAACCTTCCCCCCCCCCCAAAAAAAAAAGATTTATTTTTTTACAACCTTTTATATAAAATAGAAATTGACCCAAATAATTGATAAATACGAAATATAATCATTTTTTCCTAATATCAATTCTGTACCTTTCGTTTTTTGATTTTAATTCCAATAATTCGATCGGGACGTGCATATTGGAATTGGAAGGCAATATCGAATTCATATTGTCCATTTGTCGGAATATTCGCCAAAGTTAATTCCAATTCACGTTCTTGAATTATTTTTCCTTTTCTGCATTTGGCTTTTGCGGTTTTTGCCGAAAGAATGTGCAATTTTTTGCCTTCAACTTTGAAAACATTTCCACCTTAAATTAATAAATTAAATTTAATAAATTATTAAACCTTCCGGTATTCCTTTGTGGCAAATTTTCCAAATTTTGTCGATGAAAAATGACATGAGGAAAAGTCCCATTTTGATGTCGATTGTTCCGAGCAATTCTTCTGGGTGCCTAAATAAAATAATTCAAAAATATTATTTAAATTTGAAATACTTTGTTTCGGAAATATAATTGATCCAAAATGCGGAATAATCGTCACAATAATAATAAGAAAAATCAAATTCCTGTTTTGCGGTGAAATGTCGATATTCGGTGAATGCACTGCCACGGCGCATAACCAAATCCCACATCGAGTTCCAGTCAATACTTTGTCTTGCCTCCAATTTGCAACCATTTTCTTCAATTTGATATTCATTCAACCAGCTGAGTTCAAATTGTCCATTTTCATCCAAAGGCTGCAAAATAAATTAATAAATTTAATTATATTTTAATTTTAACCTCCATTTTCCATTTGGTGAATTCCAATCGCCGGATGAATTTCTTTGCAGAATCCACAGCCATTGACATTTCAAACCAATATTTTCTGTCCTTTTTGTTCACCAAAATTATTCGCAATTCATATTTTTCACTGTAATATTGACGTAATTCTGCATCAAAAATGCTCAAAGTTTGACCATCTTCTGCTTTCAGCTCAAAAGATTTGTCACGTAAATATCGGCCTGGAACTATCCATTGATAATTCTTCTCATTTAATAATGGCTTTAAAAATGTTGGGAGCGATGCCCTCTCCAAATTCATTTCCACGGATTGAAGCACCAATTGCGGCGAACTGAAAATTTTATCAATTAAATAATTTAAAAAAGAAAAAATGAAATCGATTTGTCCACAAACCGTGAATTTGCCATATACATAATCAATTCTGCCAAGAAGTTCTCAGGATGTCCAACAATGCTTCTACCAATTCGACGAATACAGCTGAGATCCTTTTGACCAATAAATAATTTTTGGATCGATGTCATCCAACCGCCATATCGCAACAATGCATTCAATTGTGCTTTCCATTCAACATTATTATTCTCAATCCTCAATTCATTTCCATTATTTTGCTCTCCATTATTGACCAATTCATCAATGTATTCATTCAATGACTGAAAAATGATATAAATTAATAAAAAATTTAAAATATAAAAGTATTCAAACCATTTTAATTCGACGCATTCTAGCCGAATTATTGAGAAAAAATGTCTTGGAAATATTCACCAAAACATAAATTGCATTGGCCAATGGCAGGCATTTGTGGATTTCGACCAGCAATTCTGGTGGTAATCGTCGACATGTTTTTGCCATATTTATAATTTGTTGATATATTCTTCTTTTATTAATGATCGAATCTAATTAAATTGGTCAAAAAAATTCAAAGACAAAATATTATGGAAAACAGAAAATAGTATTTTTTCAACTAATTATCACTATATTAATAAAGTGTTTTATTTCCAATTTAGGAATAATTTTTCCCGATAGGAAAATAAAAATAGTGTTAGTGTCCCAAAAAAAACAATTCCTAAATCTATTGAAAATATTATGAAGAAATTAATTATTAATTAGGTAGGGTAGATTAGATAAAAAATTAAACAACAACAAAAAATATTGATTCAATTCACAATAAAAATAATAAAATTTTTATTTAAGAAATTTTTTCTATCAAATAATGAAATGCCAGAAAATTTTCGAAATTTAAGTACAGTACTTTAAAATTTGGATTCAAACAAATTCATCAAATTATCAAACAAGCTTTCGAACGTGTTCTTCCATTTTTTTCATCAATTTTTCGTCCAAATTTTCCTTTATCCAATGACATTTTAACCGTTCCATTCATCTGAAATTGAATAAATTATTCTAATTAAATTAAATGCATACTTCATGTTCTTCCCTTGATTGCCTTTCCCTAAGTCCATTTGTCATTTCCATTGCCGATTCTTGTTCATCATCATTGGCCACCGAATCTCGATCCTCCGTCGCAATTATGGCCAATTCCTTTTGACCATTTTCATTCCCATCGCCGGCCACTTGATCGGGGCATGTTTCACTGTGAAGTTCCTTTAATGTGATTTTTGATCAAATCGATAGCCGAATTAATATCGCCTGATATCCGTCAATGCTCTGATGCATTTGCCGGATTCGTTCGCACATTTCCCAAACACTTTTTCGATCATTTCTTTCCAGGAAATATGTCCTCATCATCCCTTTTCCCTACCAAATTTAAATTTTATCCCATTTTTTTTTACTAATTTCGCCCACTTTCATTTCAATATTCCCTCTTTCCGTGAAAAGCAATGAAGGATTTGTTTTAATGGCCAATGCCCGTGCCGATTCGCTCACATGAATTTTTGAGGGAATCCCTGAGGATTCCATTCTGTTTGCCAATTGTACCGTATCCCCAAAAAGACAATATCTTTAACGAGAAAAAATGATTAATTCCAATAAAAATATTAGGACCTTGGCATCTGAAAAACATTTCATTAAAACCAAATATAAATTAAATTTTTCTCACTTTCACTCCAACCACTCCGGCAACAACTGGCCCAGAATGGACGCCAATTCGAATTCGAATGGGCAATTTGGTGATTGGATTGGCCACATAAAAAATATTCAAAAATAATTTATTAAGAGAATAAAATGATTTTTGTACATATCGAGATTCCATCAACATCCCTATGGAGGCATTCAACACTTTTTCCGCATGATTCCGGCATTCATTCGGCACTCCCCCAACAATCATATAAGCATCCCCTTAAAATATTCATTTTTCGGTCAATTCCAATTTAAATTATTCTGACCAATTGTTTCCACTTTGTAAATGTCATGAATTCCAACAATTCGATCAAAACGTGCGTACAAATCATTCAACAAATTCACAACATCCTTTTGCCAAAAATAAACGAATTAAATATTATTTAAAAATTTACATAAGGAGTGCAAAGTGAACAAATATTTGTGAATGTGACAATCTAAAATGAATAAAAAAAAACATTTATGGCCATTTTTACATCAGTGAAGAGAATGGTGGCCTCGGGGAATTCGCTGGCCTCCACAGTGGTTCCTTGACGAAGAGATTCGGCCACACTTTGTGGCATCAATTCACAAAGTAATTCCTTTGAATTATTTTCAATTATATCCCTTTTTTTAATTTATCACTTCGGTTCGTTGTTTTTCACTTTTCAATGCATTGGCCATATTTTTCAAATTTCGGGTGGTTTCCTCCAATTTTCGACTGAATAAATATAAAATTAATTTTAATATTAAAATTTGTTACCAACTTTAATTCAACTTGGGACATTCTCGACTGATTCAGCATTATCAAATCCCGAGTACTATCATGCCCTAAATTAGATTCAATTAAAAGATTCAAAGAATGAAGGGAAAAACGTTGAATATCAGAGAGGAAAAGATTTCGTTCAATTAATTCCCTAAAAAATTGCCAATAAATTTATCTAATAATTTTGTAATTTACCCAATTGTTGTAACATTCAAAGAGCACATATAAACCATATATTTACCATCGCCAACCATATGCATTGAACCTTAAAAATGTTAACAAAATTGGCAATTTTGGCGACTTATTCCACCTTTTAATGTAATGGCCAGTGGTTGCCGATTTACTCCTTCATTTTGTTGGGCTTCATCTGTTCGATTGGTACTCGGCTTCGAATTTGCGCAGCTCAATTCATCGCGAATTCGAAATACAAAAAGACTATAAAATAATATTTTATTTAATGAATTATATTCTCGCCTATTTCTGAATGCCAGGATTGAATCAAATGAAAGAGGAATTTCTGGATGGACTCTATTTGAAGGAATTTAATTAATAATTAAATTAGATGATATTTTACAGCTCCAAAAGATCATCAACACGATTCTCGCCATGCTGCATCAGAGGGAACAATCGACGGATATATGCCCCTAAAATTTAGTGAATCCAAAAATAATTCCCTTAATTAATTTATCCCACCAATATGTTCAATCCGTAATTCCCTATCGAAACAAAAATGATGAGGGAAAGCATTGCAAAAATCATCAATTTTGGTGTAAAATATTGGCGAAATCTGTAAATTATAATTCCAAATTGCCATTCTCCCTTAAAATACATTTGCAGATTCGGAAATGGCCGTTGAACTGGCCATTGTTCGGCTCGCAATTGAACGGGAAGCGGCAAGAGAATTTTCCACCTAATTTTTGAATATATTTAATTTTGTAAATAGAATTAATTATTTTTGACTTGATTAATAACAAAAACAACATGTTCCGTAATCAGCGAGTCAACATGTTCTTGCTTTCTTTCTTGCACTTTCATTATCACTTCCGTCTCATAAATTCGCCGGGCAACTTCGCGGATTACGCCTAATTTTAGGGCATTTATTATGCCAAAATGCCACCTAATATTTTACCTTTCACGATTGGATATAATCCAGAACGACGGGAATAATAATGAAGAATGAGGGAACCATCTTGCTGGGCATCACAACGAAATGCTGGGCCTTTCAATTTGGTTCGATAAACAACATGGTCGATGAACTTAAAATTTGAATGAAATTTAATCATTATTTAGCCAATATATTACATAATGAAGTGAATCAAGTCCATCCAAAAAACCCTAAAATTAATTTATCGTAATATTCCATCAATTCCCAATTCACCTCCAAATCCGGCGACAATGCCCGAAGCAATTCATTCCATCCAGTTTCCATCGTAAATTGAATCAAAAATCCACCGTATGCCTCCCAAACTTCCTCAACTGGTATTCCAATCACTGATCCCATGGCAGAAACCAATCTGAAGGATTCCTCATCTCGATAATATTTGCCAATTTCACTTTCCGTTCCTTCCTCAAATTTGGCAATTTCACTTGAGAAATTAATAAAAATATATTTTAAATAATTTTTATTTACAGAATTTTCAGCCATGTTTCTCGTCCATATTTTCGAGTTACCAATTGTCGAAAACTCTCATGAATCCAGCCAAACTAATTTAAATAAATTTACTTCTTTTAAAAATGAAAATTTACCATTTATTTGGGAATATTTTTGCAAGCAAAAAAAAGAGAAAATAATAAGAAATGGAAAGTGCCACAGGAATTAGCCAATTGGAAGAATTTTTTGGAATAATTTATGCCATCAAAAGTGTGGAATAAACATATGATATGGAGGAATTGAGTGACTTCCGGCACGCCATCCTCTTTAGGGCACAAATTAGAAATTTAACTTACCATAAAGTTAACAAATAAATGTACTTTCTTTAATTGTCCAAGAATTTACAAAGTAAGGGAATTTTAGTTTTTCATGAGTTTTTATTTAAAAAAATTATTTTATCAAAGTTCGATGTATCTTTTATTATTTCAACATTTGATTCTTCTTTCTATTAGCTGTCTCTGTCATGTAAATTTGTCAGCCGCATTTAATCCACATTTTATATTGCCTTCATCTGTCCAAATAACATATTGTGCCTTCCCAGAAGCATTTGAATGCAATTTGGTCTCAGCATCAACCAATCTAGAGTGAACAAATTCGGTTTGTTGAACGAAGACGCAATGCTGAAAAAAGTTTTTTGATTATATCATTTAAAAATTGGACATTAAATTTGTGTAATTTTAATATTTTCTATGTAAATTTGAAATCCTACCGAAGAAAGTGGATCGCTGTTTCCGCAAGGATGCTCCAATTGGACAATTGTAGTCAGGAAATTCGGTTCATATTGTTTGCCTTCAATTTGAAAGAAGCCATCCTCATCAGCTATAGTTGAATTAAGTTGATCATTGAAGACTTTAATTAGAAAAAGAAATAAAAATTATTTCAATCCTTACGAATATCCCCTTCAAAAAGCGTGATTCGGGCCTTTGCTGCTGGTATGAGAGTGAATGTATTTTCAACAGATAATGGAATTGTACAAACAACTAAATTAAATTGTATAAAATAATGGAAAAATATTGTTGCCTGACTTTTTCATCATTGAGATTTTTATAAAGAATCATAATAATCCATGAATATTGGTCTCAAAATGCTTTAGGAAATCTTCTCTTGATTAAAGGTATCTAACGAAACGTTTGCCTATTCTCTTATATTTAAGCCAAAATTCATGGTTTCCGTATTCCGTTGATATCAAAATGCGGGAATTTCGAATTTATCAAAAACAAACAAAAACACACCTTTCCCTCGGATTTGAACAGTTTGCGGTTGAAAAAAGCCAAAGATATTCGAGAGAATTAGGAGCAATAAGGGAATGAGGGTAATAACAAGAAGAAAAATGTAAAATTTTGTCATTTTCTTATTAAATTAAAAAAGACTAGATTATCTGTCGATTTAATTTAGAAAAATCTACTTTATGCCATCTATTTGCAATTTGCATATTAATATCTTCTTTTGCACGAAAAGTGACCTCTGTGAGCCCCCAAGGTCATTCATATATCATATTCGGGCTAGAACTGTATTTCTTCTCCTAAAGTGATGGATGGATGATGAAGAATTAGATGTCCTTCTTCGTCTATATCGGAGATCTGCTGATAATACAACTTTTGCTGCCGACTTGATAAAAGAAAACATTAACAGAATTGCTGAAAGTAGAAAAATATTTTAAAATTTTTATCCATTTAAATCAATAAAAGGCAATAAATTTCCATTATGAATTATGATGGGAGGATATACCCAAAAAATCAATTGCCAGATGCCAACCAATTCCATCAAGGCATTTTTCTGGGGTTGACAGAATTGATTCAATCGAAAACATTAGATAATAAATTGATAGCCATTTGCGATTAATTTTAATTTTTTATTTTTAATCAAAATGATAAATTGGGCAATTTGTCTTTTCCTGCCACAAATTGTGATTGCCCCATCTATAGAAAGGAAGGATATTTTGGTGCCAGAATTGGAAAGAACGGTGACGACTTCTGATTTAACGGATGATTGTGATATTGACGCAAAAATAAGTGAAATTTGGAAGAGACCGATAATAACAAATCCAAGAATTGAACAAAAACAAAATGATTATTTGAATCTTGAAAATGTGCTGAGATTAATGAAGAAATTTCCGGTGGAATTTGAGAATTTTATCAAATATTTGATTGAAAAAGAAAAGATGAAGGAAATGAAATAAATTCTTCAAATGCATTTTTGATCAGCCCAATCGGCGGGAATGGAAAAATGGAAAGTAAATTGGAAACGGGAAAGAGCCAAAAGAATGAGGGATTAGCCAATATGAATAAAAATTCATCATCTTCACCGTCTTTATTGAAATCGTCAAAAACTGGGAAAACGGTATCAAACAATGTTGGAAGGGAGAAAATTGTTGGACGAGGTAATATAAATTAACCCTACATTTTTATTCCTCATTTTAGCAAATACTAATCTAAATATTTTGCCAAACATTACTCCAATTAAACCAAAAACTGAATCATCAAATCCTTCGGCGAGAATTCCACCATTTTCACCATTAAAATCGCCATCCCGAAGTTCAATGGCCGCTAATAAATCAATGAGGCCAACAATTAGTAATGTTTCTCAACCCAAATTGGCATCAAGAAAGGAAGCGGAAATGTCGCTCATCAAAACAAAAGTATCCTCGCCTATAAAAACTTCATCGAGTCCAATAAGAAATTGGCCCTCAGGATAAAAGGAAACCGTATAGAAGGAAGAAGGAAAAGATATACTGTAAATGTGGCACAGGGTAATTTGCAAGGAATTGAAGCAATTTTATGCCCCTAAATTGGCTTGATAAATTATTTGCAATTTTAAAATTAAATTTATAATTATATTTGTCCATTTTGGTTGACGGTAAAAATATTAAACCTTTTAATATCTAAATTATTGAATGTTACAATTCGGCGAATCCATCTGCAAATTGATCGATCATTTTAAAAGGAATTGGAAATAAAAATGAACGAACTATTTTTCATTTATTTCTTTTACCGAAAATATTAATAAAATTACTTCCTTTTCTAATCAAAAATGGAAAACGGCATTGGAATTTTAAAAAAATCATTGCCATATTTTCTGATCGCAATTTTTGTTTTGGCCTTTTTTATTCTCACTTTCCCCATTGGATTGCATTATTTGCAAGCAACGGCAATTGTCGGACTCATTTCAAATTTACTTTTAATTCTGACTATTCTTTTTTGCACAAAATATAGAAAGGTCCCTAATCCAAATGTTTGTAAATTTCCTCCCAATTTTTAGTCAACCGACAATCTCTATGCTTTGGCCAAAACAATTTTTGATTCCATTTATTTGGTTGCATTCAACGCTGAATTCTTTTCAATTCGATCAATTTCCTATCAAATTTGTGTCCTCCAGGATTCTTTATTCCTTTTTGGTAGGCAAGCCAGTGTTTTGGCAATTTTGGCAATGCTGGTTGAACGTTTTTTGGCCATAATGTGCCCGGAAGAATATGAAAAAGTAGTGGAAAAATATCTATTAACCTAATTTCCATCTAAGTTTCAGTGCTCAAATAATGGGGCGTCCACAATGAGCGACGTGTCAAGTGTCCGTGTCAAGCATCCGTGTTTTCTGTCCACAATGAGTCCGTGCGTGGCACGCAGCGTAGCACTTGACACGGACACGCAACACGCAGAGGTGTCCACAATGCGTTTTCGACACTCAACACTCGACACGGACACTTGACACGCACCGATCAAAAAAAGTTTGAAAAACACGGACACGCAGCACTTTTCGATCAACAAAAAAATAGTTTCCAAGCAAATTTATGACTTGTCCGAATTGACTCGGGGGTTTTCGAGTATGGGGAATCCAAATTTGATATTATTTTTTTATTCGACCAAAAACCAGTTTGCAAACCGGTTTAATTTTAAAATTTCCCTTGTTAGTACATTATAAAAAAATTTTGGATGGAGTAAAAATTTTTAAAAAATATAATAACAAAAATACTTTTTACTTTTGCAAATATTTTGACACTATATTGAGAAATATGGTCAAGGAAAAATTTGGAAATATACCAGCTCTCATCAATATGTTTATGCCAACTTTTCTCACGAAGAAGCCATTGTATTTGTGAAATCTTAGGCTCATTTGTAAGGCCAAAATGAGCGGAATAGATATTGCCATATAGAAAATTGATCGATGTTTTTTTTCTAGTGAGATATGGCCAAAAGAACATATGATGGCCAAGTCGCGCATTAGCATGTTTATTGGCCAAAATTTCTTTATTAAATCATTTATTCTCAAATTATCATTAGCCCATAAGATATTCTACATTCTTATTTATTAAATTATTTCAAATATTCATCATTCTAATGGTCATTTTTGGCAAAAATTATTTTTTGAAAAAATTTCCCAATATTCTACACTGCAAAATTTCAGAAAATTAATTCTCAAAAATCTCTGAATAAAAATTTTTAAAATTTTTTATACAAATAATAGTAACATTGTTCTATAAAATAAAAATATTTTCAGACATGAAACAGGTGTTCTTTTTGAGCCATGAATTTTTATCAATAATAAAGTGAAATTCGATATAAAATTTTTTAAAAAAATTTACTCAAAAACCTATGGCTGAAAATTTCTGAAAATTTCTAAATAAATAAAAGTAATATTAGGCTTTAAAAATAAAAAAAAATTTTTGCCCTGAAAGATAACCATTTTGTGGTATAAATTTTTGAAATTTTATTCATTATGAAGCGAATGGAAAAATTAATAAAATTTTAAAAATTCGTATCTCAAAAAATTCAAAAGATCCACGCCTAATTTTTTTTTTATTTTGTACTATTAAGCTACTTTTATTTGTAAAAAAAATTACAAAAATGTTTATCCATAAGTTTTTGAGAAATTAATTTTTAAAAATATTGTATCAAATTTCGACATATAATTAATAAAAAATTCATTACTCATAAAAGGAATTTGATGGAGGTCTAAATTTATTTTTATTTTGTAGATCAATATTATTTTATTGTTCAATAAAAAGTTCAGAAATTTCCATTAAACCCTTTTTGAGAAAATATTTTTAAAAATACTTATATTAAACTGGTTCGTAAAAAATAAAAATCGTATCGGATCAAGATGAAAATTAGGATTCTAGGGTTTTCGAATATGGGGAATTCTAAAATGGTATTCGTTTTATCAGCCGCGCAAAGACCGGTTTATAAACCGGTTCAAAAAGAGAAATATTGTATTTCGAGAGTTTCAAAAAATTTTTATGAATTTGAAAATAATTTTTTTGGATTCTCCATAGTCGATTTACTTTATATGAAATTAATTTGAACTCGATTTAACCATTAATTTGATGAGAAAAACCGGTTTTTAAAAATAAATAAATGATAAATACATATTTTCATCAAAAATGCATTGTGGACACAAATCGGTCTGCGTGTCGAGTGTTGAGTGCTGCGTTGCGTGTTGCGTGTCCGTGTGCGTGTCAAGCATTTCTGTCCACAATGAAAAGGCGAAAATCGGGCACGGACACTTGACACGCAACACTTGACACGGACACGCAACACGCGCTACATTGTGGACCTAGCATAAGAAGAAATTTTACCGATGGAAAATATTTTCCATTTTTATTTTGGGCATTTTGAGTTGGCAAATTTTGTTGGCAATGACCAGTTATGCCCAAAATGATGTTCACCAACAAATGCACATTTCCATTGATAATTCAACTTCATTTCCAAAATGTAGCAGAATTCAAAATGGAATTCGGGTAAATTCTGCGAAATAGTTCCTTCTTATTTTGCCAAAATATTCCAGAGGATTAGTACATTTTCCTCCTACATTGGCAATTTCTTTTTGCCTTTTATCATTTTTATTTTGATCAATTCTTTGATTGGATTCAAAGTTCATTATTCAATGTCCAATATCAAATTTATGGCCAAAAGTTATTCTTTTTTTTTGTAAATTAATTCAATTAAATTTAAAGGATCATCGAGGAAAAGCAGAGATTCCTCCCAGTCATCGGCATCAAGCAGTAATTCAAATTCAACAAGGAAATATTTCCCAATGCATTCGGCCATTCCATTCATTTTCCCACTTGTTTATATCTTTTTGAATTCCTCAATTTATGCCCTTCATTTTGCATATCCTCCCTCGAGAGAGCCAGAATATTCTCAAAATATGGCCGTAATGGAAATGAAAGGTGCCGCCGATTTTGCCAATCTTTGCTCATTTTCCATCAATTTTCCACTTTTTATTTTGATCAAAGTGGCCTTTTCTTAAATTGTTTTTTTGATTAAAAATCAAATTGTGACTATTTGTGGGACGTAAATCATAAAATAAAAACTGGTTTTTCCCACCTTCTATTCTTACTTTGTTAATATTTTTCTTTAATTTTCCCAATTCCAAATTGTATTCAATTTTATTTTCCAATAAAATAATGTTATTCAAATTATTTGTATTTTTATTCATTGCTTCTTTAATAAATGCCGAATCAAAAAACATTTCATCAATTATTAATGTTGAAAATGAGAATGGTGATCGAATTTCGGCATTAATGCTCGATGTATTTTTGCCAGGATGGCGGCATTGTATTGATTGGAAAAAAGTGAGGGGAAAAGAATGGAAATAATTTTGATCAATTTAAATTATTTTGTAGGGAAGGCCATCATTGGAATGTGTTCCATTAGCGGAGGAAAAGCCAATAAAATGTGAAAAAGAAATGTGGCAAATGGCAATGGACCATGTGAAAAGTGGAAAAATTACAAAATGTTAAAAGTCCAAAAAACATGTTTATCAATATATTTTGAATTCTTTTAAAAATGAATAAAATTTTTGAATTTAAAATGGATTTTTGAAGTTTGCAATTTTCGATGGAAGATCCGGCAATTTGAGATCTTTGATTTGTTGAGGAATGTTCATATTCTTCATGGCCGAAACTGCACGCGCCGGTGCTGCAGTGATTCCAGCCTAATAAAATATTAAATAATTTTAAACTTAATTTGCTAGAATTGCCTCTTGTTTTTCGATTTTTTCCTGTTCTTGGACTCGAAGCAATATTTCGTTCATATTCGTTTCCAGGACCATTCCGCCCATCACAATCTCATTCAAAATATTATGAACCTGAAGAGTACCAAATAATGTTGGAAATTTTAATTCGAAAATTTGCCTTATTCACGTGAAAAATTAAATCCAATTCGCAAACATTTTCAAAACATCGATCCAGAGTTTCAACAAATACTTGAATTAGGTCAAGAATGCCCAATTCACTTTCGGAACTGTCCACACAAAAAACAAAGTAGAGTGTAGCGTAATGTCTACAAATAATCCAGTTTTAATTTATAATTTGCATTTTTTACGAGCCTATAAATTAATTTGAAATCGGAACCGCCAATCAAAGTGCCGCCTTCCAAAAAATTGCAAACATTATCATCCCTTTTTGACACTTGTTGGAATGTTTCTCGCACAATTTGTTGCTGCTCCTCTTCAGTCTATTTTTAAAATAAAATTGGCAATTTTTCACATTTAACCAAACTCACATATCGAGTATAAAATCGCAAAATTCTTGGTTTTCCATGATTATTAAAAACAAGAATTGCTTTAATCATTTTGATAAATAATTTTGCTGGAATTTTTAATAATAATTTTGTTTTTTTATTATCAAATTTTATTAAGGAATTGAATACTCAAAACTGAGAAAATGTAAATCGATTACCATTCCATTTGCTTTGCTGTTGCTGCTGTGCTGTGATGACTGATGAGCAAAATGCAAAACAATTTATTTATTTATTTTTAAATAATAATTATTTGGCATAATCTATAATTATATATAATATATTAAATTAATTTTTTTTAATAATTAGAGGTTTATTAAGTTTTTATTGCTAATAGAATAGACTTTCAATTTGTTTTTAGCCTATATAAAACTTTCTAGATAATAATAATAACAATATTTGATGCGACGCTACTGTTTTGCCCTTGATTTGAAAGATGATCCGCAGTTGATTAAGGAATATGAACAACATCACCGAGAAGTCTGGTCCGAAGTTCTTGAGTCGTTGAAAAGAAATGGGATTGAGCGGATGGAAATTTACCGAGTAGTAAATCGTCTCTTTATGATCATGGAAGTCGAAGAAAACATTTTCGACTTTGAACGCTGTAAATTAGAACAGGTGGGAAAAATTCATTTATGTTTTAATTTAAAAAAGATTATATTCAATAAATTTTATTATTAATTGCTTTTATTGAAAGAAAATTTTCAATTCACACAGATTTATTTTATATTGACTTTTAGAAAATATACTTTTTTATTAATTTATAAAAAAAACATAATTCTGCTGAATTAATTTCTTTTATTATTTTTCCATGGACAGGCAACCAATGCGAAAGTGCAGGAATGGGAAAAACTCATGTGGAAATATCAGAAAGCTTTACCTACCGCTGGCCCAGGCGAGAAATGGATGCTCATGGAGAAGATATTTGAGATGTGATTGTTGCTAAATAATTAAAAATGAGAAGAATGTGTTATCGATATTCTATAAAAAATTCACTTATTAATTAAAAGAAAATTTTTTTATTATAAATTTTTTTTTCGCTCCGAGGACTGCAATTTGCTTGTTTGGTCCTTAATATGAAAAATTGCCATGGCATTCTTAATAGAATAATTTAAAATTTTCATCAAAACCAAAGATTCTTTTATTATTTATCTTGAAAAATGCAAATAATAATATATAATATAAAGGGCCAAAATATAAGATTGTTGCGGTATCATTTGGCAAAGGGCAAGAATAGAAAAAAACAAGTTTCCTGAATAGTAATTTTATATTTTTCCTTGGGCAAGCAATCTATTGTAGGTTTTCAACTTCAAAAAGTATTTATTAATTTAATTATTCGTTGTTTTTCAAACCAATATTTTCATCCCCGGATTGTGTTTAGTCAGACTAAGTTTGTATGGACTTCCATTACAAATTGTGATTGTTGGAAAGTGGAATTGTTCATATTTAAACTGAAAAGAAAAAAAAATATTAATCAATATTAAATTTAATTAACATTTAAATTGACATCAGTGCCATAGGCCAAATAATTTTGAAGTGTAATGAAAAGTAAATAGAAAAAGGCGGCCAAGGAAATGAATACCAAAATTGACCAGAAAAGGCGAATCCAATTGTTGGCGGCTAAAACGAGATGTGAAATCTGTGGAATAAAATTACTCGAATATTTTTATTAATATGAAAACCCCATCATAGCTCGTAAATCTGCCCCATTCAATCAAAGTATCACGAAATCGCCTATAAAATTGAATTAATTGGTAATTGTGCAGTGATACTGTACTGACTGAAGACGCGTCTTTTTCCGAATGATTTCTTCCCTTTTCTTCAATTGTTCCACATCGGCAATTGCAATTTGAACATCTTCATCCTTTTCCAATTCATCCAATGGCTATAAAAAAGTGAATATTGAAATTATCTTCTAATTTGTGAATGGACATCAATTCTTGGTCCTCTTGAAGCCTGCGCGGCAATTGAAATGAACGTTGCCAATTTATTCATTTTCTCCGCATCCATTGTGTCTGCAGCATTCAATAATCGTCTCATTTGGAAGGGAGCCTTTTTTGCAAAATTTTCCCCGGGAATTGCTAAAATGGTTTGGGCTGGCAAAAAAGATTGAATAATTTTGGTTGGGATTAGGACACGAGACTGGGCACAATGCCCTCTGCCGACGATGGAGACCTTTTCAAACAATTGGCCAAACATTTTGTTCATTTGTCGACAATTTTGCCCCCAGCATAAATAAATAATTTACAGTCATCGCTTATAGTTTTTTTATTCTCATCTTTGTTCCTTTATTTTCTCGCTGCCCTTGGATACAATCATCCACCAAAAATTACCAAAAATTTGAATAAAACTAATTCCAATTCTCCGAACAATTTTGCACTTTTTTCTAAAGTACTTTTTGTCTTTGTTGTTTCGGCCAAATAATTGCACAAAATTTGTGTTCCTTTGTCAAATTGCCAAATTCACCTTCACAAAAATTGTTAAATTGTTTTGGCACATGCAAAATAAAAAAAGTCCATCCGGCATTCGTTCCAGTCAAATAATTGCTATGGACATTTTGCGTGAATTCACATCATCAATTTAAGTTTGCATTTTTTTGGGGGAAAAACCAAAAATGTTGATGGAATTGTTCCTTCCAAAATATTCATTCTCCCCAGAATATAATCAAAGTCCATTCATCATCGGATTAATTCCCCGGTACTTATGGAGATTGGCCCCTACAAGAGAAAGGACTGATGGAAGGGAGGGAATTGATGGAAGGGAAATGTGTCACTCATCATATTGAGATGAAGGGAATGGATTCAGCGAGGGAGAAATGAATTTCCTCGTGCGGGGAAGATTCCTAAAACGGTAAAATGTGAACTAAGAATTAAATATAAAATTGGAATAAAAATCAGAGAAAAAACTTAGTTCATCACAAACAATAGTGTCTTTATTTCATTCAAATATTTTGTGTTTTTAATTCTATTATTTTTTCAAACATTTTTTTAAAGAATTGTGTTTTTGTGTTCTAGACATTTTCTATTTTTATTTTCCTAAACATTGAATTACTTTGTTTTTATAAATTTTAAAAAATATTTAGTTTTTTAATGTTTTAATTTTATATATACTGTGTAACATCTTTTGATTTCCCATGGGGAATTATTTTTCAACTCCTTAAAAATTGGGAAAATTAGAGTCTAACTCCTTTAATTTGTGGATATTTATGATTTAAACACATAAGATTTTGTAGATCTTTAAAGAATTTAGAAAATTCGATAAAAATTTATTTTAATTTATATTGCCTAGTTATGAATCTTCAAAATCGAGGGTGGGGAATTAAAAGAGTTATACATTAAATATTTTATTTTTTTTATTCAGAATTATTTTAATTTTTAATCAAAAATTTAAATTAGAATTTGCACCGTTTAGGAATCTTCCCCGCACGAGGAAATTCATTTCTCCCTCGCTGAATCCATTCCCTTCATCTCAATATGATGAGTGACACATTTCCCTTCCATCAATTCCCTCCCTTCCATCAGTCCTTTCTCTTGTAGGGGCCAATCTCCATAAGTACCAATTCCCCCAAAAATGTGTTTTTTTTTTCTCCTTAATTAAATCATTTCCCCGAAATGCTTAATCCAAAATGGTTTCGATTATCGTCAAATTATCAACACAAAAACAAAAATTAAAAAGGGGAATGAATTGTTGGCTTCCTGTGGATTTCGTTTTTTTCCCTTCTTCAAACCGGCTTTTTAGCAATTCCACCAATGGCAAAAAGGGCAAATGGGGGAAAGGAAAAAATGGGGAGGGGAAGATGTTTTGTGCCATCATTTCTCGACTGAGGGTTGTCGCCTCCAATTCTGCCATTTTTTGCCAAACTCTAATTGACTCCGACCGAATGGACTTGGACTGGAGGATGGGCCCACTTTTTCGGCACTCCTTCAGGACACAATCCAATTCCCTTGGAACGGCCGCATAAATTTTTAGTGCATTTGTGGAAGCTCCGGTCATTTTGGCCATTGTTTGTTCCATAAATTTTTTATTCTTTTTTATTTGATTTGTTTTCATAAACAATTGCAAAATTTTCCTCCCACTCATTCACTTTTATTTTATTGCAATCCAAATTCCAAACTATTAATATGCTAATTTCTTTCATACTTTTTAAATTTAATATTCATATACTATAAAATAAAGTATAGTCCATTATTTTTTATTTCCATTGAATTATTATTTTTTGATGTTTTGCTATTTATTGCCTCTATTTTGCTAGTGACTAATCGAAGCATTTTTTAAAAATAAAATATTCTCCAAATTATTTTAACTATTTAATAATGTTTTTCATTCTCCTCAATTTTTAGTAAAAATTATTTTCCAAGAATTATCCGCGCATCCATATAATATTTTTCTCTAAAATCAGAACAAAATACATAAATTAAAGTTTGCATTTCTCGACCGTTTTAGCCCCTTTTCCCATTCCTTCATGTATTGGGAACGTCAATTTTTATCCCCCCTTTCCTTGCCCCTTCATTTTGCCGGATTATGCCCCCCCGTCCCCATCCATTCTTGGTGCCACCACAAAATCATTTTTGGGATTTGGCCATAAAAAGGAATATTGACGGCCGCACAAACCGAAATCCCCTCCTTAAAATTTTTTCCTTTTCCAACCAATTTTTTTGATGGGAATTCAACGAAGAAGCAAAAATGCCAACATAAACCAAAAAAGCAAGCACACATCTGCTACTTTAAAATGTGTTGTTTTGTTTCCGCCGCCTCTTTTTGCGAATTAATTGCCTCAGAGGGACAATTCATAATTTCCCCTTCCTTCTATCCTCCAATTGGCCACTTTTGAAGCCGCCTCTCATTAAATCCTTAAAACATACTTTTGGCCATAAATTCATCCCTTTCCCCACCCAATTCACATCTGTAGGTCCTTTGCTTATTCTTTTTTTTTGAATTCATTGAAAAATTTCGGAATTTTAAGTGCAATTTGAATTGAAAATTTAAGAATTGGTTTAATTATGCACTTTAGGGTAAAATTTTCATAATTATGGTCTTATGGGGTTAATGTTTTATTCAAAAAGGGGGAAAATAATATTTTCGAATAATTTTTGGCCTTTAAAAATTGCCCACAAATTTAATTTAAGCTCTCTACCTCATTTGATTGGCACTGGCTTAATATGCTCAATTTCCCCCTTAATATGATTTTCTCATTTTTTTTTACATTTTCTTTGAATCAAAACCAAATCCCTCCTTCATTTCCCTCAATGTCAGTCATTTTAATTCCCTCTTTTTTGCTGGTTTCTATTCCTCCTCCCCCAATCTGCCAGCCCCGAATGGGGAACCCAATTTGCGGCTTAATATTTTTTTTTTTGATGCGAAAAATGGCGCAGGGGCAAATGAGGATATTGGGTGAATTGTTTGTTGGTTTTAATTTTGAGTGGTTGGGAAATGTTCTCAATTTCCGCCCCACTTTCAACCCGCCTCCATCAATTTTTGCCGTTTTCTCTGTACTTTTTCTCAATTTACTATTCTAAATTACCCTCAAAGAATATGCAAATATTTTCATCAATTCATGCAACAAATTCAACTAATATTTTAGTAATAATTCGTAAATTATGCCCATTTTGGCATTTTTGCGTCATTAATTAGCCGATTATTATTAAATTCAAAACAACAAAAATGGCATCCCTCATCAAAAGCTCATCCTTCATTTTCGTCACTTTTTCCACGTCAAAATTATTCACCTCAATTTTGCTTTATTTTTGCCTTTTATTTGTTCATTGTTCCCATCGTCAAGTCATTGTGCCGGGGGATATTCTCATTGGTGGACTTTTTCCAATCCATGAAGGCAGCCGAAATGCGTCGATATCTTCACTTTGTGGGAGAATTAAAGCGGATCAAGGAGTTCAAAGAATGGTTGAAGAATTTATTTTTGAATAAATTTGAAATATTTTTACAGGTTTCAATGCTTTATGCATTGGAACAAATCAACAGAAGTCCCCGGCTTTTGCCCGGCCTCCATTTAGGGGCACAAATTTTAGATACTTGGTAAGGACTTTAACCATATTTTTGCTGATTTTTATTCAAAGTTCGGTGGAAACTCATGCTTTGGAGCAAAGTTTATTGTTCATTAAATCAGTCTGTGCCGAAGAAGATGGACAAAAGAAGGAGGAAATCAGCGAGGGAAGTATCAGCGCAGAGAGGATTAGATTTTGGCCAATTTCAAATCCGAGTAAGGCGAAAAAGCAGAGAATAGCAGCCGTAATTGGCGCAGCTTCGTCCCAAGTTTCAGTCATGGTTGCCTCAATGCTTCAATTATTCAAAGTCATTCACAAAATTCCACTCAATTATTTTGAATTAATTGCAGATTCCAATGTTGAGCTATTCCTCCACTGGAGTTGAATTAAGTGAAAAGCCAAGGTGGGATTTATCTTGGAAAATATTTAATTTGCTAAAAAATACTGAAAATGTCAAAAAATGAAATTGCCGAAAAGTCTTCGTACGAAAAATAATCTTTACTTGAGACCATATAACTTGGCCAAATCAGGCTCTTTTAAGATTCCTATTATCCATTTTTAATCATTTCTTTTTTTCAGATTTGCATATTTTTCCCGTGTTGTTCCGCCCGATAATTTGCAGGCTAAAGCAATGGCACATTTGGTCATTTCCTCCAAATTCCTTTTCATTTATTTTTTTCCCATTTTTTGAAGGTAGCCGAACTCGGTTGGAATTATGTGCACGCAATTGTGGACACTGGCAGTTATGGCGAAAGGGGAATGGACAGTTTTCGAGGGGCAGCCGCCGAATTGAACATTTGCATTGATGGAGATGTGCACAAAATCAGTCGACGATGGACCGATGATCAATTCGAGTACAAAATCCATTCAAATAAATTAATTATCTATTAATCCCAAAGGGAATTACTTTTGCGAATGCGAAATTCCAAGGCGCGTGCCATTGTGATGTTCGTCGATGAGGACAATTTAAGGCGATTTTTGGCCAATTTGAAAAGATTAACGGCGGACGAGGGAGGCCATAAAGAGTTACGGAATTATTTTTGGTATAAGTCATAATAATCCTTTTTTAAATATTTTGGCTTTTTTACAGGTTTGTGGCCAGTGACAGTTGGGGAATGAAAGGGTCCGTTGTGAAGGGCTTCGAACATATTGTGAATGGGGCAATCACGGTGGCCCCGAAAGTTCGCTTTCTAAAAGGTCAGTGAATGGATGAGAATTTAATTTTTTTGCTTAATTTTTGTCGTACATAATTTCGAAAGAATTTCAATTTAAACTTTTTTCCAATATTCTTTTTTGTTTTTATTTGTGCTTTTCCCTTTTCTCAAAGATATTAAATTACTCAATAGTCACAATCACAAATGGAATTATGGAAAATTGAACCAATAATATGAAATATGAATTAATATTAATCATATGGATTGTTGAAGGACCAAAAATTGAATTATTTTTTGCACTTTAAAATTTATTTAATTTGTTTTTGCATTTGAAAGGATTCCCAGAATATTTTAGTAATTAAATGAATTGTGCATTGAAGGATTAAAAATATTGATTTTATGCACTTAATTTATGAAATAATATTAATTAAACCAAAAATGACTGAAATTACAAATTACATATAACTTTTCGTGTCGAAAAATAATCTTTTTAAGTCATATGATTTGGCCATAATAAAATTTTAAGACTTAAAATTAATTTTAGAGCAAGGTTATGATTAGAGCTTACCATTCATGTCAGAGAAAAGGAAAAAAGCCTGATTTGGCCAAGTTAGAAAACCCTGAAAAATTATTTTCGACACAAAAATTTTCAAGAAATTCAGCCTTTTTCGATAAATTAATACACTTCCTTTTAATTTGTTTTTGCATTTTAAGGATTCCCAGAATATTTTGCCTCACTTGGCCCCTCGAACACTTTTCTAAGCGAATATTGGCAATCAATGAATTGTTCTCAACATTTTCATCCAAATTTTGGATCCTGCTTCAAAGCCCAAGGGTTGGGCACAAACCCAAAGCAAATATCCAATTCTTTATCCATTTTCTAGTTATTCCTTCAAACAAGAAGCCTATGTGCCTTTCGTTTACGATGCAGTCCAATTGGTGGCAAGGGCATTGCATATCTATATTCAAGTAGGAAATGCTGAGTAAATTTTTCCAAAATTGTTGATTTTTCATAGGAAGAATGCGGTTTGGATGGACAATGGGAGGAATGTCCTTTGGTCGAAGATGGCTTTGACGGGAAACGACTTCAACAACTTTACCGCAATGTTTCATTGATTGGTTGGAATTGAAGGGATGGAAATTTGAAGGGATATACTGTGTAATTTTCAGCAGGGCAACCTCCACCGATTGATGCCAACGGCGATGGTAATGGCCAGTACAGTATATTCCAATTGGATGGGAAGGGAATATATCGAAGGGTGGGCGGATGGATGGATCGGGGTTTGGTCGATTTGGATGTGGAGGATATTCGCAAGGGATTGAGGGTATAAATGTAATATTTTTGCAAATAATATTCAAATTTTCAGGGAATTGATAAAACCAATTCGTCAACAATCCCTTTGTCCGTTTGCAGTCTCCCCTGTCAATCTGGCCACTATAGGGCATATCAGGATCAAACATGTTGTTGGACATGCATTCCCTGGTAAGAATATATTTTTTTGGGACAAAATTTTTTTAATTTTTAGTGACACAAGTACTTCAATAATTCCAAATGATACAAGGTAAGGAATGGGCCAGTTTGACTTTTTATAAAATAGTTAATTTTATCTAAACCAATTTTGCTGATTTGTTATCAAATTAAACTGATAATTGGCTATTTAATAATTATAATTTTATTTCATTTGATTCAGAATTGATGAAATAAAGTTCATTTCAACATTCCAAAATAAATTAAATAAAATTATAATATAATTAGGCAACCAACATTTTACGCTTAATTTGATATTAAAATAATTAAATTGATTCATTTTTTTGAGTTATTATAAACGGCTACAAATGAGCTTCTCCGTGAAGAAAGAATTAACATTTATCAATAACCAAAATTTCCCATCCCAATTAAGTTGTATTCAATGTCCCCTCGGAGAAGTGCCAAACGCCGAATTGAATGCCTGTCAGCCCATAAAGCCAATTCATTTGGATTGGGACAGTCCTTGGGCTTTGGTCCCAGCAATGTTCTCCCTTGTTGGATTGTTGGCCACAGCCACTGTTAGCATCATTTTCTTTCGGTTCAATTATACACCAGTGGTCGGTTTAAAATCCAAATATTTGCTAATATTCCCAAAAAAGGTGATGGCATCTGGCCGTGAATTGTGCTATTGTATGTTGGCCGGAATTGGCCTTTGCTATGGAACAACATTTTTTTTAGTCAGCCCACCATCCGAATTGGTAATTCTAAATTATGTTTCCTAGTCATTTTCGTCAATTTTCTCATTCAGATTTGCACATTAAACAGAGTGCTTTTGGGCCTTTCAATGGCAATTGTTTATGCCGCAATTCTCATTAAAACCAATCGATTAGCCAGGGTTTTTAAACCGAATAGTGCTTTGCGGCCTCGATGGATTGGTCCAACTGCGCAGGTGAAAACATTTTATTGAATATTGAATGAATAATTTTAGGTATTTTTCTGCACAATTTTGGCCTCTGTTCAATTGGGAATTGCATTGGTTTGGATTTGGTTGGAACCCCCGGGCACTGCAATTCAATATCCTTCCAGAACGGAGGCAGTTTTAACCTGCAAAGTATTTATTTTCACTCAGTCAATTCTAAATTGATATTTTTAGGCCACTCTTTCTCATTTGCTCATTTCCCTCATTTATTGTGGACTTTTGATTATTGCCTGCACAATTTATGGTCAAAAATATAATTTTATTTAAAATAATTTATAAATTTAATTTTAGCCTTCAAAACTCGAAAAATTCCGGAAAATTTCAACGAAACTCGATTAATTGGCTTCACAATGTATTCAACTTCAATTCTTTGGCTGGCATTTGGCCCAATTTATTTTGCTACTCAAAATAATTTTAAAGTTCTCCAATCAAATTAGATTCATTTTTTATTTATTCTATTTTAATTAGATTCAATTAACTTCACTTTGTATGACAATTTCATTGAGCGGGACGGTGGCTTTGACCTGCTTTTTTGCTCCAAAAGTTTATATTTGCCTCTTTCAACCTTACAAAAATGTTAGAACACGGAGTTCTGCCGTTGGCAAATTGGTTAATCAACATATGAGATTTATCAGGTACATCCAAAACAGTAAATTGGTCCATCCATTTTTTTCACCTCTCGCAAATTATTAATCAAAGCTTAACAAATAATTTAACCAATTTTTGCTCTCTTTTCCCCCTCAAATCACTTAACCAAAACAATGTTTGTTCGTCAATGTTTTGCCCCCCAAATTTAAGCCAAATAACCAGTCCTGCTCATCAAAATTTGTCCCATAGTGGTTACAAATTGCCCACAAATTCGCATGGCACAGTTTCGACCACCACCGCCGATCCACCTTCAGCCACTTCGCCAAGATGTAATTTTTTTGCACCAAAAATTAATATTGCTACAGATTTGAAGCACAAAAATGCACATTCGCATTTTATTGGCAAAATAATCAATTTTATTTTTGGAGTTATTTTAAATAAATTGTCACTTTTCAGCCGGAACCAATCCTTCTGCGCTGAGGAGACGGTCGTCAGTGGGGAATTGTTTCATCGGACAAACACAGAATTCAGAGAAGGCGGAAATGGGGCGCAGATATTTGAGACGAATGGAGACAATTGCATCCGGAACGGCACACTCTGAGGAGTTGGCCAAAAGAAGGTGAGAATGGATGGAGGAAAAAAAAACAAATTAATTAATGATATTTATTTTATCCAAAAAAAGAGTTAATAAGATCAAAATAATTATAATGTTTTAAGAAGGTTTACCCAATATTCACAAACCAATTATATTGGTTAAACCCAAGCTAAAAAATAGGCGAAATTTGTTGATTTGAATAGAAATTTTATGGGTTTAGTATAAACTTTTATTTAAACCCTTATAATCATTTCGGTATTTTAAATATTTTTTCGGCAAAAAAATACTAAATATTTCTTAATTAATTAATTTCCCAAAAAAGGCAAAACCAAGAGCGAAATCAACAACATAATCATCAAAATTCCAACAACAACAATAATAATATAATTGTGCCTTCTTCCAACAATATAATTATGCCAAATAGAAGACAATCAACGAGGAGAAAATCTTCGGCCGGTTCAGCATCAAAAATGGCCAACAAAGAGGCAAGAAAATCCATTGGCCATGATGAGGAAGGAAATAACAAAGAAGATTTTGGCCAGCTAAAAAAGCAACCAAATGGGAATGTGGGCCCAGCATTGGAACCAAATAATCCAGTCCAATTAATTTTACGAGAGATCGACGATGAAACATTCGCTACATTCCTTTGAATGGATGAATGGATGAAATATAAATAAACAAAAAAATATTTTCCATCCCAGAAATTTAATTCTCATTAATAAATTTATTTTTTTTGTTCGCCTTTATTTTTTCTCCGTTGAATTTCCTCCAAATTTCAGTCGAAAATGACCCAAATTTTTTCAAAAGAATTTGGAGGGATTTCCTCCTTTTCCATTTGCAAAATTGATTTTTTCCTTTTTAAGAAGTCATTTGGGGAATAATTATGCGAGAACATTATTACTCAATGCGAACCCGAAAGAGTGCATTGGAGTAATTATAAAATTGGAAAAAATTCACTCAAATGTTAAAAAATTAATGGATTAAAGAACAGGCACAAAATTCGCGCAGAACTTGTTCCTTTCATTTTTGGGAATAGGAAGGAAATGCGATAGCCTCAGGGCATTTCATTCTATTCCAGAAAATTCTTTGCGGTGTACTTTGTTTTGAAAGGGAAAATTGGAAAGGAAATAAGAAAATGGCGCCTCCCATTTCCTCTTTGCACTAATTTTAAACCGAAAATGCGCAACAGAAAATGACACGTCGACTTTAACAGGTTGTCCCCAAACCGCGCAACAATGTGAAAAGAAAAATGTAATTAATGATGACGTCCTTTTAAACACATATTTGGGGATATAAATGTTGCGGCGATTTTGATCCACTGATCAAAAAGGTGGGCATTTTAAGTTATGAATGGCCACATGGCAATAACTCAGCTCATAGGCATCGTAGAGCAACATTAATTTATAGATTAGGTATGATCGATTAAATTAGGATGGGAAGATGATAATTATTTGATTTTTTTAAATTTTAAATCGGTTTTAAAGCAAAAAAATTAGTTAATCTTAAATTAGTTTCATTTCAAGCTGATCAAATCGATTTGAAATTTTGTAAACTAATCCGACTCTAATGAATCGATTGAGCAGGGATTAAACTATATGAAAATTAGAACATGCGATAATCGAAATCGGCTTCAACAAATGAATAAATTGATATTATTTTTTGCCAATTATCCCTTCTCTGCAAATTATAGCATTTCTTCACAGATTTGCCCGCGGGCATATTATTCATTCCTTTCCTCAGAGCCAACTGCTAATGTGGGAGGAAAAGCACAAATGCTTTTCCTATTCCCTTCAACAATTCATCCATTCCTTCTTCTTCGATTGCGCCCAAATCGCCCATTCCCCCTTCCAATTCATTCATCCATTTATTCACATCAAACACCTCCTTCCCCCGTTCATTGATTGGAGGATTGGGAGCTGGTTTTGCCAGTCGCAATCAAAGAAATGTTGATGAGGCAATTTGTGGTTTTGCCCCCAATCTTTCTCACCTTTTGCCATATTTCCATTCCAAAAAATGAATTATTCACCAAATTTCAGTTGCAATAATAATGTGGCCATTTCTTTTATTTCCCCTCTTTTTCCTCATCAAATTCATCAAGGGTGCCGATGTTTTCACGGCAATGGTGGATTTGGAAAATTTATTAATCAGCGAGGCATCCTCCACTTCGAATGTAATTGAACAATATATTCGATCGGAACAATCCAGATTGGACAAACTTCAAGAGTAAATTTTTATGAAATTTTCGGATTTCAATTTTGGCAGCATTTCAGAGTTGCCGAGGAATATTCACGCTCATTGACCGATCCAAATAAGGCCCAATTTCGCCGTAGCCAATTTTTGCCAGGAGAAATTGATGTAGGCAAATAAATTAGGGGTGTAATTGTTTTTAAAAAAACGAATCTTTATTAACCAATTATAAATTAGTTTTGAACCATTAAACCAAAATGGGTTTAAACCGTTTAATACCCTTTAATTGTTGACCAAACCAAAATGGGTTTAAACCGTTTAATACCCTTTAATTGTTGACCAAACCAAAATGGGTTTAAACCGTTCAATGCCCTTTAATTGTTGACCAAACCAAAATGGGTTTAAACCGTTCAATGCCCTTTAATTGTTGACCAAACCAAAATGGGTTTAAACCGTTTAATACCCTTTAATTGTTGACCAAACCAAAATGGGTTTAAACCGTTCAATGCCCTTTAATTGTTGACCAAACCAAAATGGGTTTAAAGCGTTCAATGCCCTTTAATTGTTGACCAAACCAAAATGGGTTTAAACCGTTTAATACCCTTTAATTGTTGACCAAACCATAACAAATTATATACCATTTAATGCGTCTTGAACAGCTCTATCCAATTTGGGTATATTTGGTTTGTGAATATTGGACAAATCCACATTAAAAATAATTATTTTTGTATTATGAACTCTTTTTTCGACAAATTAAATAATAATATTCTAAAAATTATCCATTTCCAATTTCCCTCACAGGAATCCTCCGTAATGAATCCGGTCAATGCATATTTGTTCATAAAAAGATTAGCTCAAGATTGGAAACAAATTCGACATTTGATGAACCAAAATATGGCTGATCAATTCATAAAGAATATTACGGATGGGAGATTGGTGAATTCCGTAAAATATCCGGACGATGATGATCTTGAGGGAGCGGCGATTGGATTATTACGGCTGCAGGAAACATATCAACTTTCCACCGCGGATTTGGCCAATGGATATGTGGGAGGGGAAAGTGTGGGCAAAGGATTGAGTGCGACAGATTGCTTTGAAATTGGGCGGGCAGCTTACAATCAAAAAGTTGGAAATAAATAGGTGAAAATATTATTATGGAATTAGGAATATTTTTACACATTGGAATGGATGAATGAAGCAATGGACCGAAATCCATCAAGGGAATTGGAAATTGAAATATTGGAATATTTGGCCTATGCACTTTATCAAAAAGGTGAATTGACGGGTGAGGGAAAATGTGAAATAGGAAATTTCAATACAGTACCTGGAACTAGGCCATTCTTTTGGCCATATGCTCGCAAGAAAACACTGAATTATACAAGACAATATCGAATATCCCATTTTAAAATTCCTAAAAGCCTTCAAAAAATGCGGGTTTATTACAATTAAAGAAATGTAATTTTTTAAATTTGGAATACTTAAAATTTATGAAGGCCAAATAGATATCGCCTTATCGAATTAACTAGTAATTACCTTACTTAGCTATGGCCAAAAGAAAGACTAAAATTCAGAAATAGTGTTGCATAAATTTAAAATAATAATTAATTTAAAAAAATGGCAGGAAATCAAAAAAGAGCATTGGTGATGACAAAAAGATTGGCTGAATTGGCGCCGAATCATCCAAGGGCAAAAGGTAATTTAGAAAGAATATTATTTTGTATTGATGAAATATTCACAGGAAATTTGCAATGGTATGAGGAGAGAATGTTGGACGAGGATTTGGCAAATCTTGATGATTTACCAGAGCTGAAAAATGAACGCGTAAGGCCGAATGATGACATCAAAGAAAGGGATGAATATGAAAGATTGTGCCGAGGGGAATTCGAAATTCCAACGGAAAATGCCTCAAAATTGTATTGTTATTTGAAAATGGACACGGTAAGAGAATTACCAAGAAATTCAAAAAATAATTTAATTTAGCCCTTCCTAAAATTGGCGCCACATAAAGTCGAAATATTGCGATATGAGCCATTGGTTGTTCTTTTCCGTGGGGTCATTTCCAATGCGGAAATTGAAGTTGTGAAGAAATTGGCAACACCCAGAGTTTGAAAATTTAAATAAATTTATTTAAAATTTTAATGTTTTTAGCTTCGAAGAGCGACGGTGCAAAATGCGAAAACGGGCGAATTGGAATTTGCCTCATATCGAATCAGCAAATCTGCATGGTTGAAGGGCGAAGAGCATCCAATCATCGAGCGAATCAACAAAAGAATACATGTAAATTTTAATAAATGGAATAATATTTAAATTATCAACAAAACAAAATTGCCAAATTTAAACTCGGTTTAAGGGGGTTTATCCTATATTTACAAACCCATTAATTCATTGGATCTGATCAAGAATTTAGTGAATCCTAGAATTGATGTCCGTGAATAAAACTTCGGGTAACTATGTATTGAAATTATTCACCGGGTTGTTATTCATCGGCATCCATTTATTGGGTTTTGCCTTCCATCGACAATTGATATTACAAAGTTAAAAATACAGTACAATATATAAAGGCAGGATTCATCTTTCCGTATATACTCCTTTAATTCCCTATAGGGATTTCTTTTTCAACCTCGCCAAAGTGTGGTGAATTATTAGAGATTGGGCAATTAAAAGAATATATATAGTAATTTATTATGTTCATTAAAAATTTAAATTCTGGTCAAAATTAAAGAGTATTAAACGGTTTCAAGTTTTGGTTTTTGATTCAAAATTCTTTTCGTCAATTTCGTTGTTTTTTTCAATAAATAAAATATTTTCCATTGAAAAATATAAGTAATTTTTTGCATTTAGGACATAACCAATTTGGACATGGAAACGGCGGAGGAATTGCAAGTGGCCAATTACGGGATTGGCGGCCATTACGATCCACATTTTGATTTTTCCAGGGTGAGCATATGTAAAACAAATTCTTTGTTCCCTTTGCAACTTCCCTTTTCTGAAGCGAGGCGAAAAGGATCCGTACGGAAAGAGGGGCAATCGAGTGGCCACCGTACTCTTCTACGTATATTTCATGTCCACAAAATTGTGAATTAAAATTTTAATTTCACAGATGTCGCAGCCAACAAAAGGTGGTTTCACCGTGTACACTGAGTTGGGAATGGGAGTTGCGCCCAGCAAAAATGATGCACTTTTTTGGTACAATTTACACAGGGATGGAGATGGGGATATGCGAACAAGACATGTTTGTTTTTGCTTTGGCAGAAATAAAATGGAAAATATTTAATTAGCCAGTACAGAAATTTATTCTATCTTATACCCAATGAATAGATCTCATAAATTTGCACAATTTGATTATATTTTAGCCTTGAATTTAACCAGTTTTGAAAATGGGTTTAAAAATCCATTTAATACCTTTAATTTTTACCAAAATGGTTTAATTTAGAAGAAAATCACCTTAAATCATTCATAATATTTTGGAATTATGTACTCTTTTTTGACATTTAAATGTTTTTTGGCAATTTAATACTATCCAATAAAATTTTAATAATTTTCTCCCAAAAAAGGCTGCATGTCCCGTTTTGACCGGCGTCAAATGGGTTTCAAACAAATGGATTCACGAAAGGGGTAAATTATTTTTTAATTATTCCATATTTTCCTCCTTATTTAAGGACAAGAATGGATTCGGCCATGCCCATTAGAAAAGGGAGTTAATGAGGAATTTGTTGGCGATATTCGACCCACTTCCAGCAAATAATATGCCGAAAAATATATTTATGAAATTGACCAACCATAATAGAGCATAACATATTGATATTAATATTCCCATATTCCGCCAACCGATATCGGGTCACCCCCAATAAATTTCACCAAAATTGTGATTTTGATTTATTCTTTTATATTTATTGTTTAAAAATTGATTTTAAATATTTTGAATAAACAATGAAAAATTGAATAATAATACAATATTTCCAAATTAGTTGAAAACACATCTTTCTTATTGTTAATAAAAAGGCCATAGGGAGGGGACTTTTAAGCAGGCATTCAGGATGTTATTAAATTCAAATGGGAATGAAATAACAGAATGTTTTTGTGTGTGTGTTTGTGTAAAAAAATAAAATTCTTTACTCGTTAAAAAGATATTTTTAAATTTTTTAATTTTTTGTAGTAGGATGAAATCTCTGAACATTTTTTAGTTATGAATTTTTAAAATACAAAGCAAAATTTCAGAAATGAATTTTTCAAAATCTAATTGTGGAATCGGTCTGTATATTTTTGATTAGATATTATAATTTGAATTTATTCCCGCTTATTCATTCATTTTGGTTGATTCATGCTTCCCAAACAAGTTTTCCACTTATTTTTAACAAAATACCTCTGTGTGCCTCATTCCCATAACAATCACATAATGATGACCAATTCATTCCCAATTTCCCTTTCCCCAATAATTCCTCCCAAAAATGGAAAATATTCAAATTGATTATTGGCTAAAAAGGATAAACCGATTTCCCCACCTAATATTGCGGAATTATTTGCCGAAACTAAAAGAAGATTGTGATCTGCCCTTGGATGCGCGGGCATCTTCTTCCTATCCAAAACCCCTCTTCTTCCTTGTGTTCTTTTCCTCTTCACAAAAATATTCTTCTATTTGGGATGCTTTGCTTACTTCCGTAGATTCCAACCCTTCTTCCCATTTCCATTTCCGCACACCTTCAATTGCACATAAATCCATTTCCTCCGGCGACGAAGGAGTATTTCGGATTGGAATGATCCATTCCCCCTTTTCCCATCCATTTCAGATTTCAACGACCCATCCACCCATCCATCCTTCAATCCCCACTCTCCAAGTGCGCGACCTGGTTCATCATCCCAACCAAATCCCCTCCCTCCCCGTCCATTCCAAATCCATCCATTCATTCACCTTTCTCGCCCCCATCTATTACAAATCGCCTCAATCCCCTTTCCCAAAAGGTCCGATCTTCTGCCACAAAAATTCATCGCCACTTTTATCGGCGAATTTGCCCCAATTTTTGGGTGGTGACCATCTTTTAGCCATCCTTACACTGATGAACTAACTAAAAAGCATTTTAAACAATCATTGGTGACCCCTTTCCATTGTTTATATTAATTTTTAGCTATTTTGAAAATGATAAACCAAAAGTGGCTATTTGTTGCCATTTCCATTGTTTTTCTCTTCCCTTCATTCATTTTTGCATTTTGTCCCAGTTATTTACGTAATCAGACTGCCTGTTCATGTGAGGAATATTTGGACGGGGCAATTATAAAATGCAATGGGCCAAAAGGACCATTGGTTGTGGAAAATTTGAAGAAATTAAATGTGGAAGTGAGGGAATTGGTGCTGGAAAATGCGAATATTATTGAGGTGAATTTAAGGGCAAATTGATGGAAATGAGATTATTTTAGATTGGGCCAAGAGCATTTGTCGGAATGAGAATAAAGAAATTGGTTTTGGACAATAACAAAATCAAACTGATCCAAAAGAATGCATTCCGTGGTCTCGAATCCGTCCTTCAGGAATTGTCGATTGCCTCAAATCGATTGACGGAAGTGCCAACGGCCGCATTGAATGGTCAAAATTCTGAAATTTATTAATTCAAATTCATATTTTTAGGCCTTCGTTCTTTGAATATTTTGAATTTACGATGCAATCGAATTGGCAATTTAAGCGATGTGGCATTTTTGAATATGCCAAGTTTAATTGAAGTCCATTTGGGATGCAATAAAGTGAAAATTAATGATTAATTTAAATTTGAATATTTAATTCATAGATTTGTGACATTTCGGAGAATGCATTCCAAGAAGTGAAACAAAGTTTGCAAAATGTGATTTTGGACAATAATTGTATGGAACAAATTCCAACAAAAGCATTCGAAGAAATGAACGCATTGATTGCCCTTCACCTTAAAAATAATCAAGTAAAAATATTAAATGAATTTAATTAAATTTGGACATTGACAGATTGAAAAATTGGGCCCTGTCCAATTGCGGAATATGACAAATTTGTCGCTGCTCAGTTTGACCGGCAATAAAATTGCAAATATTTCAGCAAATTTCACTGCGAATATTCCAAATTTACGATATATTTATTTGGCCGAAAATGAACTGGAAAAAATTGAGCCGGGCGCAATGAAACAATTTGGGGCGGCGGAAATAATTGATTTAAGCCACAATAATATTGGACAAATTGATGCTGACATGTTCAATGGGATGGAAAATTTACAGGCAAAATAAATTAAAAATGAAATAAATAAAATTGCACATTTTTAGCATTTAAATTTGGAGGCAAATTCAATTCGTGAAGTTGCCCCCGGGGCATTTGCCACAACACCTTTATTGCTTCTTTGGCTTCCGCATAATTGCATCAATTCGGTCACTCCAAATATGTTCCAGGGTGCCCCATTCTTGAAACAAGTTTCATTGGCCAATAATAATATTCGGACAGTACAGGTGAAAATTAATTGGATGTATTCCCTCTCAATCCCCTTCCACTTTTAGCCATTCAGTTTTGCGCATTTGGCCAATTTGCATACTTTGGATTTGTCCGGAAATAAAATTAAAACAATTCAACCGTCGGCCATTATGGGCTCCGATTTCTTGACTGTCCGTGTCCAAGAGAATCCACTGGTGTGCACCCAAGATGGATTCCATGTGATGAATGGCCGTGAGGCAATAAATTTGACCACTGAAGTGAATTTGATTTGCAAAACTGATTATGAAAATGACAAAACTGAAAAATGCCCAAGGAAGCCGGATCCACCTGTGAAGAAAGTTTGCTGTGATGGTAAGGAGGAATAATTAATTGGGAAATATTGGCAGAAAGAAAAACACTTAAAATATCGAAAAAAGGACACATAATTTCTGGTTTAATGGTTCAAAACTAAATTATAATTGGGTAAACACAAGCCAAAATATTATCAAATGATGCTTTATGATGAGATTTATCAATTTATAATAATCTTTTTAACCATTACCATCTTTTCGACAATTAAATATTTCTCATATTATATATCAAATATTAAATATTTATTTTTAAAGTTTCCTCATTGAAATCAATGGTGACCACAAATTCGCCTTCAACCGAAATTCAAACCACGGAAATGGCCTCAACTGAATCATCAACCCAAAGTAGCAGCACATCAATGCCAAGCACAATTATTCGGGAGGAATCGAAAGGCAGCACTGAACAACAATCAGCCGAAACAACCACAAATGAGCCTATTGGAAGGGCACGGGCAAGGCAGTTGAATATGGAACGATTTTATAGGCTATCGAGAAGGCCGGAATTGATGGCCAGTCCATTCGTAAATAGGCAAAGAAAAATGCCAAAAAATGGCCGAAGACCACAGGAAGTGATGGATTTGAGTAAAGACATTGCCAATTTGCCGCCTCATGTTGCCGCCCTCGTGAATGGTGTGAAAAAATCACATGGAAAAGAAGAAAAAACAACAAAAAAAGAGGAGGAAAATAATAAAAGGGAGGAAGAAGGAGGACAAGAAGAAAATGTTGGAAAGGAAAAAGAGAGGTGGGTTTAGAAATTGGATGGGGGGCCAAATTAAATTAAAAATTTTCAGAGTAAAACAAGTTTCGACAACGGAAATCCGTAAGGGGGCATTCCCAGCAGCGCCCTACATCGATTCAATGCCGGACAAATTGGCCAAACATCAACATGAACATTTACAACCAAATGGGGAATTCAGTCGAGATTCAGAGCCAATGCATGTCCAAGTGGAGGAGAAGAAGCCGGCACAACAGGAAATTGTGGCAAAACAATAAATTAATATTAAAATTGCCTCAATGTTACACCGAAATATGCAAATTAATCCCAATGAATTTGTTCCTTATTAGACTTGCCTTTCTTTTTACTACTCATATTTCTTTCTCAGTCTTTAAATAAATTAATTTAAATAATATATGAAAAAATATTATCTTTTTATTGTATTTATTTAAAAGGGGCTTTTATTGATAATTTATAGGACATTAAATATTAATAAAATTGTTTATTATTATTTAATTATTTATTATTTGAACATTTTATTATTATTGAATTTTGTGAGCAATTTTTGAATTGATTTGTCTTTATTGCGAATCTGGCTGATGATTGATGAATTGTTTTATACAAGCTAATGGCAATTAAGTCAATGCAAATGCCAATCCAGCATGGAGGCAAACAAGGGCGACGGCATCGGTCTACAAAAATATTAAATAAGAATAAAATTAGTGAAATTATTACTGTGATTAAAGCCCATTTCTCGGTCCAATCATAATTTTGGGAATAATCAAAATTGTAATGAATTTCCACGACTCCACAAATACCCGCAAGCAAGGAACAAAGGACGGCGGTTGGCATTTCCTATGGAAAATGGAAATGATTGAATAGAATTTGAGGGAAAACGAAACTAGAAAATTATAATTATTCAAGCAGGAATTTTCTATTCGTTTAAAATTGGCAATCAGCCAACAAAAAGAACAAAGGACAATGACAATGGAGACCACAATGGCCATATGCTAAATCAGCTGATTTTCATATTTAATTAATATGAAAAAACTTCGGAGAATAATTTTTGCCTATTTGGCGACGGATGGCATCGGCCAAAAAAGAGGAAATAATGGCATTGGACGATGGACATGTAGAGGAGGAATAAGGAAAGCCCCTAAAATATATATTTTTTAATTAAATTTGGATTGGTGGGATCAATTACAATTGAAAGGGCATAAAGGAAGAGGACTGTCCATCGACGAGCGTTTGTCATGAAAATAAATCGACGATAAGCCGAGCCAAAATGGGCGTAGCCACCATTCTCACGTTGCCTCACCTGCAATAATTAAAAAGGGATTTGGACAATTGGAGCCAAAAATTGGGATAACCTCAAAAATCAGTGTGGCCAGTGAATCGAAAATTCTTATTAGGATGGATTTGGTTTTGGTTTGTCTATAATGGATGGACCGGGATGGAAAGGAAAAGGATGGAATTGAGGGAGTCAGGGCGATGAATTTTATGCCGGCCAAATCCGAGTCAAAATGTGGCTGGCACCAAAAGTGAGGATAAGGAGGATTATAAGAAGAAGATGGCAATTAATTTGATTGGTGCGCAATTGGTGGCTAAATTTAATTAGAAGAGAATTAAAAATTATGATTTATGGATTAGGATGTCAAAATGAATTAATAGCATTTTGCATTATTTTTGACCCAAATGGATTCTATGTTTCACTCTTTTTGCCTTGAATTATTTATGCTATGAATATGGAAACAAAAAAAGTTAGTAAAAGAAAGTTGGCAAAAAGTAGGTCCAGAATAATGGACAAATTTGGCGGTGAAATG
Organism: Pratylenchus scribneri; assembly: GCA_030063045.1. Taxonomy (NCBI): domain Eukaryota; kingdom Metazoa; phylum Nematoda; class Chromadorea; order Rhabditida; family Pratylenchidae; genus Pratylenchus; species Pratylenchus scribneri. The sequence continues at coordinate 251,581 of JAQSEB010000029.1, forward strand.
GGGTGGAAAATTGAAGTAAAATTAAAAATAAAAATATGGCTTAAAAAGTGCAAAATAAATGGAAAAATGTAAAGGGGATTTTAATAATGTTAGAAAATTGGATTTGGTTGTTTGTTCAACAGAAAAAGGCAATTTACTAGGCCAAAAATTCCCACAATGGCTTATTTAAAGCTATTAGGCATCCCAGGGGGAAAAATATGGGTGGATGGTGCCCTTCCAGAGAGTAAAAAAAAAGGGGAAAAAAGTCTAAAGGGGACAAATTCAGAATTCACTTTCTTGGCCACTCATCTCAAGCCAACCTCCCTCCTCCCTTCAAAATAGCAGTTGCCAGGACGACCATTAAACCTAAATGGAAGGAGCAAAGACACGCGGATTTGTTGGAGTAAAAGTGGATATTGGGACTGGATGTATGAAGAGGGCTGAAGAGGGGATATTGGCAATCACAATTTTTGACGTCCTTTAGTAGATGACACAAAAATGCAAAAAAAAAAGAAAAGTTTCCATTTAATGCAGTAAAAATTGCTTTTATATGTACCAATATTGCTTTCGGCATATTTTTGAGCAAAACGAGAAATTTAAACAATTGGAATGGAAATGAAAAATGAATAGAGAATAGAATAGACTATCACAATTTTAGTCAATCACAAATATTTCATAAAAATGAATTGAAATGAAATATAGTTCCGCCGGTTAGATATGTCTTCCAGAAATCAATTAAATTTCGTTTTTTAAGCTACGGGTTTGACCCACCGGAAGGGCTTTTGGTTGAAGAAGGAAAAGCCTTCAATCCGTATTTCCCCAATGGAGGTGTCTTTTGAGTTAACCAATCACAGATTCGGACTCTTCTCATAGAGACTCGTTGATTGAGCTATTGTCCAGAAATTTCAAAACAATTTTCGACCCATTGGAGGGACACTTCACTTTTTATGTTTTTGAAAAATCGATAAAATACTATGAAACCTGCTTTCCGTGCCCTAAAATAGTTCAAAACAATGATATAAAAATACAAACAAACAATTTTAAAAAAATTTTGCACAAAAATTTTCTGCGCACATATTCTAGAATTTTACCAAAATATGTTCAATATCTTTTGCTTCTTCTAAGTAGGAATAGGAACCTATTATCCCTTCAAAATCGCCTAATTATAGAATACACTAACTAGAGGAGAAGTTATAAATTTTTCTGTTTATTGTCAGCAGTAGGGAAGGGAACGGATTTGAAAGGATTAAAAATCGTGAAAAAGGTACTTAAAAAGGTACTAAAAATGGCCAAAAAGGTATTAAAAAAGATATAAAAAATTGAAAAAAAGTACAAAAAAGGTAAATAAACATTTATTTTTAAACCAATAAATAGAAAAATTTTTTTTATTAAATTATGATAAAATTTATCAAAACAAAAAAAATCATAATTTTATTCGTTGCAATTGCAATGGCAAATTAAACTCCAGCAGATTTCCGGGGTAAAGAAATTGACTCTCAATATGCACTCTATTTAAAAAATTGTAATCCCAAAAATTTTTTTTATAAAAAATTTTTTTCATTACTAAAATCAAATTCAAAATTTTTTCCAAAAATTTTTCAATTTTTTCTTAAAATTTTCCAATTTTAAGGCATTTTTCTCTAAAAATTAAAAAAAAGGTACCAAAAAGGTATAAAGGCGAAAAAGGTATTTAGGTATAAAAAAGGCAAAAACGTGTAAAATAGGTATTATAAAACCATCAATTTTCCGGAGCTATATTAAATATTACATATTAGCAACATTTCCCAATTTCAATAAGAAATATAAAAACTTTATTTTTATAAGATATAACGTGTCCGTATGGGTTGGAATTACAAAATTTACAATTAATAAAAGCAGTGTAGGAAATTAGTAAATTAAATTTAATGCACAATCCATTCATCGTCGAAATCACATATTTGACTTTTGTCTTCTAGTCTCATTTTGTTCAGTTTCCTCAAAGATCGGAGACGATACGAGACCGGCATTGTTTTTCATACCGATTCTTTCCAACACAAAATCCCATGGTTGCTGCAATTGTAAATTCCATTGAGCATGTGATTTGTTTGCTTTTTCTTGCAAGGCTGTTAACTCCAAACCGAGAGCCTCAATAATTTTAACTCGAAATTGTTGCCCTCCAGTAAAATACGCTCCAACGTGGCCACCGGGGACTGATGTTACTTTGGAGTCTGGCCAGAGCTTTTGTATATCAGGTATATACTCGTGCTCGAGTCTTGGCACATCTAAAAAGATTGGAAAATCCTTTAAATAAATTTGAATTTGTTTACATGCATCATGTTCGGCAATTACAAAATGAACTTTTCCAGTATCAATTGGTGGTGGATAATTCGCCAAATTAGTAAATTCTTCCATTAAAATCCACATCAATCGCTTGGATGGTGTCTCAGGAAAAAGCTTATAGGCTATATGAGATTTGTCTTCCTATAAAAAATTTTTATTAATAAAATCTACAAATCACAAAACCATCATATCGGCCCAGCCAGTCTCATTGAGAAGAAATTGTAATTCTTTGCTTTCTTTAAGTTCTTTTTCCAAAACTGGCCATAAAATTGAATCAGCCAATGCACCCTGGGTATAAACGGGAGCGGCACTTGTTCCAGATAGCAGAGCAATTAGCGCAATGGGTTCGTCCCGAAAATTGGTTGCTGCCAAAGAAGCCTAGAGTGTTAAATTAGCCAACTTATTTATATCTTTTTCCCCACCATGTATCCTCCCATTGAAACGCCAGAAATACCAAGCGGAGAATAGCCTTCTTCTTTAGCCCAACGTAGCAGAAAACAACTTTCGCAAATTAATGCTCCTCCCTTTAACAATAAATTATAGCATTAATTTTACTTTCTTGAATGTATTTTCGGAATTACCATTACGTAAAGGTCAGAAACATTTTGCAGGGCGGACCTATATTGCTCTAAAAAAGAATTATTCATTGGATTTTTATTTTTCATAATACCTTTTGGTTTTCTTTCGGCATAAAATGGGTTTTGCAACAGAATCGAGCTGATACCCATTTCCAATAAATCTTTGACAAAAAGTTGATATCTAAACTTCTTCTAATATTTTTGGGCAATAAAATAAGCATAACCTTCGGAAATATGTATGATCACCAGTTGGTGCCAAATGGATAACAAGACCATTTCTGGGTCTTCCGGGAGGCGGAAAATACCCTTGCCATATTGCTTTTGTATTATTTCTTCCTGATTTGAAGAGTAATGGCGACAATTTATCGAGGGGTGAATGAAAATGTCCCCTCTTGAATTGGTACTTCTTGTTGATTTCATCCTGAAATCATGTTATCAAAGATTTTTCTAATTCTATTAAGTGATTTATTGATGTCAAACCAACAATTTTAAAACTTATCCATTATATTTTTGCTGGTATTTTTACCTTTTCAATTATCATTTTCGGCATATCTTGCTCAATTAATTCCATTACTTTTCCTTGGAATGCATATTGTTCTTGATAAAAACGCAACCTTTAAATATCAATTTAGTAGTTCCAATTTTTTCAGAAAAATTACAATTTCAGCACTTCAGGAGGACCTTTAAAAATGAATTCATTATCATTAATCGCAATTTTTCAGAGAAAAAACTTACCCCAACTTTTTGTGAATAAATTACTAAACCTCAGAATTTGTCTAAAATAAATGTCTAATTGTGAGACAGCCATTTTTAATGTAACGGAAATGGACACTCAAAAGGAGCAGAAAATGATAATTGTGCTTGCAAGTTCCTCTGAAAATCGAAGGAAATTACTTGAACAAATTGTAAGCTTAAAATAATAATTTTACAAAGTATAGCGAATAGAGTTTGGTTGGTTTGGTCAATCAAACTAAAATTATCTTTTAAAATATAAATAGTGAGTTGATTTTGATTGTGAGGAATTAAAAACCAAAGAAACATGATAGCTGATTGATTAATGAATGATTGACTATATTAAAGCATAGCTAAGCCCAAAATATAATTTTAAAAAAAATAGAAAGAAGGACGAAAATGCAAAGTGTCTGCCAAGTGTCAACTGACTGGCACAGGATTTTAAAGCTTCCCTTCCCCATCCAAAAGTGTCACGTGGGACGTTGGGAAATAGGAACTAGAATGAAATGAGAATGCGTAAATGTCAAAAAATTATTGTTTTAATTTCTTTTATATACTTATTACTTTGAATAAATTGCATGTACTCTCTAATAATTTATAAAAATTTATAGGGCATTCATCCATTAATTTATCCGTCGAAATTTCCGGAAAATTTACCCCGAACACTTTCTTTGGCGGATTTTGTTGAACAAACAGCAAAGCTGAAAGCCTTTGATGTTTTTGATCAAATCACCAAGGATGGAAAGGTAAAATGCTCGGATCTTTGGAAATATCAAGAAAAATGGAGAATTGATTATGAATAAATTTTAGGGAACTTATTATAGAATTTTAGAAATTTTAATAATCATTCTTAGGCCGCTGGGATGGGATTTTTGAGGATGCATTCAGAAAAATATGGAAATTATGTTTATATGCTTTTTGTTTTATGATGAGATGATGATGGTTTTCTTTTCACAGAGTTGATACTTGTTAATCAATGAAATATGAATATGAAACATTTTTATTCTATATACTCAATATAATTTCACAACAAATATATAATTTTTAGATTAATTTTGATTTGATTATTGGCTGTGACACAATGATAGAATTGGATGGTAAAATGATTGGAAAACCTATGGATGCAGAGGATGCTTTTTCCATCCTAAAAAGCCTTGATGGGCGAAAACATTCTGTACGGACTGGAGTTTGCCTTTTAACTGCTCAAGGAAAAGAGGAATTATTCAGTGTTGGAACGGAGGTTGAATTTGGGCAACTTGGTGAATCCATGATAAGCAAATACATTTCCACGGGGGAATCAATGTACCTATAATGTAAAAACCTAGAAAAAATCCCATAATTTTTAAGAGGTCGAGCTGGAGCATATGCAATTCAAGGAAAAGGAGCAATGTTGGTTAAAGCCATCCATGGGAGTTATACAAATGTCGTCGGGATTCCTCTATATGAGTTGCTTCAGAAAATGGAAGAAATTATAAAACAAAAGTGATTCAAAAATAACTATATTTTCTTTTATCACAAAATGATTTGAAAAACGTAGAAATAAGTGCAAATGTTTCATTTTACATGAAATTTTAATAGTCATATTTCTATTTATGAAGAATGAACATTTGGCACCCAAAACAGCATTGAAAAATTGTAGAGTATAAATAAAGTGATAAAATGTTAATGAAAATGAACTAAACGAATAATAAAAATAATTGTGATATTTCACATTTGAAATAATAGGCTATGATTGAAATAAGGCAAAATTTTTTGAAGATTTAATGAAAGAAGGGAAAGATGGACATGTAAATTTTTTCCTTTTTTCATTTCAAACTGAATCATTCGAAATTCGTATCGTAGAACCAGCTGAAGCGGCACCATCCGATTCAGAACAGAACGTGCCTCTCCATCCGTTTCCGTCTCACCACCGACCATTTCTGTGCGTCCCAAATCATCTCGATTATATTTGAAATATGGCGGTTTTGTGTCCCTATATTCCGTAAATGCAACTGTATTTGGCGTTGCAGTCGTAGCATTTTGCTGGCGATCGAGTAAAAAGGCATCGGAATCGGAATCAAAAACTTGCAACGTGGTTGGTCGAAGTTTACCGCTATAATTCATTTTGAAGCCATTTTATAGATAATATAATGAAAATATTATAAAATTAAAAAAATAATTGATCCGAATATTTAATTCGCCACTGTGTTGTTGACAATTTATTGTAAATGTAAACTTTGTGTTGTTCGTTTTAGATTGTGCTTTTGCTTTCCGAAAGATGTCTTTTCCGAAAAAATTTGTGTTTCATTTCGGTTAGAAATCTCCAATTCTAGATTTTACGAATTTCCCATCTTTTAAAAATGGTTTAAAGAAGAATTCTCGATTAGCGCATCACATTCATACATTACATATAATTTGATTGTTCAATCAACAAATCACATCACATTTAATGCTGATTTCCATATCCGTTGCCGCAATCTTTCTCGGTTCGGAGGATTCTTCCTTCCCGTGGAAAAATGCCGATGATGGGTGCACAATTTGAATTGCTGGTTGCCATCTTCTTCTTCTGCTATTGCTGAACCTGTTTTTGGTATTTTCTTTCCTCTGTTTTCGCAGCATCCCTCACAATTCGCGCAAATTGGCGGCATTGCCCTCTGTTGTGTTGTGCCCTTTTGCCCTCCGTGTCGACCTTTCCCTTTCCTCCATACAAATTTCCCCCTTCGCCCAATTTAATACAAGCAAATCATCCTCAAATTCTTCTTCCCCCAAAGAAGCGCCAATTTTATTTCCAGCCAGCCGCTTAAAACAAGCTTGTTAGCCTAAATTTTATTTTACAAAATCTCAATTCAACTCATCAAATACACATTTTGCCCTTTTCATAAAATATTCCCATCATTTTTGAGTGCCAATGAAAGGAGGTGGTTTATTTAATTGAATAAACATAATACCATCATTTATTTAGTTAAAATTTTCCTGGCATTTATTTTCTCCATTTTAAATGTTATTTTTGTTTTTTGCAATGATTTCGAATTCCAAAATGGCGAAAATCCATTGGACTGTACATTTGAAGGAGGCACAAAAATTTCCTCAAATTGTTGTTGGCAAACACCAAACCAATCTTTGACGACAGCCAAAATCCACGAACAAGTCTTTTCCTATTCAAAAATAAATTAATTTCCCCTAGCCTAACTATCGATGGTATGCAAAACGGTTTCGGGCAGTTGGCTTATTGCCGCCCGAGTCCGCCTTTGTTGCAATAACCGCAAATGGAGCGAGCGAAGGAGCATCCATTTGGGAATCGTGCACTTTTTGTACAAGCACCGGTGAATTGGAATTGATCATTCGGTGGGGAATTTTATGGGTGGAATAATTAATAAGGGAATAAATGAAGGCATTGGCAAAGTGCCACCGCTGAATTGGAATTGTGCTGGAGGCCGGAGGAGGAAGAAAATTGGCAAGAAATAGAAAGTGCCTGCATGTTGATGGACCCTAGGACACAATTCTCAATTGACCCATTGGCCATTCGAGTGCCGGCTAATTTGGATATTCGGGTAAGAGGATTGGAGAGAGGAATAAATTGTAGTCATTTACTCATCAAGGAATGAACCAATTTTGATATTTTCAATTAAATCTGACTATTGAGAATCTTTTTATATTTTATTTGAATTGCTTGAAAACTGCTGGAGTTTTGCCCAAAAAATATTCAAAATGATCTTTAATGATCAACGAAACCAGGGATGCCAGATGGTTTTTCAGTTTGGGGGGCATTTCGTGAAAAAAAGGGGGCATTTGGGGGGCATTTTCGGTAAAAAAGGGGGCATTTTGGGGGCAGTTTTAAAAAGTGCCAAAAATGCAAAAATTTTTGCCAATAATGGCCGCGCAGCGAAAAATTAGACCAAAAATTAGCCGCGCAGCGAAAAATTATACCAAAAATTAGCCGCGCAGCGAGCGAAAAATTAGACCAAAAAGTAGCCGCGCAGCGAAAAATTAGACCAAAAATTTGCCGCGCAGCGAAAAATTAGACCAAAAAGTAGCCGCGCAGCGAAAAATTAGACCAAAAATTAGCCGCGCAGCGAAAAATTAGACCAAAAATTAGCCGCGCAGCGAAAAATTAGACCAAAAATTAGCCGCGCAGCGAAAAATTAGACCAAAAATTAGCCGCGCAGCGAAAAATTAGACCAAAAAATAATAAAAAAGGGAAAAAAAGACAAAATTTTAAAAAGGGGGCATTTGGGGGGCAACTCGGCTCGGGGGGCAAAAAAGGGGGCAAAATCTCAAAAAGGGGGCAAATGCCCCCCGTAGGGGTACATTCTGGCATCCCTGATACGAAACAGAAGTTTTTTTGGGCAGAACTTAAAACATTTTCTTGCCAATTTAAATAAAATTAATAAAATTAGAAAGCAATAAGTCTGTTCTATAAATTGCAAAATATTCAAAATTGGTTCATTCCTTGATGAATTAATATAAAAGGCGAGAAATTTGGGTATCCCATTTAATGTAATTTTCATAAGATTAATTCTGTTCTTGGAATTTTCACGAGATTAATTCAATTCTAATTTTATTTAATTCAAATAGCTTTATTTCCAATTGAAAAATCGAAGTCAAATGGGAACGGCAATTGCCACAGTTTTGATCGATTATATTCATGTTCAAACGGATTATTGCACAAATGGAGAATGGGAAGCAATTTCGGCAAAAGATTTGGAACAAACTGAATTTGAATTGACCGATCAAAAAAATGGGCATTCAAAGGATTTAATCACTTATGAAGTGGCAAAGCCAAATTTGAGGGCGGCACCGACAAAAGAAATGACAGACAGAGAAAATGACCGTAAATTTTATCGAAGATTGAATAGAGAAAATAATTAATTTGTCAAAAAAAACATTAAAAGATTAAGGTAAATATGAAGAATATGGGCCCCAAAAATTTTCATACAAATTCATTTACAAATTGATTGTTTGTGATTTTTATTACCGATTTAGGGTATTTTAGGGCGCGGAAAGCAGGTTACAGGTCATTTAACCAATTTTTCAAAAATCTTGAAAAAGTAAAGGGTCCCCCTTTGGGTCGAAAAATTTCAAAATTTTATTTATGGTCATATTATAGCTCAATCGACGTGTCTCTATGAGATAAATTCGAATCTGCCATCGGTTTCGCATAAAAATCAAAAATGTTATGTCCATTTTTATTTCGCTGGAATGTGTTGGAACTGCGGAGGAATGTAAGAGTGGACTCCGGAGTGTGCGTAGCCGAAGCGCGGGAACTGGACGAGCTTGTGGCGAGCGAAGCGAGCCACAAGCTCGTCTGGTCGCGCGGAGGCGGAGCACACGGAGGAGTCCACTCTGAAATGCCCACCGGAGCAGTTCCAATCCGTATTTCCTTTGCGCAATATTTATTGAAATTCTTTGGCTCATAACTTTTTTACTTTTGTATTTTATGAGAAACTGATTGCAGATTCGTGTTCTACTCGTCGAGACGAGTCGATTGAGATATAATATGACCAAAAAAATTTTTGGACAATTTTCGACCCATAGGGGGGACCCTTCACTTTTCGAAAATTTCGAACATTTTTTTTTCGACTAAAAATATTTTTCCGCGCCTTGATTTTGATAAATATTATCATTTTATTCGTTAATAGAACATTTTAAATATATTTTACGTGAAAATTTTTGGGGCCCATATTCGTAAAATTTTCCAAGATTAAATTACCGAAAAGATTGTAAGGATTAAGAATTTATCCTATACCCATAAACCTTATATTCCATCGATAGATTAAAGAGGCATCAGATAATTATGTTTTGGCTATGGGTTTAACACATTCTAATTTAGTTTTGAACCATAAAAATTAAATTAAATAGATTTAAACCGTTTAATGCCCTTTAATTGTTGACCAAACCAAAATGGGTTTAAACCGTTTAATACCCTTTAATTGTTGACCAAACCAAAATGGGTTTAAACCGTTTAATACCCTTTAATTATTGACCAAACCAAAATGGGTTTTAAACCGTTTAATGCCCTTTAATTGTTGACCAAACCAAAATGGGTTTAAACCGTTTAATACCCTTTAATTGTTGACCAAACCAAAATGGGTTTTAAACCGTTTAATGCCCTTTAATTGTTGACCAAACCAAAATGGGTTTTAAACCGTTTAATGCCCTTTAATTGTTGACCAAACCCAAATGGGTTTAAACCGTTTAATACCCTTTAATTGTGGACCAAACCAAAATGGGTTTAAACCGTTTTATGCCCTTTAATTGTGGACCAAACCAAAATGGGTTTAAACTGTTTAATACCCTTTAATTGTTGAAAATATTTTCAGCAATGAATGCCATTTTTGGCAATAAATTTGCCAATTTCCTTTTGGATCCAAAAGAAGAAGAAGAGCAAGGAGAATCGGATTTGATGGTGAAGAAAAACATCAAAAAGATTAATGGCCAAAATTCGTTGATAAAAGTGCACAAAAAGTTGACCAAAACATTTGTTTCAATAAATAAATTAAATTCCAGTATCCGTCCATGTTTCACTTTTGGTGGTTGCCGATTTGAACATTCTTCTTGCGGATTTACAAATTCCCAATTATTTTCAAGCAATTCTGCGCGATTTTCGAGAAAAAAGAGTTTGGATTTATTCATTTGCAAATTTTCATTTAATTTCCGATCATTTAATTTACAGTCGGCAATTCTTTCATTGTGGAAGCAAAAATTAGCCCCGGGGAAGTGGCCGTTTTCGAATCGGCAACAAATATGACAGATGGGTCATATTTTGTGCAATTCAATCATTTCCAATCGGCCACAACAAATTCAATGCAAAAACCCAAATTCAGCGCGTAATTCCCCTCAATTTCCAATTACCAAAAATATAAGTATAGAAGAGGCAGACTTCATAGACCATTAATTTATACAATTCATTCGATTCTGCATAATCAATTTAGTTTTTCTTCAATTTAAAAAATGTTAAACCTGTTTAGAGTCCAAAATTTCTGTTGACCATAATTTAAGTTCAAAATCTAATTGAAATTGAAATTATACAAAATAAAAATAATCAAAAACATTCCAAAGGCAAATTCAGTAAAATAATAATTTTTTTGAATTTTTTTGCCAGTTGTTGTTTCATGAATGGTCGAAGTCCATCCGAAATGGAATGCCCCTTCGAAAGTGACACATTCTTCCCCTCAATTTCAACAAATGAAAATAAATCGAATGTAGGGCAACAATCGAATGGATGGAAGGCCGGCAAAATTGAATGCGCAAATGGCACAACAAAAGTGGGAAAAGGGAAAAAGGGGAATATTTGAATAAAAATATTAAATTCAACTTCAGTTGATGTTCATTTGCGAATTCTATGGCACTGGTTCGGGTATTTGTGCCATTGATGCCATTCGATTGCATCGGGCCGATGACAAAGAGTTCAAGCAAATTTGCAAATCCAATGAAGAAGAATGAATAAATTAATTAAAATTTATGAATTAAATATTTATTTATTATTTTTATGAATGAATAATACAGGTCAATAAATATTTATTTTAAAATGGATTCCATTGTTTTAATCCTGCTGGAATTTGTTCTTAATTTTCGTCAAAAAATCAACATAACTTGACTAAATCAGTTTTTTTTCTTTAAGCTTATTATCCTGCTTCCTAAGTCTAAATTTTATTTAAAATTAATCCTAAAGCCTATTCGTATGCCTCATTTGCTATGGCCAAATTATACTTAATGCCTCAAAAACTATTAATTTTTGACATAAAACTTTATAATTAAATTCCATAATTTTGTGGGAAAGTAATATTTTCTTGATATTTATTTTAATTAACACATTAAATGTATTTTTTTGCAAAAATTTATTAAATTCTCCTTTTCTCGAAAATATAATTTATTTCTTTTGCACTTTGTCACCTGAAAATCGATCACATTTATTGATCCAAATCCATTCGGCCCCATGCCCCATCACAAGGATGCCATTGATTGATTATTGGATGGTTGAGGCTTGAGGGAGAGAGAGTAAGTGGTTTGAATTCCGGCATTTATGGAATTTGGCCAAATAATCCAAAAAGGGGGAATGGGCCAATTACAAGGATCAACCGTGATCGCCCAAATGATCCCATGGAAGGGGGAAAGTGCAATTCGTAAATTGGCTATAAATTTAGGTGGAAAACAGGCATTCTAATCATTCAGTTAGCTCAAAATCCATTCTAAATCCTCTTTCGCATTCAATTTCAATCCTCTCACTAAAAATGGCATTCAACAAATTACTTGTTCCACTTTTGGTAGTGATTTTGGCCAGTGCAGCAATGGCATTCGAAGCATCCGCCTCAATCCAACTTTTCCCCCCGGGCCAAACACCGCCAACAACACCGACCACCCCAACCACTCCAACAACGCCAACAACTCCATCGACCCCTTCTACTCCGCCTCCCCCTCCATGTAAATTTATTTCTGCCAAAAATAATTAATTTAATTTTCAATACATTTTCAGTGCAATTGTTGATCAAATTGATCGAACAATTAATTCCATTGTTGCAATTATTCATCAAAATCAATGTCCAGGTCCAATAGAAAGATGGAATGGCATTGAAATGGATTTTGGCTGATGGCAATTTTTGATCCCGGTTCAAAGAAGAAAAAGAAGACGAATTTTTCTACGGATATTTTTTTTAATTCTCATTTCGGTTTTTTTAATTTTGTGTTTTTCTATTCTATTTATTATTTTTTAGCTTTAGAATAAATGAAATCTTCTAAATTTTTTTTCTTTTAAATTTCTTCAAAATTAAAAAATAATTTGACTTGATTAAAAGCAAAAGGAATTTATAAAAGAATGATGGGTTTTGTTAATTGCATAAATTTAATTTCCATTCAACATTCCTTTCTTTAGAAGGATTACAATATTTCTCTTCGATGTACATTTAATCTTGATTCCATTATGTTATGAATGTCCATTTCCCTCTTTACAATTAATTGACTTGATGGAAGCAAAAAATGATGACCATAAAAACAAAAAAATAGACCAAAATTAGAAATGACAGATTAAAATTGTATTTTACGGTATTGGCGCGGATTAGGTCGAATTATAGCTCATTCGAAAGAGCTCACCGAGTTGAGTACGAATATGAAAAAATTTTTGTGCGGCAACTACTAGAATTTCGGATTCTGATATAACTCTGATTCCATCAAAAATACCAGATTCCATAGAATCTTGCTGAAAAAATGCTAAAAATTGGATCCGCGTAAAATTTAATCGTAACTCGATTCTGGATCTGGAATTGTTTTGACTTTTCCGAAAATTCGTTGATTTTATAGAAAAATCTCGATGCCCGAACATCAAATACTAATTAATAATGATCATAAAAATATATAAAAAAGTGAAAAAAATATAAATAATAAAATGTGATTCATCATTCATTTCATCAACAAATATTTCGTTTTTTCATCACTAAAAAATAAACCCAAAAATGAATCTAATGGGCCAAATAATAAATAGTCGTCGAATCATCGCAATCATTTTCTAATTTCCACCCCATTTTATTAATGAAAATTACAATGAAATTGGCTTAAAAATTGTAATAAATTCTTTCATTTTCATTTTGCCCCCAAACATTATCAAAAAAATAGGACAGAAATGATACGATACCCCAAAAAATTTTATTTCATAATATCGGAGCTTCTAAAATTAATCGAATTTTGGGCGAATTAAAAAGTTGTAAATTGAAATTTCGGTTCCAAAAAGTCCTAAAATCGAAATCAAAACGGCAGAATCGAAAGTCGATCCGATAATCTGATACCATCCATCTAAAAACATAAATTTATAAAATTTAAAGCAAATAAACAACATACCTCAAATTTAATTCCTACCAAACATCATCAAGCCTTTGTCCGATCAAGATGAACGGCGGTATCATCAATATGCCAATTATTTTGGTTCTCCTTCTGCTGGTGGGCATTGCCACTGTTCATGGTAATTGTTTATTATCTTTTAAAATTTGGAGAATGAAAAATAATATTTAATATCATAGGGGTGAACAAATGTTACGATAATGTTAATGCCGACCATAAGGTTGTAGAAATGCAATGCTTTGCACCAGCAGACAAATACTGTATGTATGCAACTTGCCCAGGAGGTATGTATAATGTGAATTTTTGTCATTGTCGACTAAAAACACAAATTGGTATAAATTCATTAAAAATTTTTCGATCTATTACCAAATTTTCTACTTTTTTGTACATGAAATCCAACAAATGCGAATATATTAAATTCTTGATGATTTTTTCAAGTTATTTTTTGAATGGAATTTTTAAAAATAAAACATATTTAAATTTTCAGTTCCTCTGAAAAAATCATATATCCTCTAATTACTCCTCACTTTCACCCTAGATATAGTAGCTATTTCAATAAATTTCTGCTAGAGAATGGAAATTTAAGTAATATTTTGTCGGATTTTTTATATGATGTGATAAATATGATAGTCTTTTTAGTTCTCCAAACTTGTTCCACTAATAACAATTGCGTTGAGGGTTGCAAATGCACACACTGCACTGACGATTTGTGCAATGACGCATTCAAGGGCAATGTTGTGGACAATACGGGCAAAGGTGGTGGTGGAGACAATAAGAAAAAAGATGGAGGGAAAGATGGGGCCAATAATGATGGAAATGGCGGAATCGGGACATTGCCAAATGCAGTTTTGAGTCTGGCAATTTTGCCAATCGCAGGTGATCAAGCAACTCATTTGTTCAACAACACAATCAAATCATTCATTTCACCCGTTTTAGTGACCATTTTGGTGCCAATGTTGACGATGCCCAACAACTTTGGTGCTTGATGTGGAATTGGAGAAAGAGGAGATGATGGGATGTTGCAAAAAATAATGCCCTCAATTTTCAATTTGCTTTCCCCCCCCCCCCCCCCCCCCCACCCCCTTTTTTTATGTATTTATCCATGAGGGGTTGTTGTGGCCCGCCCCCTCTTTAACAATGGATTGTTGAATAAGGGCCTATGTTAATAAAAAATGCATTTTAATCATTTGAAAAATTGGGATTTGGGAGACAATTTATAATTGGGGAATATGTATTAGTATTTTTTTAATTCTTATTTTAATTACGGTGGAGACTGGTTGTTTATCCCTCATTTTTATTTTCTTCATTATAATCCGGCATTTCTTTTTTTTAAATGCCAATTGCCAATAATGCTTCATCCTCATTCCGTTATAAAGTTAAACCGTATCAAAATAGATTCTTAAAAAATTTAAATTTTTTGCAGAAAGAGTATTTCCTAAAAACTTTTGCCTTGTTTATAATTTCCATTTACAAAGTATTATTTAATAGATTGAAAATTTGCAAAAATTTACATAAAAATAGACCACAAATCTGGTAGTATTTTTGACAAAATAATATTTTTGATAATTTATTAAATTAATTACTTGAAAAATTACTAAGCTATTGGCAAATCAATATTTCAACAAAATTGAATCCAATATGAATTTGAAGACCTTCTTTGAAATTTCCACAAAAAAATAAAAATTGAATGAACTTTTTTAATGGCTTCCAATACATTTCTCAGACCGGTCTAAAAAATGCAATTTAAGAAAACTGCGATTTACTTTGAGCCTAAGACATGAATATTACTATGAATTAGACTATTTAGATAGATTTAAAAATTAATAGAAAAATGTATATTTTTTGCAAAATTTACAATTCTTTCAATTTTCATTCCAAATTCCACTCCCAAAAATCATCCATTCCGTAATGCTCGTGATAAAATGCCCGCGGGCGCCTGCCCTCTGGTCACCCAATAAATCTCGCGCGCGATGATCACAAGTAACGATTAAACCCTCTCTGGAAAGGGCAAATTGATGTAGAATTGTCGGAATTGTGGCCCTAAATTTCCCTCCATTCCATAAAGGGATGATGTCCTCTGACTTCTCTACCCTATAAGTCGTTTGCCTTCTTTTCCATAAAGGGATGAAGCCATTGGCTTAATTGAATCGATTTTGGGTCCAATATCCATCAAATCATTCTTTCTTTTCCAATTTGCCACGGCTTGATTCTAATTTCCTTTCATCTTTTCTGGCCAAATTCTCAAGGAAAGGTAAAAGGAGGGAGGAAGGAAAATGTTGGCCAAATAGGCCACTGAAAGAAAAGCAATAGAAAAAAGGGGAGAAAGGAAGGGAAAGGAAGGGCATGCGCCAAAACCGAATATCAGGCGCAATTTAGGATCACGAGCCCGTAATCACAATACAAAGTGCATTTGGATTGGAATAGAATTTGCCTTGGCATCGGCATTTGTGGCATATAAAAATGTCGTCAAAAATGGTTGCGCCATTTCTGAATTGAATTCATTTCTCCTCCAATCCAATCTTCATTCAGCTTAAATTAAACCGCAAAATGTCCCGCAACTCATCGACAATTTTGGCCGCCTCTCTCCTAGTTTTGCTTATGGCCTCTCAAATTGATGCTTGGACATACTCTATCAATTGGCCATTCCAACTCCATTTCCCACAGCCACCAACAACGCCAACTACACCGACAACGCCGACAACCCCCACAACTCCAACCACTCCAACCACTCCAACTACGCCAACAACTCCTCCTCCAACAGGTCAGTTTACTTACTCCACAAGAAATTGGAATTTTCAGTAACTTGGCCATTTTTTGACCATAGATAAGAAAAGAACAAAACAATTCATAAAGAAGATTATCTAAAAAATGTTTTTTTTTATTTTTGAAAATTTTAAAAAGATTAAAAAACGGCATTAAATCAAAAAATTCAGAATTACTACATTCAACATTTGTTTTTAAAGCTTGATTTTTAAAATTTGAACAAATTTTAAAGTGGCAGTCTGGGCTTCCAAATGTTGAATTGTTAAAATTGATTATTTACTTCATGAGGCTACTATATGACCAAAGAATGGCCACGGTACTGAAGTGGCCGCTGAAAAGTCTCTTTTTGAATTCTTGCCGTCCCTCATTCATAATTATTGCATCTTATTTAAATGTTTTTTTTCAGTCGAACTTCTTGTCCAATTGGTCCAACAACTCATTGCACTTTTACAAGCTCTTCTTGCACAAGCCGGTGGACGAAAATGAGAAATACGGAGCACACGGATTGATGGCATTGGCATTTTTGAAAAATGGATTGACTAAAACAAACTAAGACGGAGAAGAATTCGATGAATTAAAAAAAAACAAACACCTTCTGTTCTTTTTCTCTTTCTTTCGGATAAATACATTTTTCCCTTTCATTTCATTTTAGTTTAGAAAATAAAATTTACAAAAAGATATGAATTTATAATTCAAAATTGTAATTAATTTTTTGCCTTTGGAATCATTCAATTATGTCATCAATTGACTTCTTCAAATCAGCCCCAATATCCGCCGTATCCTCCATAACCGTATCCTCCGCCCCATCCTCTTCCCCATCCACCTGAATGCCAAAAAGCAATTAATTTTAGATGAATTTTTGAGGTTTACCTCCCCATCCACCCCAAGGTCGACCCCAGCCACCTTCAAATATTTTATTCGAATTTGCATATTAAATTTCCCCCTTTTGTACTTACCGCCCCATCCGCCTCCCCACGGGCGTCCCCATCCTCCGCCCCATCCGCCGCCATATCCATATCCGCCATAGCCCCATTGGCGTTTGGCTCGATTGCTTTAAAAAAGGTTTCCATAAAATCTAAACCCAAATTTTACAACAACCTTCGTTCCCCTTCATCCATTTTCTCCTTCCCATCTTCATTCATTCCTTTGCCAAATTCTTTTTGACTATCGTCGTTGCCAATTGGTGAATCCATCAACATTTTTGGCTCCTCTCGCTCATCTTTATTGCATTAAAAAATTAATTTTATTTTGGCAAATATTTAAAATGTTGAAAAAGATTGAAGAAATATATCCTAGCCAGACTCTTAAACTCTCAAATGAATCGTTAGATTTCGCCAAGTCGCATCATTTAAACCAATTATAAATTTTGTTTTGAACCATTAAATTAAAATTGGTTTAAACCGTTTAATACCCAATTTAATTGTTGCCCAAACCAAAATGGGTTTAAACCGTTTAATATCCAATTTAATTGTTGCCCAAACCAAAATGGGTTTAAACCGTTTAATACCCAATTTAATTGTTGCCCAAACCAAAATGGGTTTAAACCGTTT
Source organism: Pratylenchus scribneri (assembly GCA_030063045.1). NCBI lineage: Eukaryota > Metazoa > Nematoda > Chromadorea > Rhabditida > Pratylenchidae > Pratylenchus > Pratylenchus scribneri. The sequence goes on from JAQSEB010000029.1 coordinate 269,309, forward strand.
AATATCCAATTTAATTGTTGCCCAAACCAAAATGGGTTTAAACCGTTTAATACCCAATTTAATTGTTGCCCAAACCAAAATGGGTTTAAACCGTTTAATACCCTTAATTTTTGACCAAACCAAAATGGGTTTAAACCGTTTAATACCCTTTAATTGTTGACCAAACCAAAATGGGTTTAAACCGTTTAATACCCTTAATTTTTGACCAAACCAAAATGGGTTTAAACCGTTTAATACCCTTTAATTGTTGACCAAACCAAAATGGGTTTAAACCGTTTAATACCCTTTAATTGTTGACCAAACCAAAATGGGTTTAAACCGTTTAATACCCTTTAATTGTTGACCAACCCATAACAAATTATATGCAATTCAATGCGTTTTGATGAACTCTATCCAAATGGATTTTGTAAACCCTCATTAAATAATAGAATATCTTCTCTTTTTTTGACAATTTCATTGTTTTTTTTTTGGACAAATTAAATACTATCCATTTTATTAATATAATATTTACCTTTTCCCACTTCTTCCTCCTTTGGATTCGGTTCAATTTGTTTGTCTGGCCGAATTATTCCTTGCTGTTGTTCTTCTAGCCCAGCAGCAGAGGTGGATTGAATCAAACAAAAAAGACAAATCGGAATAAGTAAATTTTTCATTTTTGCAAAATTAAAATGCGCACACCGAAATATTCTTCACATTTTTATATCATAAAATGGCACCAATCCGTGTCTGTCTGCACTTCTTTTTCAAAGAAATAATTATCACCCACGCATTCGGACCACATTTTCTAATTCCAAGGTCACCACATTTTCCATCTTCAAATTCTCATTTTTGTGATTTTATTCGCCAAATTTCAAAGGTCAAATTCTCCAATTTGTGTTCACATTTTACTTAATTTGATTAATTTTGGGAAAATTTGCGTCAATTTTTACTTCGATTGTTTTTGGTTGCAATATTTGTCTCTGCTTTATGTTCAAAAATAACTCTTTGGCTCATTCAATTGTTTTGGCGCCCCAATTGTTTATTTGTATTTATGTTCGCCAATTGCTTGTTGCATTGGATTACAAGGTTAATTCGCCCCGATTATGTTCCCCCCTCTTCCCACTCGTCTTTTCTTTGTGTTTTTGCAGCCTAATATGCTTTTGTGGATTATTCTCCACCACTTCATATAATTATAATAATACATGTCCAATTTGTACATTTATTAGGCTCATAATATGTATTAAATTTACTAGTAAGATATACAAAGATATGTTAGGTTCGCTCCCCTTGCTGATTATAATAAATAAAATTGGGCTGCATTTTTTAACTTTGTATTGTCAGTGTAATGTCAAACCCAATAAAATGGATGCCGATGAATAACAACCCGGTGAACAGCTTCAGTACACAGTTAACCGTAGCTTTATTCACGGACATCAATCCTTGGATTAACTGCTGATTGTATTGATGATTAGAATGTATTTATGGGAACAGGGCATTTGCCTCAATTGTTAGTTAATCTCTAAATGATTAACCGGTTAATCGGCCTATGGCCTATAGTTTGGGCTTTGGGGGAAGGCAATGAATGGAATTAGATGGGCTGAATCTTGTTGAATGGTTGTTGATCTGTGGGTATGGGATTGACTCGATTTGGAGTGCCTCCTCTTAACGGACACACTTTCTTCTGGCCAAGACAATCTGGGCTGAAAGAAAGGAGAACAAGAGGCGGAAAAGTGGGAAGAAACAATTGGCCGGGGGAATATCAATGGAAAATGAAGGCACTTATCTGGCCTATATGGGATTTGGGCAAAGGAGAATGTGCTGGCCAAAAATGTACAAAAATCCTTGGGAAATGGCGAAGATGGGTCACATTCTCCGCACATTGTAAATAATGGGAATGGGAAGAAAGTAAAAGAACAATCCTTCACTCCATTCATTCTGATTTCTGATAAATGTTCGACTTCACCTTCATTCGTCCAATTGGCCAGCCTAAATATTGTAAGTTTAGTAAATAAATTTTTTGTAATGAGATGTATTAATTTGCTAAAAAATAAATTAATTAACCGAAAACTTTTAATGTCAAAAAATATTTTTTTAAAGCCAAAAAACTTGGCCATAACAAAGTTTGGTGTTAATTAGTATTAGGTTTAGATTAGTCTCAAGCTTTTAGGCAGGGAAGTCATAAAGAAGCCTATTTGGCCAAATTGTAGACTTTCGGTAAATTATCAATATTTTATAAAATATTGAATAATCCAATTAATTCATCTCCACTTAATCCACTAAAAATTAGCCTTCATCCCTCTTTGGATTATTTTCTGTGAAAAACAATTCATTTGGTCAATCCGCGGTCGGTACCGATTATTAGCCTTCCTTCTTCACCCCCGCCATTCCCCCTGTTTATTTGTGTTTCTTCATTAATAAAAATGTTCACCCAAGTCCACGAGGAAGGAAACAATAGGCTTCATTCCACCCACTTTTTCCCTTCATTTTCAATCAGTCTATTCCGTCTTTCACTGTGTCACGTCTCATTTTCCTTCTTCTTAATTCACTTTTGGCCAAATATTTTTGCCAATTTTTATGCCATTTTAAGCTGCAATGTCGCCGCCACTTCCTCGTCGCCATCATCACCATAAATTGGTGGCCATTGAAATGCATCATCAAAATGTGCCGAGGCAAAGGAATTCACCAATCCAAAATTTGGCCGTAGAAGAATTGCACAATTTGCCGCCAAGTAATTCAATGGCATCCAATTCATTAATATTCATTCTATAGAATTGGCTGATCCTTTGCCACCATTGCCTCCACCACCTTTTGTCCGCAAGGATTCGGCGGAAGAAAGTTCATTCCAAGATATTTCATTGGAGGATGGCCCGTGGACAAAATCATCGGTGGATGCTTCTTCCTGTGAATTCCCTTCAAGGAATGAGGAAGTTGAAAAAAGTTGGCTTGAACATTCACCGGCTTGGTCCATTAAAAAATATTCAACATTCATTAATTTATACATAATTTTGCAGGGACCATTTTTGTTCCGTTCTCACTTCCCTTTATGCCCTTTTTATTGTTGTTTTTGCCGTCGTTGTGGAATTGTCGCAGAAATTTACCCCGGATGAATGGTTTTCCGAGACGGTAAATTAAAATGATATATTAAATGATTTAAACCAATTTGGATTTCTGGTTCAAAACTAAGTTAGAATTGGTTAAACTCAAACCAAAGCATAATCAAATGATATGTATTGAAGACGAGAGTTGGGTATAGTAAATTTTATGGGTCAGGGATAAACCATTAAACAATTACATTGCCCTAAATATTTTCCAATAATAAATCCTTAATCATTCTTATTCAGCTGTTTTTCTCCTATATGTACGGCGCCGGAATTATTTTCCTAGTTTATTGCTATTTATTCAAAGTTCATCCTGGCTGGTTTAATCGCCTTCGAAAATTAGCACAAAAACGAAAATGGATTGAGCAAAGATTTCCAGTTTGAATATTTAAATTGATTTTAATTAATTCCCACCCCTCAAGGATTTATTAAATCCAAAACAAATTCAAAGTAATGAGGGGGCCGGTTCACTTTACCTTCGATTGGGCACTTTGTGCTTTGGCAGCAGTGGAATTGTTCTTTTCTGCTTGGAAATATTCATTTGCCATTCCGACCGGGATTGCTTCAATTATCAGCTGGTGAATTGGCTTTTGGCCGGAATGTTCACTTTCATTCAAATGCATTTCATTTTTTGCAATTCAAAGGTAGGCGTTTAATTAAATAAGACATTTCAGTAAAGCAATTTTCATTATTGTGCCTTTTTTACCATGGTTTCAATAATAATAAAAAAAAGCGATATACCATTCGAAAAAGTTAATAAGATGTTTCTAAAATTGTTTATTAATTTTTTGAACCTAAAATATTTAAAACCTTAAATATTTAAAATAAAAGATTTTTCCTCATAAATTACACTCAAACTCCAGACATTAAAAAGTCTGCATATATTAAAAAAACCGAATTGTAGTGGACACTTTGAGCTTTAAAAAGGTATATCATTTTCTCAAATTGGTTGCTTAAGCGCTGAGTTATGGCCCTAAAAATAATGGCTCATAATAATGGTATTGAAAAATCTTCTATCGAATCTTAAATATTTCCATAATAATTTATTCATCAAAGCAGTTGATTATTGTGGACTCGAAGAATTCCTCAAAATTGGGCACAATGCATTTGTTGTCCGTCAATATTTGGACTTGGCTTCGTTTTGTGTTGGCCAAAAATGCGGCATTGGATCGGCCATTTGACCAGGAGGGAATGATTCCCGATCGAAATGTTTTATCCATTTTCTAATAATTTATTTAATTTATTTTTGCTTAGATTATCAGAATGATTCGCCAAAAACGAGGCCTCGCTTTTGATGGCAGCAGTGAAAGTTTTGAACATTTCGATCAATTCGATGGACCAATAGGCAATTTTACGATTGGCCGATTCCCTTCCAAAGTTTCCTCATTTAATTATTTTGGCGATTTTGCCACACTTTTGACCACTTGCATTGTGGTTAGTTCCACCTAATCCATTATTGCATTATTTGTCCCTATTCAAAGGAATATTCGGTCATCGGCGCTGCCGTTATGGTCACTTTATGGCGTTCAATTGATGAAGCAAATAATTTACAAAAAATTGGCAGCGAAGGATCAATTCAAAGCCAAAAGCAGCCAAAAAATGGCAAAAATGTTCGAATTGATTGCAGGCAAAATTCAATGATTTTATCCCAATTTATTTATTATTAATTCAGTGCCTCCAGTGGCGGACTTTTTGCCGGCCTTCTTTTCTTGATTGCCTCACTTGTCTCAATCGGAATTCATTCATTCTTCTCACAGCATGAGGATTCTGATGGCGCTTTGCTGGTTTTTCGCCTCTCCGATATGGCCCTTTTTTGTTGCACTTTAATTGGTTGTTCAATTGGATTATTCAGGTAAAATATGCCCATAAAGTATGCCCATATCCGGCTGGCAAATTTGAATAATTTATTTTGGAATTTTTTATTTTAATAATTTTCTAACTCATATAAAGGAAAATGTTTCCTAACAATTTCTGAAAAATTATAATTTTCCGGTAAATTTAGAATTACAACTTTAAGGGAAATCTAAATCCGAAAAATGTAATCTTAATGCCTCCGAGCCGATTCCCTTCCATTTCCGCCCTCATTTCATTGTCAATATTTTCCCAATCAAAGAATGCGTTCCCTCCAATATCATTGTCGCGAGGAACAAAGGTCATCGAATGCCGAATTTTTGGATGAAATTTTATTGGTCATTGGTTTGGTCGGTGAATTGATTCACAGTTCAAGTAAAAAATGTGGCCATAAAAAATATTTATTCCATTTTCCTTTGAAGCTGGGGTAATGTGTTGGATAGCCACTCAATCCGAAGGGGCCCCAATTAAAATGGAGGTAATACGCAAATATAAAAACTGATCCATTTTCATCCAAATTTCAGTTTTATATGCTTTTTGTTTTCATCACCCGAATTGTGCAAGTTGTAGTGCAAGCTGTGTTCATTTTGTTGGCCAGAAGGTGCCAAACTAGATTTAATATTTTATTTAAATTAATTTAAAAGATTGCGCGCCCTTAGCTCAAAAGCACGTGCCGATAAACCGGGCAAACAATTTGTCACATTTTTGCTCATTGCCAATGTTTCACTATTCTTTTTTCACACATTGGAAGGAATGAAATCTGGTTTTGTTCCTCACACAAAATTAATTCCTTATCTCCCACTTTATTGCCCAGTTTTTGGTGCCACAATTTCCACACGCCGTGCCCGTCCATATGCGGCACTCATTGTTGGTGTCGCTCCTTTGGTTGTGTTCTATCGATTCCATTCTAGGTGGTTTTAAGATTATATCAAATTTAAGCTATATCCCCCTATCTTATTTTACACAAATTAATTTCGATTTTTAAAGTGTTTGTTTGGCTGAAATTTGGAAGCATTGTTACAGCGCAAAAAATGGACTTTCCCAAACTCGTTCCGGTTCAATGGCCTCATCCCAAACTACAATTTCCGGTGGAACAATTTCATCAGGTTGGAATTGAATATTAATTTCGGAATTATTTCCAAAAATTTAGAGCAGGAAAATTGCACAGCTTCCATCACAATTTCGGCCTCATCATCAATTTCAAGCGGAAAAGGAGAAGGAGGAGAATTGAAACAGAAAAATTGTCGATAATTAAAAATGATTCAAATTTAAATATTAAAATTATTTTTTATTTTATCAAAAATGTGCTGCCTTCTTTATTTTCATTTTTTTCCAATTTTATTCCTCAATTTTGCCTTTTTCTCCAGTAAATTCTTTAGATTTTGGCAAAATTCCCCGTTCAATCATTGAATAGGCCTAAAATGTTAAAATAAATTAATTTTGATAAAATTATTTATAAAATTTTAAAAAATATTAAAAAATATTTTTAAAATTATTTAAGTTTTTTATGAGATTTTAAAAATATTTTTAAAATATTTTTAAAATTATTTAAATTTTTATGAGATTTTAAAAAATATTTTAAAAATTATTTTTAAGTTTATTTATGAGATTTTAAAAAATATTTTAAAAATTATTTTAATTAATTTATGAGATTTTAAAAATATTTAAAAATATTTTTAAAATTATTTAATTTATGAGATTTTAAAAATATTTAAAAATATTTTTAAAATTATTTAAATTTTTTATGAAATTTTAAAAAATATTTAAAAATAGTTTAAAAATTATTTAAATTTTTATGAGATTTTAAAAAATATTTTAAAAATTATTTAAATTAATTTATGAGATTTTAGAAAATATTTTACAAATTATTTAAGTTAATTTATGAGATTTTTAAAAATATTTTAAAAATTATTTAAATTAATTTATGAGATTTTAGAAAATATTTTAAAAATTATTTAAATTAATTTATGAGATTTTTAAAAATATTTTAAAAATTATTTAAATTAATTTATGAGATTTTAGAAAATATTTTAAAAATTATTTAAATTAATTTATGAGATTTTAAAAAATATTTTAAAAATTATTTAAATTAATTTATGAGATTTTAGAAAATATTTTAAAAATTATTTAAATTAATTTATGAGATTTTAAAAAATATTTTAAAAATTATTTAAATTAATTTATGAGATTTTAGAAAATATTTTACAAATTATTTAAGTTAATTACCATTTCAATTATTGAATGTTCCGGATTCCGAAATTCCAAATCCAACAATTTTCGCGCCTAGCAAAATTTTCAAAATATTTAATAATGTTTGACCATTTTACCTTTGAATTGTCGAAATTCACCTGCCTTTCAAGGCGAGGAAGCACTTGACGAGCCTCTACGTCCAAAAAAGAATAAAGCCAAACAATGGAAGATGGAGCTTGGTAGCGAGGAAGGAAATAGCCTGAAATTGGTAAATTAAAATAATTTATGTAAATATTTTACCTTGGCTTTTGAATTCTTTGGCTAATATTTTGGCAATTTCTCTGAACCAAAAACTTGGCTGATAAGTCAACAAAATTCGTTCCCCATCCGTTTCTTCATTGTTCATTGCCAGAATATGGGCACTTTAAAGGAAGAGAATTATTTGTATTCAAATTGTTCCTTTGCCAACTTTGCCACATCCACAACATCGACAAGGGCCAATTGAAGTGCCGGGACCAAGGGCATTTCGTAGAATGAAAAGAATCGACGAATCACCTGCGAGGATTAAATTATTATTATTTTTTTTTGGAAAAAATTTTATGTTCTCCAAAATTTAAAAAATAAAAATTCGTCTGCCTATACCTAGGACAGTGTAAAAATAAAAATTTTAAAAATTTATATTCGTACGTTAAAATCTCTCAAAACAATTATTTGACTGACACTTTTGTGTATTAGTTCAAAATTAATTTTAAAAAATATTTGGATGAAAGAATTAATTTAAAGGAAAATTCAAATGTTGTAAACGATGGATAATTTAATGAAAAAATAAAATATTTCAATCGTTTTCTCAATGAATAAATTCTTCCATGGATGTCTAAACGGTGCTAGGTCGTTATCAGAATAGTGCAAATGTGGAAGTTTTCGACTTATAATAAATCAGAAACTGGTTTTAGACCCTACAAACCTTATACCATTTTGTAGATCTCGTCAAGACGCATCGATTGGTATATTTTTGACATGGTTTGATCAAAATTAAAATCAATTAACCATTTTTCAAGTTTTTGGTTTTAAACTATTTTATTTTGGGCCAAGCCATAACAAATTATATATCAATCGATGCGTCTTGACGAGATCTAGAAAATGGTATAAGGTTTGTAGGGCCTAAAACCGGTTTCTGATTTATTATATGTCGAAAACTCCCACATTTGCACTATTCAGATAAGCCCACATTTGCATGGCCCTTTGTCTTTTCAGATATCGACCCCGTACGGTCTAAACTCTAAATATATGTAATTTTCAAAAAGTATTAATAATTTTTTCAAAAATTCTTGAATAACCTACAGTTATGCTAGTCCCTTGGGTGTCAATGAGAATTGGGCCAACAATCAATGTTGGATTCAAGCAAGTTAATTTGAATTTATTGTCGCCTTCTTCAATTGAAAAATTAATAAATCCATCCCATTACCCATTCAATTATTTATTTAATACCCTTAAAATTGGCCACAAAATTCCAAGCTGCCTTTTCCGCCTCCGTTTTGCTTCTGCTATAGGCCAATACTTTTTTGCTCTCCGTTTTGGTCCAATCCTCTTCGCTGAATATTCCATTCTCTTCATCGTGTCCTTCATTCACTGCCGCACATGAACTCGTCAGTACCACCTTTTTCACATTTGAACAATTTGCGCATGCCCGAAGCACATTTAAAGTCCCTTCGACGGCCACCTCCACAATTGAATCATCAGCAACAATGGGAAATGGACTGGCCACGTGCAAAACATAATCACATCCATCTACGGCACTTTAAAATGCAAAAGCAAATAATGTTCAATAATTGGAAAATATGAGGATCGGAAATAAACACCAACTTTTAACCGATCCGACTTATCACCGTTTATAATAATTCATCAAGGGCTGAATTAATTAAGATAATTTTATAATCAAATTTAAGAGTAGACTGGTGGCTATCTAATTTATTAATTTTATTTAAATTGGTTCAGAATTAATGAAATTGTGACCAAAAATCATTTAAAATGACCTTTATAATAGATTAGCGTAATTTCCTTATCAATTTTGAACTAATTTATATAAAATTAAAATATTTGGGTAACCAAAAGTCTGCTTTTTAATTAGATAAAAAATTATCCAAAAAACAATTTAAGATTACTTTTATGGTTTTTTAATGCAATTACATTTTATTCTGGATCAAATTAATTCAAATATAATTAAATAGCCAAAAATCTATTCTTTAATTTATTAAAAAAATCAAAAAATTGGTTCAATCCTGCTGATGAATTATTTAAAAAACAACAAATTAACGGGGCCACTCTTTGGTCTAATAAGAACTAACTTTTTCCATGTATGTCCCAAAGTCAGATCGGCCTCCACCAATTGAAATCGTCCTTCAGGAAATGGGGAAGCCAAATCCAACAATGGTTGAACTTTGGCCGAATTGGCCAATGAACGGACTGTGCCCTTGACGGTGAAGCCTTTGGCCAATAATTGTTTGACGCAATGGGCACCCAAATAGCCAGAGGCGCCCGTCACCAAAACAACTATGAAATGGGGGGAAATGGAATTTAAAATATTGTTTTGATTTACCTGTTTTTGTATTCGCAGTTTCCAACATTTTAATAAGTAAAGCTAATTAATAAATGAAAATATTGAGACTTTAAATTTGGAAATTTGGTGCAAATTTGTGCTCTATTTGTCTAGAGGGTGGATTGATTTGATGAATCGACCTCACGGTTGCCTTTCCCCATTCCTTTCCCTGCCGATTTTTGTGCTTCGATGACGAAGGATTGGGGGCACTTTTGGGCGATGCGCGCAAAATAATATAATAAAAAGGGGTCAAGAACAGATTTGGGTGCGCAGATAATTCGAAGGGAATTGACAGCCATTTGGGCATAGAAAAAGGAATGAAAAATTGATTTCAGACGAAATTTTTTGACCAATTTATCAATTTAAAAACAATGGAGAAAGAATTATTTTGAAATTTGAGGCAAAATTAATTTCCTTGGCAATGATTTGGCCCTAATCGAATTTTGTTTTTGAATTGCCAATTTTCTTTTTGGCCCATTTCCGCCTTCTTTTCCATTATTCCTCTCTTCCAATGGCTTTCTGGGTATTCGGCTGGGAAGTAAATAAAAATGCACTAAAATTTGTTGTTTTTGCTTTTCCTCCACATTTTCATCCCTCAATTCGGCCCTTCTCAATCGAGTGGATCGAACACCATAACGCCGGAGGGCTGAGTCACAATGGGCCAACAATTTGATGAAGGCTGGCATTAAGTCGGCATCATTTCCGCCTCCAAATTTTATTATGGCCAAATTGAATAAAATCTGCATAAATTAAATTTTTATTTTAGGGCGAAATATTCAATGTTGTAGCTATAATTGAATACCGCTAGTTGCTTACAATATAAAAAGGTGTCAAATTATTAGAAAAGGAAAAGGGGGTAATTACTAAATCAGTTTTGGCCTATTAGCTTAACGAGGAAATAACAAATTTTGGAATGCAATATATCTTTTTAAAACCCAATGTGCCCTCTACAAAATGTTCTTATTAGTAGATTTTTATGAAATCTTAGATTAAAAAGTCAAATGACTTTGACTATAAAATTAAATACGAAATTTCTGAAAAGTCATTTATTTTATTAATTGTTTTTTTCCAAAAATTTTTAGAGCCATTTTTTAGAGGACATTTCAGGCTTTCGAAAGCTAAAATATAATCTCAAACTGGTTGTTCCATTGTTGAACTAATAAGCCAAAAATACAAACGGATCCACAAATTGTTGTTGTCGGTACTCATCAAAATTGTACTCATTCTCATTCGTATTAATTCAACTAAAATTCAAACTTGTAAAAATCCATGAAAAGGCAATGCTGGGGCACCGGATGGAACCGGTCCTGTTGAGAAATATGCATTCAATTCATTGAATTTGGAATCAAGCCAATCGGCTGTCAACAAATTGGCCAATTCACATTTTCTTAAAATTAAATGAAAAATAAAATGGAAATGAAAATGGGAGTAAATTACCGAATGAATGCCCGAATTGTTGGCAGGGAAATGAGCAAAGATTGGCGAATATTAACAAATTGCATGTATAAATATACGGCACGGTCAAGGACCAACAAATTGGCCCATTTTGAATATCGATTTGGGAACACTTCGGACAAATGTGGTCTTTTGGCCTTTTTCAACAATCCGAGGTCATCTTTTGCCAATGTGGTAACATTTTTGATTGTTCCCGAATTTATTGTGGTGGCAATTGAATCCAACGATTGGATATCCCATTTTGGTGGTGGTTGGCCATTCTCATTGGCCATTGTTATGCTGTAAATATTTATTTTTTATTTGGATATATTTATATAGGTATATATGGTTGTCGAATCTGTTTTTCTGCCGATTTTGTTTTAAGCAAGTTCTGAATGCCGTACAGTTTTAATAGCTATGGCTCAATCGATTCGCTAGAATCAGTTTTATTTATACGATTTTAATTTCAAATCGATATGATACTTTAAACTAAATTATTGATAGCTAAAACTACAAAATGTCTGCCATTATACAATATATTTTTAGTCAATGGAATCAAAATAATCTGAAAAAACAGAATCGGCTGCAATGTTTCCATTTGTCAAACTTTTTATTTAACATTTTGCTGGCCCTTTTCTCTCTTTCCTGTGGATAATATTGTTCCAATTGGTCCAATACAAGAAGCAATGAATCCTTCACCAATGGAATTTTTATCATCTACAAAATTTCCAAAATACTCATTTTTGCCATTAGCCAACTTCATCAACAATTGAACGAACTGCTGGGGCAGAAGCGGGGGATGTTCCCGGTGCCGAATCCATTTTTTCCTGTGCCATCAACATTTTTTCATGTTCAACACTCAACGAAGGCGATGAATTCACTTCCAGCAAAATTGGCGTCCCATTTTGGCGCACAATTATGTCAAAGCCCATAATCTATGGGTAATAAATATGAAATCATTTATTCTTTCATTTAATCCAAAAATACTTGAAAACATTGTGGCGCCTTCTGTGCCTTCAATTCACTGAATTTATGCTCATAATTCAACATCATTTCGGGCACCATCGCCAATACTAAATTTAAAAATAATAATTTTAACTTCGATAAAGCTATATCAAAATTAGAATATACTAAAAATGTCTATAAAATTTTATCAGGAATTGAACTTATTAATTAATACTGTTGATTATCTATTGATATTAATTTTATTTAATTTGGTTCAAAAAAATTAAGTTTTGCTTTTTCTCAAAAACTATTTAAATGAATGACTTTTACTATGGAATGGATTGGCGAAATTTTTAGTTGTATTCTTGGATAAAGTCCCTAATTTCTGAACCAATTTATATAAAATTATTATAACTTGATAGCCATAAGTCTACTCTTTAATTTGACAAAAAAAATTGGTTCTGTACCAAATGAATTTTATAAAAGTTGACTCAACAAAAATTTGTGCTATGGCTTCATTATTCTTGAAACTAAATAAACCAATTTGGATAAATTTTATTTTAGCACATTCATATTAGAATATTACATTTTTAAGCCTATGAGTCATAACTAATAAGAAAAGTTTTCTCATAATTTTGCCTTTTTTGATCATAAATCAGTCTTAAATCATGATAAAATACTAAATGTGTTCCAAACATTTATATTATCTCTCATTCTGACCTGTCTTCACAATAATCAGCTTAATTTCCTTCCATAATCGTCTTGTCCGCATTCCTTTATGTTCCATTTGATGGAATACGGTGGACAATAATCGTTTGCTGCCTTCAGATTCAAAGTATTAATCCATAATGAATATTTCCCCCTTATTTCCACCTTTTAATTGTTCCTTCAATGATTTACTGTGAATGTAGGAGGTGTGACATTTATTCAGTGAATAATTTGTTAAATGTGCATATAAATTGCCAAAATTGTTGGCATTCGGTTTTCCCGGGTATTTTTCCGTGCAAAATCGTGCCATCCCTGAATAATTTGACCAAAAATATTTCAACCCCTTTTAACCTTCTCTGGCCACATAAATTGAGAGGGGATTGATGCTTTTAATTACGGCATAAATTCGCAAATCAAATTTGAGTTGATCCGGCAATAAATATGGATCAGGGACATATTCTTGAACCAATTGGCGAACTTCCAATGATTCCAATTTATCAGGGGAATTTATTAAATAAATTCCCGTTCCTTGGGCACCTTAATTAGGGGCAATCTAAAATAAAATTAATTTTATTAACCATCATCCGGTTTAACGATAAAGCATTTTTGTCCATCCCATTTGGCACAATATTCTCTGAATTCGGCCAATTGTGCCGGCAATATCCAACTTTCCGGATAAAAATTATATTCCATTGGGAATAATTTTCGCATTGAATGAATTGATTGGGTCAGCGAAATTTTCTTGGCCAATTCCGTCATTCCAGGGAATTTGTTCACTTTTGCCCCATTTTTGACCACAATTCCCATATCCGGATACACAACACTGTGCCAATAAATATCACAATGGTGGCCATCCGATCGACCTTCGGGGAATTCCTGAATGCCCAATTGGCGGGCACAAAATGAGACAACTTGGGCATTGCTGAATTTTAATAAAATATTATTTGGATTTAAAATTTCCGAAAAGTTTGAGAAAATTTAGAAATTTTTCTCGGCAATCTTAAAGAATCCTGGACCCTAAATAAAAAATTTATAAAAAAAAACACATTTTCTAAGATAAAAATTGATGCTGAGTTCAAATCTGACATCCTTTTTGTCTATCTAATTTAGGTTATTTTTGAATGTAGGACAAATGCCTCCTTTTAAACCATTATTATTTATTTATTATGTTCACTTTTTACATAAAATAAGGTAATATCACAATTTTTATTATCTTTTCAATTATTTTCACCTTTTCGCCCTCGAAGTATCAATGCTGAATTTGTGAAGTGCTTTGGCCCGAGAAGATGGTGTCCTTTTTGTTGGCGGCGAAATAATTCCCAATGGGAACATGGAATTTCTTTCCAATTCGAAACTTTAAAAATATTATTATAAAATTAATGTAAAATTAATTTCTAACTCTGATTCGTTTTCTTCACTTCGGCAAAAAATTGTTTTAAATGCCTTTTGGGCAATTGGCGAATTTATGAACAATTGACGAAAACTTTGCCTTCTGCTGCCAATAATTCGATTATTATTCGGCACAATGGAGGCGGAACAAATTCTTCTGCTGCTTTGGATGGATTTGTCTGGTTTTGGGCCAATGGATGCCGGAACACTCCAATTTCCTTTTCCAAAGTCTTTTGTCTTCCTCCGTTCGCCTTTTTCTTCCTCTTTTAAAATATTTATTTGTTTAAAAATGCCAATTTTTGCATAAATTCTCACCAATTTTCTTTGGCTTTGCAAATTCTTTTGGCTCAGTCCTTTTCCTTTTTAGGATGGCACAATTTCCTTCAAATTTATTTTTGACCGGTGGCAATGAGGAAATTATGCAGCCCATTCAATTGAGTGGCCTTTGGAATAAAATAAAAATTTTATTTGCAACTAAAAGCATTTTACACCAAAAAAACGTAAAATTGCCAATTTGGCCATTCATTCAATGTCTGGAAAAAGTGCAATCCATCTTTGGCCCAGCTAAACAAGCAATCGAAGCGGAAAGAGATGACGGGGAATTTGAAAAGGAGGAAAAGGTTGAAGCCTTAAAAATAAGACTAAAAATCGTGGAATTGAGGGAAGTAAGAAGAAGGTTGCCGGGGCGACTATTATGCTGCCAACCGACACCCAAATTTGGCAGCCTATCGTAAAATTGGAATAGTTAGCAAGTTCCGTAAATTTTGAATATGCTATAAGGAGGATGGAGGGATATTGCCATTTTAGATGGAACGGTGTTAATTTTAAAATAAAAAATAAAAATGAAAAAATGATTGATCAAATTATCACCAAAATATTATTGCCAAACAAACTTTTGTCTGATTTTGCTTTATTTTACAAATTTTTTTTGATCATATTTTTTCGATTTCCATGATTAAAAATCATCAATTCGTTTTCTATTCTTGGAGCATTGAAGGGTGATCTCACGATAGGGTTTTAATTGTTCGAAAATATTAAAATATTTTAATTTTTATTATATTTTTTTTGCATTATAAATATTATGGAATCGACTCTTTAATTAATTCATTTATTAAATCTAAATTTTATAATAATTTTTAAATATGAGATAAAGATAACCCATTGAAAGGATAAAAGTTGTTCATTTACTTAAACTAGTCTAGAATGTTAATATATTATAGTTTTTAAAATCTCTTTTTCCATTAAAAATATTTAATAAATTACTCTTTTATTTAATTCATTTTTACAATACAGATTTTTAAAATCTGTTGAATTGAAAATAATTCTCCCCAGAAATTTCATTTTTCAAAGGCTTTGAATAATAGGGTTTTTGGACTAATTTTTTCATAAATTTTATACTATACTTTTATATTTATTTTTAATGACTTTTTTTTTCAACTTTATAATGGAATTAAAGTAATATTTTATTTTTTATTATATTCTCAATTATAGTCGAATGACTTTTTTATTTAATTCTTCAAACTATTCATATATATTCATATAATCATCTTCAAAATTCCAACTATTCCATGTTTGCTTACAAATATACAAAGAATATTTTTATCAATCGAAAAAACATTAAAATTAGGAAAGCCTTAAAAATGCAAAAATTGGAAGGTACTCACTCCATTGTTGTCGCCTTGGATACGCCAAAAGTTTTGTTAAATAATTCTCTGTCCAATCTTCTCATAAGAAATGCTCTCACAGAAGAAATAGGGAAAGAGAATAAGCCAATAAATTAAATAGGAAATTGGCCATTCCTCATTTCATTATGAAATAATAAATAAATATTACCAAAAATGATTCTGCTATCATTCCTTTTTTGCTTTTGGCATCGTCATTATGGAATTTCGGCTGATAATTCTACCGGGGAATTATCCTCCAAAATGGTCACAATTCTTTTCCCTCAATCCCAGAATTTTTATGCCGGCGCCGAAAATTTAAATAAAATTGTAAATGTGAGCAACAAAAGGGCGAACATTTTTGGGAATTATTCTCTCATTTTAAGGTTGTTTTTGGTGTCGAACTCGAAAAACAAAATGCAAGCTGTGTTATTGGTTTGTCCATTTTCAAATTGAAAATATTTCTCTTTCCCCTCTTTCTATTCACAGATCAAGATTTGGCCAATTCCTCCATTTCTGGCCAGGCCACTTCCCGATTCGTCATTTCATGCGATTTAAGTCCATTTTCTGGACTTTCCGTTGGCCAGCACAAACTTTGGGTGATTCGTTCACCAGAATTGCGTCAATCCACTTTTGAACTGCAAAATCCCATTCAATTGATAATTTTGCCGGATCCAAATTTATCGAAATCGACGGCATCCTCAAAGTGGAATTTAACATTGACACCAATTGGGGCTGAATTTGGGGATGAATTGGACCAAATTGAAGTGAAAATGAGTCCAAATGCATTAAACATTGATTTGGGGAAAATGGTCAATAAAAGTAAAATGGACATTGAATGTGAAGAAATGTTGGAAATGACAATGAATAAATGTGGAGGTGAATATTTTTGTTGTCATTTATATTAAAAAATTCATAGATAATCCAAATTGTTCAATCCATTTTGATGGCACCAATTATATGGGTCAAATTGAAATTGGCCAAAATGCGAGTGTGGGAGTTGGCACCAAAATTCCATTCTTTCCCATCAAATTCACTGGCATAAATGGTGACAATTCCTTCCAAATTTCGTCTACAAATCAATCTGCAAAAGTTGTTTTACCAATTGAGAATGCAACAAATCCGGTGAGTTGTGGAATTAATCACACCAAATTGGATTTAAATTTCCAGTCTACCCCAAGTATTTCATTGGAAATAATGCCAAAAAGGATGGACATTTGTGCCAACAATTCTAGCTTAATTCATTTGAATGCATTGCCAATAAATGCCACGAAAAGAATGCCGCCTTTAATATGCAAATGGAATGTCCAAATTCCGAATAATGGTTCAAATATTAAATTAATATTAAAATAAATTATATCATTATTCAGTGAAATCAACAGTAAATCTAGCAAAATTGGCTGCCTCCATGAATTCATGTTCAATTGCATTTTCCAGTAAAAATGTTTCTGATTTGCTTGCCAATGTGAAAAATAAAAATACAAAAAATTTATTTCCGTTTTTACTTTAGCATTCACACATTTCTGCGCCAATTGGCATGGAAATTTCTGTCTCTGCTTGCAATCTTGTTGGACTTTGTTCTTCCACCCAAAAAACCCAATTGCCCATGGATTCGGGTCGAAAATTGGAAGCTTCTATTTTGGGGCTACCATCCACGATTATTTCCTCAGCTCGAATATTGCTTAATTCAAAAGTGGTTTACCGTGAATGCGGCGCAGACAAATTTGGGCCGAATATTAGTGTAAGGAAAATAAAGGGAAAAAATTGATTAATGGTATTTGTTAAATTTTAATTTGTAAGAATTGTTTTTTGATAAGTTAATTAAAATATGTTTTCGATTAACTAAGAAAAATGTGTTTTCGATTAACTAAGAAAAATGTGTTTTCGATTAACTAAGAAAAATGTGTTTTCGATTAACTAAGAAAAATGTGTTTTCGATTGACTAAGAAAAATGTGTTTTCGATTGACTAAGAAAAATGTGTTTTCGATTAACTAAGAAAAATGTTTTTTCGATTAACTAAGAAAAATGTGTTTTCGACTAACTAAGAAAAATGTGTTTTCAATTAACTAAGAAAAATGTGTTACTGAAAAAATTTGTTTTTGGTTAACTTAGTTTTGAATAATTAATTTTTCAGTATATTTGGTACATTAATGGTTCCGATGTCTCGAATTCCTCTGTTTACACAATTCCTCCCTATACATATTCACCTGGCACTTCCATTCCCGTTCAATTGACGGTCAAACATGAAAGTGGAATGGAGGTCATCGATTCTCGCCAAATAAACGTATATTTAAATTTATGGCCTAATAAAATAATTTAGAATAATTTTCAAGTTCCAACTTGAACCAATCGTACCAATTGTGGACGCAAATTGGCGTACAATTTCTGAAGGGAACAACCTTCAATTAGACGCCTCGCCTAGTTGGAGTCCTAATGTGCAGGATTGGCCACTAGTCCACAATTGGCAATGTTTGAATGTAACAGATGATGAGGAAAATGGGAAAAAATGCCAAATTGGAGATTTGCAACGGCAACAAATGTTGAATAATAATGGATATTTGGTATTGGCCCCAGGCAAATTGAGGGAAAATGGAAGGTGAATTTGCAATTTGGGCTGGGGAATATTTTTTACCTAATTTTTTTCGAGGATACTTTTAATTTGTGGAACTTAAATATGAATTTTACTAATTTTATTCATATTTGGTCATCTTGGTAAGAGTAATTCCAACATTTACAAATATCAATTATCCATAGAATATGAAAATGAATTATTGGAATCTTAATTACTAAGATGGACATAAATTAGACAAAAATGGAGACCAAATTCGATGCTTAAATAATAATATTATTATCAATTTAAATATTTTGGCTTATTTTATGAATTAATTTAATTTTCAGTTTCATTTTCATCGACAAAATCAACGATTCCGCAAATGCAACTGGCCAATTGGAAGTCAGGGTCAAAGGCAATAAATATATTTTAATTTGAATTAATTCAAATTTTAATTAAAGTTTTGCCACCAAATTTGCCAACAATTAAATTTGCTGAAGATGGACAAAATTCACTGCCAATTGGATTTGTTCACGTCAAAGCATTGATTAAAAATCCAATTGGCGGAATGCTAAAATTGAAATGGTCCATTTTTGGAGGAAAAGGCAAAAAATATTAAATTAATAAATAAATATTTAAAATTTGAAGATAATCAATCGATGGATTTGGAAAAATTACTCAAATTCGATTCCAATAAAAATCTTTCAATGATTCCCAATAATGGAGGTCAAACAATAGTCCTTCAAATTTCATTGCCAATTGATGAATTAATCGAGTAAAATTTGCCGAAATTATTCCAAAAAAATAAATTTTCCATAAGATTTCCGGATTGGCCTGGTCTAAACCCGGATCAGGATTATTTCATTCGCCTTTCGGCACAAAATGCAAAAGATGGCCCAGTGGCATTTGCCCAATTTCAATTCCGAATTCATTCTTTGCCGAATATTGAAAAACTCTAGGTCACCCCTTCCGATTCAATTGCTTCGTTGGACACTTTGGTCCGAATCCAGCCATCTGGCCAATTCACCAATTCCTCCGGGCACATTTATCGAATTCGTTTTGGTATTCGCTATTTAATGACCAACACAAATGGAAGCAATCATCGGGATGTTTGGTCAAAAAGAAGTATGCAAAGTGAATTGGACGGAATTTATTATGAAACAATGTTGCCAACAGGTGAAATATATTTTTTATAATTTTATTTGGAATTATCCTTGATTTGGATTTGTCAAAAGGCATTCCAATGTGGCAATAACCAATGGTGGATTACCTGTAAAATTAAACAAATATTAATGGATAATATTTAATTTGTCGAAGAAATAATTCCAATATAAACATAATGGTTTAAAGAAAGTTTATCCTACATTCACAAATCAAATATACCCAAATTTGTTATCGTTTGGTCAACAATTAAAGGGTATTAAACGGTTTAAACCCATTTTGGTTTGGTCAACAATTAAAGGGTATTAAACGGTTTAAACCCATTTTGGTTTAATGGTTAAAAACTAAGTTAGAATTGCTTAAACCTAAGCCAAAACATAATCAAATGATGCGACGCGGAGAGAACTATTTATTGGGTATAAGATTTATAGATCTAGAATAAACTTCTGTATATTTTTACAATACTAATTGTTTCTTTGACATAAAACTGACCCATCACCCATTGGTTATTTGCATTGCATGTTCCGGGGAATGTGGTTGTCATTGAACCTACTGTCAGGAAATTGACAGTATTTGCCACAATGGCCGCATTCAAATTTAGCGTAGGATTTGGTTGGCTGGAAATGTTGGAAATTATTAAAAATAGGAATATTTATTAATATTAAATAATATTATTAATAAATTTATTAACTATTGCATAATTGGATAATTCAAGATCTATTTTTGGGTCAGAAAATTTCTCAATTTCATAAAAATATGTTGAATATGAAGTCCAAAAACTAACGAGCAAGTTGCTGTCACTGCCGTTCGACAATTATTGTCATCATAGACAAATGTCATGACCCCATCCGCAAATTGAGTATTATTTGTGACTGTTTGTGTCAAAGGGGGGCAACAACCCACTGAAATTAAAATATTAAAGCATAAAATGTGGAATGTAGAAGAAACTTCCAATGGGCCCCCCGGATTGTGCCGTTGCCGCACAACAATGGCCAAAATGGGGAAAGAGGAAAAGCAAAAAGAGAATTGAAAGGGCAAAATTGGGCAGAAGCAAATTGTGTTTTTGAGAGTTCATTGAATAATTTGGGGAGAGTGAAATGCTAAAATGAATGAGTTTGGTTTAGGGAAAGGATCATTGTTCATTGACTTCCCCATTTGTTCATTCAATCGGCTATTCCCCCATTCTCATTTTCTCGTCGCGTTAATTACCCTAAAATGCCCATTCCCTCCTTTACATGGATTAATCCGCTTATCCGGTCATTCAATCCCTCCCATTTCATTTGTATTTCCTTTATTTTTAATTTATTTCCGTTTTTTTGAAGCTTATCCCCAGCCTCATGCAAGTTGTGGCCAACGAATTGGATATGAGGCATTATTCGAAATTTGTGATCGAATTTGGGGCCGATGCCAAAAATTTGTTAGTGAAAATTTCACGGTTGGCCAATTCTCGATGGAAACCATTGGAAGGGCAGTCATTTTATTGGAAAAGCGACTCGATGATGGGTTTGAAATTTTGGTAGAATTAAATTGATTAAAAATACTTTGAAGAGATGTTTTTGGGGCATTGGAATTGTTGGACGCAGTCAATCAAGAATTATGTGGACAATGGAAAAATACAGAATTATTAAATGAAATTTTGGACTCATTAATTGAACAAATAGAAAATAACACGTAAGTAAAATTTGTTGAATATTATATTAAGCCCAAAAAAGAATACATAATATCATATAATTATTATAATTTTAAGAATGGGTTTATTTTATCCTATATTCACAAACCAAATGTACCCAAATTTGTTATGGTTTGGTCAACAATTAAAGGGTATTAAACGGTTTAAACCCATTTTGGTTTGGTCAACAATTAAAGGGTATTAAACGGTTTAAACCCATTTTGGTTTGGCCAACAATTAAAGGGTATTAAACGGTTTAAACCCATTTTGGTTTGGCCAACAATTAAAGGGTATTAAACGGTTTAAACCCATTTTGGTTTGGTCAACAATTAAAGGGTATTAAGCGGTTTAAACCCATTTTGGTTTGGTCAACAATTAAAGGGTATTAAACGGTTTAAACCCAATTTTGGTTTAATGGTTCAAAACTAATTCAAATTGATTAAACCCCAACCAAAAGATAATCAAAAGATGCGCCTTGGTGAAATCTATCAATCTGCTAGAAGGTTTATTGGTCTAGGAAAAATTAACGGTTTACAATCTTTGTGATTTTCAATTATTTTGATAAATTAAATATTTCCCATTTTCTTATTAAAGTGATTCGGAGGAATTGTTGGAAAGTTTGGAATATGGAATGAGATTGGCGGAGGCAGCATCCAGTTCAAATATTCAGAAAATTTTGTTTTTATTGAAACAAACAAAAATTTCATTGAATTGGGGCGAAAATAGAGAATTGAGAAGGGCAAAAAGAGATTTGAGCCAACAAAATGGCAGTGGCATAAAAACATCAATTTCATCGATGCCAAAAAAGATTTCGGAAGACACTGTAAAAACAATTATTTAAAATTATGTTTAAAATTAATTTAAAGGCAACTCTTTTGTTGATTTCTTATGATCTCCTTTTGGGAAAGGACCAAAATATTGTGTCCATTTATTTGGAAAATATTGGCGACATTTTGAGCAGTTTTTGCATTCAAATTAGCCAACAAACAATGAAAGCATTTGGCAAAAGTTACACATCAGTCCAGGCACAGGGCATTGAACCTGGCCAATCCGGGTTTGCCAATAAAACATTCGCATTGGCCGGAAATGAAACAAAAATTGTAAAAAATTTGGAATTTTAAAATTAATTTGATTATTTAGTTAACTTTTGACCCAAATTTCGCATCAATTTTCTCAAATTGGTTATGCGGCATGGATGGAACACAAATTTGTACTCAAATTTGTTTGGGCAGTGCCATCACTGAATTGCAAGCCATTCGAGACAATGAATATTTCCGGCAACAATTTTTTATGCCACATTTTGCAATGTTGAGTATGGATCAAGCCGTATCCAATTTCCATCATGTACGTTAACTGGATATGGATAGATGCCAAATTTTTCAACTATAATAATAATGACTAAAATAATCAAAGAATATCCAAAACAATAAGTCTAAAAATGCTGCTATGGAATTCTTAAATAAGAATAATTTATCGTTCCTCTAATGTTTTATTTCCAATTTAAGCTTAAGAAAGGAGAAAACAAGCGGAATGCGGAATTAATCAAATCTAAAACAGATAGACTTATTTAATTTCTTAATATTAAAATCATCCCTATTAGATCCATGAAATATACAAATACTAAAATATGTCCTCATTTTAATTCCTCGAGATACCAATTCAAAGTTCCAACTTCTAGATATAAGCAATAAAATAACCATCCGCCTAGCTATTTTTAATTAAAAAATGTATATTCAAAATTTTGCCATTTTCCTCTATATTGACTTCATTTATACTTAATTATTCACAGATTTATTTGCTTGACCCAACCACTGGCTCGAATGTGTCCATCGCTTCTCAAGGGGCCGCCTCATTCTCGATTGGGGTGAATATTACCATTGAAAATTATCAGCCATCTGCATATTATCGAGTATTTAATAACACTAATTAATTTATTTTATTCAATTATTTCAGTGTTTCTTCTTTACCGGAACCCAATGGAATGATTCAATTTGTGTTTCAGCCAATTTGCCCAAAATGTTTTCGCCAGGCCAATTCCAATTGCTTTGCACTTGCCGTCGAGTTGGGGGCATTCTCGGGTTTAAAATTAGCTTAAAATATTTTCTGAACGTTTATTCCACAGTGTTTTCAATGTGAATCCGCCAATTCCTCCTCCATATCCTTCGCATTCCGAAATTCAATTGTCATTTTTATTGGTCAATTTTTGCAACAAATTTCCAAATATAATTTTGTTTAATTTTTTAGAATTCAACTCAAATTCCCACTTCCATTCAAATTGGCCAATTTTTTGAACAACTTTCCAAGGCCACCGGAATTCTTTCCCGTCGTTTTGTTTCCATCAATTCCAGTATTTCAGCGAATTCCTCTTTGGTCACAGTTTCCGCCAAATTGAGACCACCATTTTGTGCAGATCAATTGACCAATTCATATGTGAGAGGCATAAAATTATGCAAAAATTAGGATTAGAATTGGAATTTTGGGGATAATTCGGATAATTTTTCGGGAAGTTTGGAGTCACTTTTATATAAATTTTCATCATGTAAATTTCCAATTAATTTTCTAATTAATTCTATTCTATTTTACCACATTATTCTCTTTTAATCCCATGGAAATTAATTTTAAACCCGGCCATAGAATGGAGAAATATTAGAGATTAAAGAATTTATACGGTAGTCCCAGATTGACTGTGTTTGACATGAAATGGAGGAAATATATTAAAATATTCCTTAGGCAATGCAAGCATTAAAGCGAACAATCAGCTGTGATGGAGGCTTCAAAGTATTTGACAATGTGATCATTTTGAATATGACAGATTCCATCATAAAAAGAGGCAATAATTTTGTATCAAATTTCAAAATATTCCATCATATTTTAGTGTTAATCGGCGATGGAAATGCTCGCAAAATTCCCCTTAGAATTGAACGCTCATCCAAAGATTTAATTGGCCAAAACGTAAATGATTCAAGTTTGATTGCCTATCGATGGACAAATTCAATGGGGAGGAATATGCGAATTTCGGAATTTAGATTCAAGAATCCGGCAATTCAAATGGGCAAGTTTTTCAATTTATCAATGAATTAATGTGGAAAATATTCAAGGAATTCTATTCAATTTCACCATTACCGTTCCATTTGATGGCGAATCGGCTGCGTACGATGAGAGTCCACTTTCGGCTGAGGAAATTTCCATTTTAATTCAAGAAATGGTCCAATCCAATTAAATCCATAATTAATTTTTTCCAGACATTCTATGGGGAATTGGATCTTCGCGATCAAAGAGATCAATTATTGCCGGTTAGTCCATTGTCTAATGCAGAAATTGTGGAATTGATTGTTTTGAATCACACAAATCCAATGACATATTGGTTGGGCAGCATTGTTGGCCTTTTTATCACATTGTCCACTTTGTTGATTGGCGCATTGGTTTTTATGAAAATTCGTTCGGATCGATTAATTGAACAACACAATGAAAATATGCGAACTATTGATTTGTGCCGTTCCGCGCCAATAAATGTACTTCCAATCAATGGCGGTGATCAAATTGGCCAAAATCAAGCAATTGACACTGTGGTATTTGGCCGAGGCCGAAGAAGGGTTAAAGGCAGCAGAGGAGGACCAACAAAGGTGAATTTAAGAAATTATGAAAATTAAATTTGGACCATTTTCAGATTGATGGATGAAAATTGGAGTGAAAAATGCAATTTAAAAATTCCCCCGGTGTAAATTTATTCCCGGTGTCCCAATTAAATATTCATATCCCAGTTCTTTTACACATAAACATATCCATTTTAATTTATATTTTTAATCATAAATATGTGTTCATTGTTTTGGCAAATAATTTGAATGAATGCATTCCGTCAATGAATGTTCATTTTCACATTGAAAACTGAAAAATCAAAACATTTTGTTGTAATTTAAAATGGTCAAACCGATGATAATATGTGGTCCGATTGACTTTATAGCATCGATGAACGGTGCCACCCATCAAAATGTCATGGCCCAATTCAATGAAAAGGCCAGTTTCATCCACACAACCTTCAATAAAAAGCACTTTTATGATTGTCATTTCAAAATGGAAAACCGCACCCAACACTTTGGTTTCCCCTTCCGGCGTGCATTGGTATCGAATATGTTGGTCCGTCCAAATTTGGCCTGGCCGAAATTCTTCGCTTCCATTTCGACAGCCAATCACTTTTTAATGGAAGGATTAATGGAAATATCAAATTTTTGGCCTTACAATTTATTGAATATCTAATTTTACCATTGTCCGTCAATTCGCAAGAATGTTTTTTATTCCTTAAAATGCGAGATTCGCCCAGAAGAATTACATCTTCCTTATTTGAATTCGAGAAAAAGCAGCCTAAAATGTACGGGATATTCCATAAATGGTGAATAAAATTTGACCAAATACGGCAACTCCATTTTCCTTGCAAACAAGCTGGAAAGAACCGTTCCGGAATGTTTCCCCTGTGTCAAATACAAATTCTTTATATTCAAATTATATAACCAGTGTCATAATGGACTCCATTCTCATAGCAAGTGGATTCTATTATATAAATTTATTTTCATTCCATTGCTTTAAACCCGTTCAGTTCAAACTTTGTTCATATGCCACTGTTTCACCGTTCACTTGGCATTTATGGCGCATTCCATCTTTGAGGAATGTCCGCCCAATTTGGATTACGGACATATCATCCGAAACACAGGCTAAAAACGGGAACACTTTTTTGATCGAAAATGTGTGGAACTGGCCAATTACTTCGGCCGTCCCATTTTTACAATTGTAATGAAAATTTCCTTTGGTAAAAGTTTGTCCATTCTCAAAAACTCCCAATTCGGCGATGAGGCATGGAAGTGGGGGCAATGGATTGCCATTTTTTACTAAAAATTTACGAAATTTGACACCATAAATATCACAATTTGCCTTGAGGGATTATGACTCGATTTTTTGTTGTTTTTGGGTCTTCGCCTCGGGGCACGAGTACAATTAAATCTTCTTCTCGATTATCGGAGGAAAATGGATTTTGCAAATTGGCTTTAGCCAACAAAATAATTGCCGAAAAAATTAGGAATGAACATATTATTGGATTGGTAGAATTGGGTAGCATCGATTTAATCGACGATTTTTGGGATTAGTGAAAAAAAGAGCGAAATGGGATATGGGAATGGGCGAAGATCGGTTGAAGGGAGGAATTTACTAATAAACGACCTTGGAAACATTTTTAATTAATAATTGCCGATTAAATTAGAAGAAAATTTTGCTAATTTATGGGCAAGATTTGATGTTCGAATGCGATTAAATGTCAAATATTAAATAGAAGCCTTACCTAATTGACCATAAAATTTAACGGAATTAAAATTTGAAGGAATATAAAATTATATAGTCCCTTTTTTGCGTGCTTTTCCCTCGAAAATTCAAAAAATAAATAATTTAGAAAACATTTATTTCATTTGATTGACAACAATTGAATTAAATTCCGAAATATTTTTGTTTTTTGATTTATTCCATCGATTCATCGCTGTCAGCATCGTCAAAATTGTCCATCCCTTCATCGTTGCTGTTTTCCTCATCATCGTTGTCCATTGATTCATCACTATCCTCTTCATCTTCCTCATCATTTTCGTCCTCATCCTCGTCAACTTTGCCAAATGATGCATAATCTCGGTCCACACTGAAATGCAGTCGGAATTTATGATCTCCATTTCGGGTGCGCAAAGAAATGATTTGACGAAAGAATTCGGCAAAAGGTGGATCCAATTTTTTCTTCTTTTCTTCTGGCATTTTCAGAACATCCGGCAATTCTTTCTCGTCAATGGCAGGAAAATGCATTCGAATATAGTCACCAACTGTCGACGGATTGGCGCATTTTCTTGCATAATTCAAGACTTGGCCAAGGAATTTGATTGGCTGAAAATGAAAGAATAATTCAAATAATTTAATGGGCTAATAATTTTTTAATAATAAGCTATAATTATATTTCTGATGAAATTTTAATGAATGAACGAGTGGGATCTACTATTTTAAATAAGTAATTATTTTTTAGAGCATATTTCTTAAGTTTATTTAATTATTATTTTATTATAATATTTAAAAATTATTTCATCGATGAATTGATGTGCCTTGGAAAGAACTAGCGTTTTGCTTGTGTTCCAAAAAATTCCATCCTTTGACAATAAAATCTTACCCTTTTTTTACATTTTTTGATTGATGAGTTTGTCATCATAAATATTTTTATTAAAAAAGCAAACAATTTTTAAAAGGTCATCATTTCTGCTGGTACTTACACTGAAAAATTTTTTTGAAATTCATATTTGTTTGTAAAACGATGAAAAACCATGATTTTAGGTGATTTTAGGGTTTACTAATTTTGGGAAATCTATGGGTTGATAACCGGCCGGCAAGTATCTCATTTTTAAAATTAAATGTAACTTATGTTTACATGAAAGTCTTTGGGAAGCAATTGGTCCTTGATTGTGAATTCCTTCTTGCGTTGAAGAAGAACATTGTTCAGGCAAAAATGGCGCATCAAATCAATGGAATTCAGCGCAGTTCCATCCGCATTTGTGACACACAATTCATTTTCATCGTTTCGATAAAATTCCGGGTTGGACATTTCCAAAATCTGAAAAAAGTAAAAAAAATATTCTTTAGTCTATTTAAAAGCTTACCAATTGAAGCAGTTTCTGTGCTTTCCCGAGCAAATATCCGGTCAAAATGTTGCTGGTCATCAGCAATGAAACATTCGTTGGAATTACACATTTTTTGTGAACAATTTTCAATGGAACAAAATTGGCCATTTCCGAAACCAATTCAATGGGAAGCGGTTTGGATTGAACAGCAGACATTTTTGGATAAATTTAATCGATTTATTGATTGATATTCTGAAAATGATGGCAATTAATTAACTCATAAAAACTTGGAAAAAAATTCTACAGAAAAAGAAATGAAATAAAAATTCATATAAATAATTTAAATGGTCAAAATTCAAAAACCACAAATGATTTTAAGAAATATTATTTCCAAATTAAATAATTTTTATTTAAAATTTATTCCTTTGCTTTTTGGTAATCCATAAACCATAAACAATCAGCAGTGGGCCCCGTTTCAATTTCCACTTTTAACTTTTAACTTTGAAGATTTTTGCTTTTAACTTTTAACTTTGAAAATTTTCTGTTTCAATTAGCGTTTTCAAATTAAAAGTTCAAAGTTAAAAGTTCAAAGTAAAATTTTCAAAGTTAATGGTGATTCTGTTTCAATTAATCCTTTGAACTGACCTTACTTTTAAAAGTTCCTTTGAACTTTGAAGATTCACTTTGAACTTTTAATAAAAATATTCAAAGTAAAAATAGGGCCTAAATCACTGCTTTGAACTCATTTAAAAAAATCATTAAAAATTTAGAAAAAATTTAAAAATTATGAAATCAAAAATATTATATAGAAAAGACTCTCCTCTATCCAAATATATAAATTATTAGTGATAATTATTATTTTCTGATTTTTTACAATTTTTTGAATCAAAAGTCTGAAAAATGGCCTAAATCGGTGAATATCGGAATTCAAAAAATCATAACTCAGGAAATTTTTGAAAAAAAATTCTGAAATTTTCAGAATTTGGTAAATAGATAAATTTATAGCGTATAAATTTTTTCTAGAATTTTTTCAACGTTTTCTCGATTTTTAAAAATGGTACATTAAGTCGCCGCACGTCCCCAGAAAAAAATTCATAAATTTAAAAATTTTCAATAAAAAAATTTGAAATTTTTATAGAATATTTTACGGATATTTTTGAATGTATAAAAAATTTTTGAAAAATTTCCTCTCTTCCAAAAGAAAGTATAACGATACGCCTTTTGGGCGCATGCCAATGTGCGCAGTAAATTTGCCCCATCATAATTCTTCAACAACTGAAGTGTTTTAAAATAATCTTATGTCATTTTGAAGAGCAAAATTATAGCTTTTAATTACTCTATTTCCTTAATGGATTGATTCGATCTTTTCGGAAATATGATTTTAATAGTAAGGTTGAAATAATTTTCGGCTTATTCGACATTTTTGACCATAGCTTTTTGATTTAAAATCCGATTAACTTAATTTCTACATCATTCAATAGAACTCATTCAGCCTTTTAATATGACCACAAATTCATTAAAATATTTTTAGAATTTGAAATTTTTTATAGGATGTTTCAGCAAATTTCTACATTTTTTAGAAAATAGAATTATTAGGAAAAAAAGAAAAAAAATTTCAAAAATTTTTTTTATCATATATAGAATTGTCTAGAAAATAATCTCTGAAAATTTCCGAATTTTCTATTGATAGAGTTTCGAGCTATGATTTTTTATTTTTAAAATAATTTAATTTAATCTTAATTTTTCTACTTTTAAAAGCTCAAAGGGAAATTGCGTTTCAATTTATTAAAAGTTGAAAGAGAAAAATTCAAAGTAGGAAATTTTCAATTGAAACAGAATTTTGGTCACTTTTAACTTTTAATTTGAACTTTGAAGATTTTTACTTTTAACTTTGAACTTTTTAGTAGTCAAAATTGAAACGCTTTAATTTTAACTTTTAACTTTAACTTTTACTTTGAACTTTTTAAAAGTTCAAAGTTAAAAGTGGAAATTGAAACGGGGCCCTCAGCCAAGCAAGAATAAATAATTATTGATGATGATGAGATTCATTTTAAATTAAATAAACAACAAATAATAATTTAAATATCTTTTCATCATCCTAAATTAATATTCCCCTTTCATTTCGTCGTCAATAATTCATCCATAGAATGTGCCATTGAAGAATTGTTGGTGATTCTTTTGATTACTGATTGATTAGCACAGATCTTTTTTACCTAATGTTAAATGTAGAATTTTTCCGTATTTGCGCGTTTCACCGAAAAAGTCGGTTAAAACATTTCAATCAAACCATGTTTTTGTCAGTTTGACATTTACAAATGCAAGTTTTGAAACTGGTTTCAAGGGTTTTCCAAGATTGGTTTTTGGTTCAACCTTTAACTAACCCCTATAAATTGCCGAAAACGAAAACCGGTTTGGATAAAATGTTTTTTACCTGAGGCCTGAGACGTGACCTTTTTCGGTGAAAGAACGCGCTAGCACCGAATTTTTCAGTTTTCACACAAATTTTAAATTTTGTTTAAATGCGAAAATATTTTAGAGAGTTCACAGATCATTGAATTATTACTTATTAGTAACAACCCTTATAAAATCAGAAATGTCATCGTATTCAAAAGGATCTACTTCAAAAATGTCATCATTTGGAGGCAAAAATTCGAAAATTGAAGAAGCTTTCACCGATTTTGATGGAAAGGCATCACCGAAATTCAAAGATGGAGACAAAAATTCAAAATATGATGAAGCTATCCAATACACTGGTTTTGGTGGAAAATCAATGCCGAAATTCGAAGATGGCGACAAGGAGATGGGAATTTGTGTGAGAAGCGATGAGTTCAAGGGCCACCTATACACAATAGTTTTGCATCGGGAATATGGCGAATTTGTGATTCGAGATGTCAAGGTATATTTTGTGATGAATAAAATTAAGTTATTATTATTTGCAGATAAATCAAGGCACGTGGCTGCTCTTCACACCAACTGATGAGGTTTTCTTCATTGAATGCCAGAACAAAAAATTGGCAACAAATGACTATGAGCATATTCAACCAAGGCGCCGATGTACTCCAATTCGTGGTTGGACACGTCAAAGAACATTCAAGGTATTGGATTGGAGTGATTTAACTTAAATAGTCTTATTTTAAGGTTGAGGCTTTTGTAAACAAAATCGAATGTCGATTCAATGACCAATTCAATTTGTGTATGGATGCGATTCTGGGCAAAGTGTTGGTCAGCCGATTTGATGGTTTCATCAATAAAAAACTCAAAGCGGGGGAGGAGATTGCGGTAGGTGTGGACGATCTGAGTGAAGGTTTTTGGGTCATCCTAGCCTAGATTTTGGGTAAATTGATTAAAATCACCCCATCATTGTTAGCTATTTATGTTAGCTATTTACTCTTCCAACATTCTCCGAAAACACCCTATATTATATTTATTAATCCTATTCTAATCTTTTATTTGCAGTTGGCTGTGGCACACTTCCCTAATTTTGCGACCGGAATTCATTGGGTGGCAATTGGAGTTGAAGCGAGTGTGGTGCATCAACCCAACAAATATCAGCCGAAATATGAGGAGTATTATTATCGACAGGTTCCATTTTAATTTGGGGATTGCAATTCTTCAAAATTTTATCAAATTAATAGGTTAAAGAATTGCCGCGAAATGTCAAAATTATCGCCGATTTAAGCTATCCTGATGAAGAAGCAGACAAAGTGGAGGAGAAAAAATAAAGCAATGGATGAAATATGAATTTGAAGAGATGAACCAATGGATAATGGATTCAATTAAATTTATTTTGAGAACAATTAATTTACTTTTTTTTGAATGGATTATCCAAAAATGAATATTCATTTCCATTCATAAATTAGTTTGATGGAATAAATGCATTTGAATTATTTAATTTCCATCCATTTCAATTGTTTGAAAGTTCCAAAACTTATTGATTTCTTTCAAAATTTATATATGACGATGCGAACTTTTTCTTTCCACAATAAATAACCATAACTAATCCTCCTAATCCGGCACCGCATTATTTCACCACATCACATTTCTCTAAAAAGCAAATTCACCTGTGAATGCGGAGAAAATGTGTGGTTGGAAAATATAGTTGGGGAATAGGCCCTTTTTATTTGCTCCAAATTCAATACACTCGACATTTCCACTATCTTATTTTTGTTGGGCCGTATTTTTCCTTTCATTCCATCTAACTGCCGGACCTATATTCTTTTTCACCCCCAAGTAAACAACCAAAAATCCAAAGGTCTCAATAAAGTCCAAACATCTACTCCACGTCAATGTTTTTCTCATTTATTTAAACCAAAATAAGCTAATAATTTTCTTCATCTCGTGCCATACATTTATTTTTTACGGCACATTCTTTTCCCATTAAAGCATTTTTTACGGCACAATTTCCATTTTTATTTAGATTTGTGATTAAATAAACGAACAATTTGAACAAATTTAAAATAATCAAAATGTCCTATTATGGTCAGCAAACTGGCTATCAACCTCAAGGCTCAAATCCTCCATATTATGCGCAACAACAGCCTCAGCAGCAGCCTAACTGGAATTCGCAACAAGGTTTACCAAAAATTCAATCGATTTATTCACAAATTAATATTAATAGGAATGTCGACCAATTATGGGTCAAATCCGCAATATGCCGAGGCCGGTGGAATGCCAAAAGCCAACCTTGGCTTCGATGACCAGACAATTCGTTCGGCATTTGTCCGCAAAGTTTTCTCACTCGTCGCTGTTATGGTTTTTTCTGTAATTCCAAATAATAATTTATTTTACATTATTATAGCTTCTTGTGGTGACCTTGATGAGTGCGTTTCCATTTTTCCATCAACCAACAATGCAATTCGTCCGGGGCAATTTGTGGCTTTACCTCGCTGGATAGTGAGTTTTTTATGGTCAAAGATTGCCAGAAATAATATTTTTTATAGCATTATCTTCTTTGCCGTTTACATTGCGATGATTTGTTCCGAATCGCTGCGTCGTTCACATCCAACCAACTTAATTTGCCTCGGCATTTTGGTTTGCTTTCATATTTATTACCAAAATCCAAGACCCATCCATATCCATAGGATTACACTTAAGTTTTGGGCTTAAAAATTATATCAGGCTAGGGTTTATCGAGAAAATATAAACAAAAAGTTTTGATAAATTTTCTGCCCAAAAGCCTGGTCTTTGCGGAATTTGGTTCGTGGGTTCGAATTTCGAAACCCCTCACATTATAAAAAATTATTTCGAGCTTTGATTCTTATTAATAAGTATTTTTTCATAAGTAAATTTTTAGACGAAAAATATTCATTCTAATTTCCAGACCAGAAAATCACAGAATAGAATCGACCTAATATTACTCACTTATATTCCATTTTATTTAATTAGACAATGGCAATTGGCTTCATGACCATGATGATCACCGCCTATCACACATTCGAGTCTGTTTTCCTCTGTTTCCTCATCACATCAATTTGCTGTGCTGCAATCGCACTTTTTGACACCGTGACCAAACGGGATTTGACTTCGTAAGTAAATAGCCATTATATGATCCAAATCCATTTTTTCTTTCCAGTTGCATTGGTTTCATGTTCATTGCCACAATTTGTCTGCTTATTTTCGGCATCATCCTTATGTTCATCGGCATCTTCTCATTCAAAGGTTTTCAAATTCTCCACGTGGTCTATTCGGCGATTGGCGCGTTGATTTTCATGGTTTGGTTGGCCATCGACATTCAGGTTAATTTATCTTCTTTAAATTCCTATACTCAATTTACAATTTAGGATTGACTAAGATTTTTTAAAGTAAAATTTTACCCACCATAAAATTGGAAAATAATATGTGTAGCCTTTTACTTTAATTCAAAATTTGGGTCATGGGTTCGAACCGCTCAGAAAAAAATTATTTTTTTTTCGGGCTTAATTGTCAATTTTATATAATTTTTAGTAAATTTATAGTCAAAATAAAAAACCCGATCTAAATTAAACTAAATTTACTCTCTAAATTCCCATTTTTTAAAGATGATTATGGGCGGAAAAACGCATGAAATTTCGCCGGAGGAGCATATTTTGGCCGCAATTATTCTCTTCCTTGATATCATCCAAATCTTCTGGTTCTTGTTGGCACTTTTTGGCGATCGGTTAGTTCCCAAAATGCATTAAATTTCAATATAATTTAATATTCCATTTTCAGTCGTTGAAGAAAGAGGACAAAATTAAATCAAATTGGCTGCTTTACGAAATGAAGAAAAACATTTTTGATATAATTTATTTTTTTTGACTGGTCTATTCCCTTTTAAATCTATGGCACTTTCCAACACTTTCTTTAATCTCATCATTTTCTGCCAGTAATCAACAAAATGAATAGAATGAATTCATTCTTTTTTTCCATCTACTTATTTTCCATTGAAATAAAGAAAAAAAATATATTTATTTGAATAAAAAATGTGTTTAATTTTGTATTTGTTTTATATTCGGGAACCATTTATTCGCTTTCATTGCAATTTGCTGATAAGTTAATTTATAACCCCGATTTGCTGTTTGTTTTTCGTCAAAAATGTGCACTTTTCCTTTTTCATTAATCAAAAATATACGGGGAAAATGCAAAGCTTTATAGGCCACCAAATCCGTTATTTGATTGCCAAAACCGGCCACAAATGGATTCACCGAATGTTTTTGATTTAAATTGAATTTATCCTTAAAATATTTTTACTAATAAGGAGAGAATTTCAAAATTTGAACCATCAAATTTTCCAAATTTTCAATTTTAATTTCCTCCGGATTATTCAATGCCGTTTTAAAGGCCTTCAATAAAGGCTGGGACGAGAGAATGACAGGCCCAAAGGGAAGATCAGCTTTGGAAATGAATGACCTCGTTTTGGGGCCCATTGCCGCTGGCCTAGCCGAAAGATACACAACTTTGTAGTCGGCTTTCGTGATTCTGCTGAACAAATGCAACACTCCTCTTTGAAGCCATTCTTCTTCTGTTCAAAAAATGACCAAATTCACTAAAGACTACATTTACACAAATGGAACCGACGAGTCGGAATATAAACAGGAGTAGGATTTTTATGTGCCTTCAAAAAAATTTTTTTATCAATCCAAAAAAAATAATTTCCATACCAAAAAATAGGAGACACTTTTCTCCATTGGATATTATAATTTAAAAAATTTTCTGACAATTAGAAAAAATTTTATAAGGCCGATTCCAACGAATCAAATTCATTTGAATCGCAGGAGTCGACATCGGAGTCAGCTTGGAGTCAACCTTATAAAATTTTTTCCTAAAAGTCAGAAAATTTTAAAAAATTATATTATCCGATCAGAAAAATTCCCTCTATTTTCTAGTATCAAAATTATATTTTTTTGGTCAAGAAGGAAATTTTTTGAAGACACCAAAAATTCCTACTCATCTTTACTCCGACGCGTCGGATCCATTTGTGTACGTAAAAATGTAATCCTAATGATGGCAAAACCAACCCAAAATCATTCCAATCGCATCACTTTTTGTGATGGTTCCATCAATGTCGGCCACAACAATTTTGGCACTTGAATTCCAATAATAGAGAAGTGCGGTTTGAATGAATTCTTTCCCATCAATTTCTACCATAAATCCAATTTGATTTACTTCTCTTCTCAAATTAAAATTTTCCAATTCCTCCTCTTTGAATTCGGCTAGCAAATTCCCATTTCTCCCTATTTTTAATTCCAATTCCGTAGATTTTCCATTTAAAATAATTTGTACCGGCCAATAATTTTCATATTTTCCAAATGGCAGTGGACCAAATTGTACTTTGATTGGTGTTCCACAAATTGCAAATTCATTTCGCACAACAATTATGTCACTTACCCCTAGAAGGCAAAAATTGTAAAAAAATATTCACAAAATATTACCGGTTGGGAGAATTTTATGCTTCATTTCGTTCATGGCTTTGTCCAGCCTAAATTCTTTGACCGCTTTTCTAACTAAATTTCGAAAAATAAGGAAATCGGCCTTTTCAAAAAATATCGTCAAGATCAAAACCGCCAACAACTTTTTAAGCCAGACCATTTTTAAAAGTAATTTAGAGGAATGAAAGAGGGAATTATGAATAATTGGGAATTTTGGTGTGGATAATTTCGAGATGGATCAATATAAATGAAAGGGGAAGGCTTTGATGAGGAAGAAATATCCAAATGGGCCAGCAATGCTCTCGCCTTGGTCACGTCATTTCATTTTTATTGGATTGGCCAAAATTCATAGCCCAATTTGATGTGAAAATATTAAAAATTCATATTATATTAATTTAATTGATTTAATTGTTATAAATTATAAAAACTGGATAATTAAGCTATATGCTGCAATTTTACTATTTTTGATTGAAAATTGTGCCAATTTTATTTTCTTCCAAACAATTAATTTAATCAATGCACATTCCAACCAAAAAAAAAAATTAGTGAACTAAAAAAGAGAATTGGTGGAATCGGTGTTAAAGGGATGAAACAGAAAGAAAGGTGTTCAAGAGATTTTATCTTCATTTAAGCTGTTTGGTTGTGGAAGTTTTAATTGGCCTTCGCAGTGGTCGTTGGCCAACATTTCGAACACTTTGGATTGGGACTTACCGATTAACATTCTGTTGATATTCAATTAAATTTTGACTTTCTAATCCAATCTCCTTCAAAGTTCATTCAAACATATTGAATGGTTTGGGTTTGGGTTTAATTTTAAGGTTCAGTCTTGGAGTTGCAGCAAAGAGAGAAAAAGTCATATTTTTTTTCAATTTCCATCCAAATTCCTTCCTAATTTCTTTGTCGACACAGTAACCTTCAGAATTTGTCCTCTGCTGTTGGATTGAATTTTAATAAAATGCCCTAGGGCTATCATCTCAAAATAAGACTTTTTAATCTTTTAATTTTATTATTAGAAAATGAAATGATCGAATTTTAAATATTAAAATTAATCCCCAATTGTCAATTTGTTCTTGGTCTCGGTTAATCTTCTCGAATAATGAACTATAAAACCAATTTCCAATGAATAAAATTTAAATTAATATTTTAAAATTTTTAATTTAATATTCAATCAGCAGATCAAAGTCAAAAATAAACACAATTCAAGTTGATAAACAACAATGCATTCCATTCGGCTCCTTCTAGCCTTGATGATGGCAATGGCATCGGCAAATGCATTCGGCGGAAATGGTTAATTCTTTACTTACAGAGCATTTGCAATTTAATTTTTCCCACTCCGGGACAATTTTTGCTAAAATATTAATTAAATAGATAATTTATTTTTCAAATATTTTCTTAAGATTAAAAAGTTTATGGGAGGTGAAAATTATATCGTAAAACCACTTGTAAAGCCTCCAGGGGATTATTTTTCAACCCCTCCAAAAAGTGGGGATTATTAGTGGGAGGGGAAGGGAATTAATGGAGAGGGGTTTAAAAGAGGTTATACGGTATATGAATTTGAAAATTAAAAATATGCTAATTTGTTTTTTTTGTTCATTATAGAAGTGCGTGGTTGTGGCCGAATGGATTTTTGCAATGGAATGGAGGAGGCAGGATGCGATTGCAAATATCCCGACAATTGCACGGCAGCCTTGGGCAATCAGAAAATGAGCTTTGGACTTGTCATTTTGATGCTGGCATTGGCCTTTGTCATTCCACCGATGATTGCTGGATAAAGAAAAGAGGAGGCGAAGACGAAACTGACAAAATTGGAAGAATAATAAAATAAAATGACAAAAATAAGTTTCATTTTCCAACCGGTTTTTAATTTTTAATTCAATTATTCTTCATTTTTGGAAATATTAAAAATCTCTTCCCTTGACATTCCAATATTTTGATTTCTTTTAATATTTCTGGGCATTTCATTCGAATTTACAATAAGAAAAGGATTTTGGACCCATTATGGTATTCTACTCTAAATTGGCCATCCACTTTTTCCCATTCTTCCAATTCCCAAATTCGGGCGGATATCGTAAATCCTGGGAAATCAATCCCAATTCCCCAATTCTTTCATTGTTTCCCCAATTTTTGTGAGAACCGAAAGGGGAAATGTGGGATGGACGAGATTAGAAAAGAAGGTAAGAATAAGGCCAAGCCGCGAGAATTGGCAAAGACCAATGGGAGAGGTTAACCCGGGAAAGGGCCGGATTAACGCTTCGCCGTTCCCTTCCTTCCTTCCATTCTCGCTTTGGATCCCCCTTCCAGCGTCGGGGCCGTCCATCATTCTTCCCCTTTTGCCCTCCTTCGCCTTTTGGGCCTTTGTTGCGCGGATCCCTTCACATTCACCCCCCTTTTCCCTTTTTCGGCACAAAATGTGTGGCCGAGGCGAGAACAAAAGGCGGCATGGATGGCAAAGAAAAGTTTGTTTCACTTTTCGGGGACGAATGACAATAAATAAACAAATATAAAAATTTTATGCGCGGGAAGGCGGGACTGGCATTGAAAATAGACAAATAAAAATCCATCCTTGAATTTGGAGAGATGCTATCAACCAATCAGCAGAGAGCGCAGAATTCCTTCGACTTTTTATATTCAAATTTATGCATTTTCGCCTTTTTACTTGCAAATTCATTTCTTTTGTTTTCAGAAATCCAATTTTTTATAAATAAATTTCGGTTATTATTTTTTTGCCGAAAAAACAGTTTTTTGTCTTCCAATAAACCAGAGACCGGTTTTAGACCCTACAAACCTTATACTATTTTGTATATTTCATCGAGACGCTTCGATTGTTATATAATTTATCATGGAGTAGTCAAATTTAAATTAATTTTAAACCATTAAACCAAAATGGGTTTAAGCCGTTTAATACCCTTTAATTTTATGCCAAACCATAACAAATTATATACCAATCGAAGCGTCTTGATGAGATCTACAAAATAGTATAAGGTTTGTAGGGCTTAAAACCGGTTTCTGAAAGAATTCAAAACTATATGAATGCAAAAACATTTACTCTATTTTTGGCCCTTTTCCCTTCAAATTCCATCAGAGAGGCGATAAATATATTCGAATTCAACAAATAAATTCCATGCCATTTTTCTTTCCAATTATTTTCGAAAATTCAGTCATCATTTTCCTCCAAATTTGCAATTTCCCCCAATTTTCTTC
Source organism: Pratylenchus scribneri (assembly GCA_030063045.1). NCBI lineage: Eukaryota > Metazoa > Nematoda > Chromadorea > Rhabditida > Pratylenchidae > Pratylenchus > Pratylenchus scribneri. Next base: position 308,258 of record JAQSEB010000029.1, read on the forward strand.
CAATTTCCGTCCCAAAATTCCCCTCCCATTTTACCCCATCTCCAAATCAACCGTTTCCTTGCGCTACATCCTTTGCCTGTTTTTGTGGGAATTTGCCTCAAAAAATCTGTGCCATATGGACATCGGCCATGGCCTCAGGCAAATTGACAAATTTACAACATTATTCGGTCTGATTGAATTTGACCCACAAAAAAATGGGCGTCAAATTGGGGAAATGGATATGTAAAATTGGGAATATGAAATGGAATATAGACTATGTCCGTGCCAAAAAGATGTTTTTCACCCTTTTTTTTGATCAGCGAATCCATAAATTTTTGTGGGGCAATTTTCGAGGGAAACGTTTAATAAATTGATCGGAAATATTAAATTATACATTAATTGAATAAAATTGACATTAGTATAATTTATTGGCAAATTCCAAGGCCAATTGGAAGCAAAAATATCATCAAATTCCAATTCATTGACCATAACAAGCTCCAATCTATTGGCAAGAAAAGTTTTAAATTGTTCGTCCTTTTTAAATTATTATTTAATAAAATTAACATTAATTTGGAATACCCACCAAATTTCATGGCTAATTTGAGCCATTAAAATTTCATCAAGATTAAACCTATTGACCCTTATCCCCTACAAGTCCAATCTAATTTTTGGCCGAAAAGTTAAGTTGATTCACTATTTTAATTATTTATTAAATAAATTTAATCTTTTTAATGCCAAATTCCATACCTGGTTTAAAGAGCCAAATAACCTATCAGACCATAATTTGCCCTCTCCAAACTCTAACTCTTAACCTCCAATCCATTTGGCCCCCATCTTCCCCTTCCATCCTCCATCCACCCCCTCTCCCCCACCCTTCATTTGCGCGCATCCATTCCCATTACCGTAATCACTCACCAAAAGCAAATGTTCACCCTCAGCCTCCAAACCTCAATTCCCTCAATGACCTTTTCTTTTTCCTTCCCATATGGTTCCAATTCCAATTTGAATATATTTCCACCCAAAATTTATGGTTGTCAATAATAAAATAATTGTAAATTTTAGTGCCTTAATTCTTATTAAAATCTTTATTAATGAATATTCACATTCCATCAAATGAATTGCCACATATTGCCTACACTTCTAACCCACCGAATCCAAATGCCATTTTCGATCAAAATCAGCAGCTGCCATTTCATCCAACTTCGGTAATTTTAAATAGGATGGAATTTAATTTGCCGAAAAAGCAAAATAATGGTTTAGGGTTACCCAAATTTACCAACCAAATATACCCAAAATTGTATAGAATTGGTCAAGATGGACTCATTGAATGGTATATAATGTGGTTTGATCAACAAGGGTATTAAACAGTTTAAACCTATTTAGGCTTAAGTGGCTCAAGACTATGTTAGAATTGGTTAAACTAAAGCCAAAATATAATCAAATGATGCATTTTGACGAGATCTATCCATTGAATTTTTAAGTTTATTTGTTTAACATAAACTTTTGAACCCATTATCTTTCAACAATTTAATATCCCATATCATTTTCATAAAACGCAGATTTTTCCAAATCCGATTGCCCCGGATGCCGCCTCCATCAAATCTGAACAATCTGCTACATTGCCTTTCTTGCTTTGCAATCCATGGCCTCGATATGTTCCTCAAAATATTGTCGATGTTCGCCATATCCAAATATTTTTTAATTTTTAAATTTTCAGCAATTTCCCTCCTCCACTTTGACCCACTCAAATGTTCCGATGCCAAATTTGTTTGGCCCAAATTATTCTTTGGCCGCCGCCACATCCGCCCAATCCCAACAACAACCTCAACAGCCATTCCTTCCACAAATTGTTGGCCCATCCAACAATTTTATGGCATATCCACCACCGCCACCATTCCCCAACAATAATCTGCCTGATCAATTCCAAAATTTCACTCAAACAATTGGCAGCCAATCTGAGGTCGAAGAAAAGATTCAACCACAATTGGTTGCGAAGAAAAATGCGGCTGCTGGGAATGGACAAGCCAATCAGCAATCGGTGCAACAAAATGGCCAAAATCCACGACATCGTTATGGACCCGGCACAAACAGTGAGGCATTTTTTCTAATTTGGACTAAATTTAATAAACTCTCATATTTTCGATTAATTTATCCAATAATTTTGGAAATATTAAAATTAGTAATTTCATTGTTTTATGAAATATTTGTTTTCCTTAATATAATTAAGCCTTTAAAAATATATGCCATAATTAATAATTTTTAAAATTATTTTTGATTGTAGATTTGAGAATTCGTACATCGGCCCAATACCGTGTTGTGTACAATGATTTTCAGAGACGAGAATTGGAGAGGGAATTTGCGGCCCAGGAATTCATCAATACCGAAAGGAAGGCAATGCTTAGTGAAAAATTGCATTTGACGGAAAGGTGAGAGAATTAGCAAAATAAATAATATATATTTTTTAAATATTATTTAGGCAAATCAAAATATGGTTCCAGAACAGGTCAGTCACATTTGGTTTATCCAAATATTACCCAAAAGGGAAGAAAAAACATTCGAGATTAGATCAAAAAGGAATGAGGCAAAATCTTGAGGACACTTTTTGGGGTTTTCAATGGCATTTCCCTTTGTCCCCTTTCCGACATTTCCTCACTTTTCATTTTTCGGGAAAATGATAAATTGGATTGAAAATGATCTTCTTTTATTATTAGGGTCGATTAGAAAATTAGATTATTGTGCCAATATTTTCCCCTCATTTTTAGACGGGCGAAAGAAAGGCGGAATGGCAAACGATTTGGACCACCATATGTACAAACAACACAATTCAATCATTTTTATCATTAATTAATGCTAATTTATTTTTACAATGAATAAAATGAAAATGATTAAAAATTTGGAATAGTCAATAATTGGGATGGATTTATTCCGTTGGACATTTTTCTATTTATATTATATATAAAATGTGTCAGTTAATTTTTTAATTTTTTCCCCAAAAACTCCAAAATTTATTGATATAATTTGATTTTTAAAGATTTGACTTTTTCATTTGACCTCAAATACTTTTTTTGAAAAATTCAACTTCTTTGACCATTCCAATTTTTAATTTTTTTTTTCAAAATTTTTATTGTCTTTTTCCGGCCCAAACCATCAATTTGCGTACAAATTCCACTGGAATTGGAATCACCACTGTCTGGTTTTTCTGCGTAGAAATTCGGATCAACGTTTGCAAAAAGCGCAAATGAATGGCTGTTGGTGAACCAGCCAAATGGTCAGCCGCGTCTCGAAGTGAAGGGGATGCCTTTGAAAATGTGGAATAAATTCCTATTTAATTCCAGTTACGTTATGAATGATTTGTATTTTCAGGAAAGATTTTTGTTTCATTAATTTGTATTTCATTCCAGTTAGATTTTTCCGGAAAGTAATGAGGCAAAACACATTTTCCGGAAAGACTTGTGTTTCGTTCCGATTAGATTTTTCCGGAAAGAATTGTTTCATTCCGGTTAGATTATTCCGGAAAGAATTGTCTTTCATTCCAGTTAGATTCTTCCGGAAAGAATTGTGTTTCATTCCGGTTAGATTCTTCCGGAAAGAATTGTGTTTCATTCCGGTTAGATTTTTCCGGAAAGAATTGTGTTTCATTCCGGTTAGATTCTTCCGGAAAGAATTGTCTTTCATTCCAGTTAGATTCTTCCGGAAAGACTTGTGTTTCGTTCCGATTAGATTTTTCCGGAAAGAATTGTTTCATTCCGGTTAGATTATTCCGGAAAGAATTGTCTTTCATTCCAGTTAGATTCTTCCGGAAAGAATTGTGTTTCATTCCGGTTAGATTCTTCCGGAAAGAATTGTGTTTCATTCCGGTTAGATTCTTCCGGAAAGAATTGTGTTTCATTCCGGTTAGATTTTTCCGGAAAGAATTGTGTTTCATTCCGGTTAGATTCTTCCGGAAAGAATTGTGTTTCATTCCGGTTAGATTTTTCCGGAAAGACTTGTGTTTCGTTCCGATTAGATTCTTCCGGAAAGAATTGTGTTTCATTCCGGTTAGATTATTCCGGAAAGAATTGTGTTTTATTCCGGTTAGATTATTCCGGAAAGAATTGTGTTTCATTCCGGTTAGATTCTTCCGGAAAAATTGTGTTTCATTCCGGTTAGATTTTTCCGGAAAGAATTGTGTTTCATTCCGGTTAGATTCTTTAGGGAAAGAATTGTGTTTCATTCCGGTTAGATTCTTCCGGAAAGAATTGTGTTTCATTCCGGTTAGATTTTTCCGGAAAGAATTGTGTTTCATTCCGGTTAGATTCTTCCGGAAAGAATTGTGTTTCATTCCGGTTAGATTTTTCCGGAAAGAATTGTGTTTCATTCCGGTTAGATTCTTTAGGGAAAGAATTGTGTTTCATTCCGGTTAGATTCTTCCGGTAAGAATTGTGTTTCATTCCGGTTAGATTTTTCCGGAAAGAATTGTGTTTAAAGAATTGTATTTTATTTTATTTAGATTTTAATTACCAAAAAGGTTTTTGTTAATACGGAAAGATTTGTGTTTGATTCCATTTTAAATTGACTTTTCCGGAAAGATTTATTTTTAATTTTAATTCTGCTGGTTATATTTGAGTTTTTCACAAAAGTTTTTTGTTTAATTTGTCAAAAATCTTCTCACATTGAATTCTCCAGTTGCCGAAACAACTTTGGCGTTTGCCTCACGTGCCGCTTCTGCTTCAGCTGCCAATGCCCTTAGAAGGCCTTTTGGTAGGCGAATGTCCTTCAATTCCACCCTTTCCACTTTTATGCCCCATGGATTTGTGCCTTAAAAGTAAAAGGGAAAATGTAATCACAGGGAATTTTTAATGGTATCGCTTGCCTTCGTCCAAAATTTCCTTAAAATAGAAAAATAAAATGTTTCCATATTTTAATTTGCTTGCCTGAATAACTTTGGAAATGCCTTCCCTTTCGAGCATTATTTCTGTCAGTGTTCTAGTACCAAGAATATTCCTAAAAATTTTAAAAAATAAAATAAGTGAATAATAAAATTTGCCTCAATGTTGTTTGGGCCAATTGTTTTGTGCTTAAAGTGGAATCAACAATGCAAGAAATTGCGGCAATTGGGTCTTTTGTCCGAAAATAAACCGCAGCGTCCACGCTTACAGTTACCGAATCCTTGGTCAACATTTCCTATAATTATTTTTTAAAGATTTTATGGGAAATGCTTAATTTTATTTTGAATTGGTGTAGGCATAATTTTATATTTTTGATTTTATTTATTTAGGCTAATTTTATTAAAAATGTCAACATTTTCAGCTAAGTTACAATTTGTAAATATTTATATTGTTCCTTATCAATATGGCTAAATATGAATTAAATAAGACTATATCCGTGTATAAATTTTTGGGTCAATTAAAACTAACTTGAGAGGGCACATCATAGGATTTTACTCGAAGATCCACTTGGGTTTGATGGTCAATGCATGGCAACAAGAAAACAATCCCAGGGCCACGTGGACACCCTTCAATAAGTCGGCCAAGCCGGAAAATGACCTTTTTTGATGGAATAAAATGAGGAGAAAATATATTTGGATGCTGACCATTCTTTTATATTCATGCACAATTTTTACGCAAAAAAGGAGGGAAACGGGGAAAGTGGCCAAGAAAATGAACCAGGCCAATGCAACAACCATGTAATAGCCAAATTCAAGTAAAGATTCTTGGAGTTGAGGAAGTAGGACAGCCGGTTGCAAATAATTATTAATAATATTGCATCGCCGAGGACGTGGAATACTCCGAAGTTTGGCAAATCGACTGCTGCTACTATTAGTCGAATTGGATGTCATTTTGGTCTAAACTCTAAAATATGCGATAAAAATGATTAAAATATTGTTAATTTATTTGCTTTTTGTTTGCAAAAATGAGGGAAAATTTATGCGAATTTTCCATGGCGATGGTTGACTGGAGGCATAAATAAATAAGTGTCATCCTCCAATTCTCCTATTTGGATTTTGGAATTCAAATTTGCTTCACCCCTTTTGGCGAGTCGATGGTGTCAAAACTAACAACAATGCCCACAGCCCCCATCCTTTCACATTGTTCCCTTCTAAAAATTAGCGGTCCATTGTTCCAACATTCTATGGAAAAAAGAAAATATAAAGAGTGCGAACTGCGAACTTTCAAATGAATATTTGAAAATTAATTTCAAAAAACAAATTTAAATATTTTAATATTAATTCGATATGCTAATAAATTGATTGATAAATAGGGAAAAGCATGGGATTATTTATAAAATATATTTCACTCAGCAAATAATAAGCCAACTCAGTCAGCCTTCGGTCATGCCATAGTCCAAATTCTTGGCTTAATGTGAGATGGGGGAATTGAATGAAGGGAAAGAAGGCAAAAGAAGTAATTTGACCCAAAAAAGGCAAAAATTCCATGCCATCTAGAAGTCCACAAATATTTATAATCCACAAATGTTGGATTGGAAACAAGAATAAGGAAAAGCGCCTCGATTAGGGCCAAGAAATTTAAATAGCGCAACATTATATTGTTGGCATTGGCGTGAAATTGTGAAATGGTGTGGAAATGGCGATAAAAAACAAGGCAAAAACACTAAAAATGGCCCCATAGGGAATTCATAGCATCATTTACAAATATATATTGCCTTTAAAATAAGCATTTATGCAGAGTAAAATGGAAAATATGATTAATTCGTTATTAATATTGAAAAAGAATTTTATACTAAATTTTCCAATACATTTTGGATTTTAATGCTTAATTTAAATGATTATGCAAGCGAGATATGTTTTTAATTCATCTTTTAATCGGCGTTCAAAAACAATGCCACTCCGGCAAGAATCCACAAATTTTTCTGCTTTTCTGGACATGTAACCGAAATTCGCAGGATCAGCTCCCGGCGATCAATGTCGGCAAATAGGGGTAACGAAAGTGAGTTTGTTTGTTCATTTTGTGCCTGAAAATAATTCCCATTTATTAATCGGATACACTTTTTTTTTAATAAATCGAAAACACATTTTTCTTAATAAATCGAAAACACATTTTTCTTAGTTAATCGAATACACATTTTTCTTAGTTAATCGAAAACAAATTTTTCTTAGTTAATCGAAAACACTTTTTTCTTAGTTAATTGAAAACACATTTTTCTTAATTAATCGAAAACACATTTTTCTTAGTTAATCGAAAACACATTTTTCTTAGTTAATCGGAAACACATTTTTCTTAGTTAATCGGAAACATATTTTTCTTAGTTAATCGAAAACACTTTTTTCTTAGTTAATTGAAAACACATTTTTCTTAATTAATCGAAAACACATTTTTCTTAGTTAATCGAAAACACATTTTTCTTAGTTAATCGGAAACACATTTTTCTTAGTTAATCGGAAACACATTTTTCTTAGTTAATAAAAAACACATTTTTCTTAGTTAATCGGAAACACATTTTTCTTAGTTAATCGGAAACACATTTTTCTTAGTTAATAAAAAACACATTTTTCTTAGTTAATCGGAAACACATTTTTCTTAGTTAATAAAAAACACATTTTTCTTAGTTAATCGGAAACACATTTTTCTTAGTTAATCGGAAACACATTTTTCTTAGTTAATAAAAAACACATTTTTCTTAGTTAATCGGAAACACATTTTTCTTAGTTAATAAAAAACACATTTTTCTTAGTTAATCGAAAACACTTTTTTCTTAGTTAATTGAAAACACATTTTTCTTAATTAATCGAAAACACATTTTTCTTAGTTAATCGAAAACACATTTTTCTTAGTTAATCGGAAACACATTTTTCTTAGTTAATCGGAAACACATTTTTCTTAGTTAATAAAAAACACATTTTTCTTAGTTAATCGGAAACACATTTTTCTTAGTTAATCGGAAACACATTTTTCTTAGTTAATAAAAAACACATTTTTCTTAGTTAATCGGAAACACATTTTTCTTAGTTAATAAAAAACACATTTTTCTTAGTTAATCGGAAACACATTTTTCTTAGTTAATCGGAAACACATTTTTCTTAGTTAATAAAAAACACATTTTTCTTAGTTAATCGGAAACACATTTTTCTTAGTTAATAAAAAACACATTTTTCTTAGTTAATCGGAAACACATTTTTCTTAGTTAATAAAAAACACATTTTTCTTAGTTAATCGGAAACACATTTTTCTTAGTTAATCGGAAACACATTTTTCTTAGTTAATCGGAAACACATTTTTCTTAGTTAATCGGAAACACATTTTTCTTAGTTAATCGGAAACACATTTTTCTTAGTTAATAAAAAACACATTTTTCTTAGTTAATCGGAAACACATTTTTCTTAGTTAATCGGAAACACATTTTTCTTAGTCAATCGAAAACACATTTTTCTTAGTTAATCGGAAACACATTTTTCTTAGTTAATCGGAAACACATTTTTTTTAGTTAATAAAAAACACATTTTTCTTAGTTAATCGGAAACACATTTTTCTTAGTTAATCGGAAACACATTTTTCTTAGTTAATCGGAAACACATTTTTCTTAGTTAATAAAAAACACATTTTTCTTAGTTAATCGGAAACACATTTTTCTTAGTTAATCGGAAACACATTTTTCTTAGTTAATCGGAAACTCATTTTTCTTAGTTAATAAAAAACACATTTTTCTTAGTTAATCGGAAACACATTTTTCTTAGTTAATAAAAAACACATTTTTCTTAGTTAATCGGAAACACATTTTTCTTAGTTAATCGAAAACACATTTTTTTTCTTAGTTAATCGAAAACACATTTTTCTTAATTAATCGAAAACACATTTTTCTTAGTATTTTTAATACCTCTTCAGTCCAATAAATATTCAAATTTGGAATTTCCGAAAATGGAGCGGCACTCGGAGTTACTGTTCGTAATTCTCTGCCATCAAAAAGTGCGCCCTGAATGCGCAAACTTCTCAAGGTCATTGTTGGGGCATTTTGAGCTTCGTTGGTAATTTGGCCATCCACTTGCCAAGAGGTGGCCAATTGGAGAGAATCCATGCTTTTCTTCATTTTTCTTTAATTTAAAAATAATTTATTTATTTTCAATTCTATTTCTTGACCTTGCTGAATATTGCCTAAAAGCATTCAGCAATGTACCAGGCCGAAACAATTGGGCCAAATTTATTTTTGAACTCAATAATTGCTTGGATTGTGCAGAAATCAATAATGCTTGGGTGCTTTTCACTTTGTAAATTAGCGATTCCAAATATTGTGTGGGCACTGTTGGTCCAGTCCAAAGTGCATCTCATGCTATTGGAATCTTTGGAAAAAAATGATAAATTTATTGAAAATTCGGAATAAATTTTTTACTTGAAATTGCAAAAGTGATTGGGCCATTTCAATGGTTTTCTTCTCCGGTAATTCATTCCCCTTTATGGCCCGACTAATTGCGGAAAGAGAGGAATGAATGAATTGCATCAAATTTAGGGAATAAATGAATTCCAATTGAAGAATTTCAGTCAATGGATCATCGCTGGCTCGATTTATTTTATTTCCAGAAGATTCTGCTGAAAAGATAAAAGTGAATAACTTAAATAAAAATATTTTCTTTATTCACTTCTTTGGCCAATTTGTGTTGCCGAAATTGGTCGACTATTCCTTCGTTGTTGTGCCGTTTTTAAAAGTTCAGGATGCTGTTGATTTAGCCGTTTCCATAAATTCAACAGTGGATTCAATGAATCCGCCCATAATTGTCGATTAAATGCATTTTGATTTATTTCATTTGTGGCCAATATATTTGTATTTGTGAGGGCGGATGCAGTAATTAAAAGTCTCAATTTTGAGACAACATTCCCACTTTGAGCCATATCCCATGAGAGCATAATATTTCGGGGAAGCCAAAGCAATTCGGCACGATCATTCACCGGCAATGTCGACTCAATCCATTTACAATATTCCTAATAAATTGTTTCAAAAATTAGGACAGTCATAAAAATTTCTATGAAATCCCACTGAATATTGTCCAAACATTGGCATTTTCAATCCAATTGCCAATTCTCCTCCATTTCCATCAACCATTTCCGTATTGAATAATTCTTTGAGGAAGGCTAAAAGCACTCGATTGTCCAATTCAATTTCAATTCTTCCCCCATAAATTGCATTCATCATTAGTCCACGGAATTGTTCCCAATCGACGCTTCTCAAATTGGCCTTTTCTTTTATGGCAAATTGTGAATCCAATGAATGTTTGGCTGCACGCAAATCGGCACCAGAAAATTCATAAAATCTAAAATTATTATTTTAACTTAAAGTATATTTCTTTTGGCATTTACTTTAGCCATGATTGTGGAATGAAATTTCGCCGTTCCTGTGCCACTGCATTTAGCCAATGTAAAAGGAAAATGGCCTTCAATTTTGGCACATTCCTTTCGGCCTCATTCCCTGGTTGGCCAATATAATTCCGTTCCAAATTTTTGCGAATTCCTGGAGGCGTTTCATATGTCGCCTTCAAACATGTTTGCAAGAAAACCACTGGTAAATGTTCATCCGGTTCGGCGGTTAACCAGAGGCGAAATTCCGAATTCAATTGTTGTTCCTTTTGTGCCATTCCAATTTCGGTCAACAATTTCCCAGCCATCGATGGCACCAAATGAACATTATGAAGGCATAACCAATCTCCATTCCGCGTACATTTTCTCAACAAATCCAAAATTGTCCATTCCGAACCAGGTTGGCCCAAAGACATTTGATGGAATTTTTGTTGATTTCCACCAAAATGTTTTTGGGCATATTCAGCCAATTCGGCAGTGGGATCTACCGAAGAACCGGGAGCAATCAACAAAAGGATTGGCTGCGACGCCGATGATTCCTCACGATGCATTGAGGTAAAGTTCAATGTTGGCGCATTCAACGATTCAACGCCCAATATTTTTGATGCGAAACGAATTATGCCAGAATGAAGGCGATCGGGGCGAAGTGCCTACAAAAATATAATTTTGATACTATTTAACGATTCAGAGATCAGAGGTTTATCCTAGATCCATCAACCCTATAATCAATCGATAGAACTCTCAAGAAATCATTTGATTATATTTTGCCTTTTTTCTTTTGAAAGAATTACCTGCAAAATGAGCACTCGCTGAAAATCGCTCAATTTTGAGGCTACACTCGGCGGATAAGCATTTTCGCATTCCGTCGACTTCATAAAGCCAGCCCAAGTTTGTTGATCGCCAATTTGCATTGCCTGGAACAATGAGGGCAAATGTGTTTGGATTTTTTCCACTGCAATTTTCTTTTCCCTTTCAAGCCATCCAATTTGACTGATTAGGGCATTCGGCGATGGTTCATTTGTTTGATGCAACATTCCAGTGAATAATTCCCATTCATTTCGGGCGAATATGCCGGGTTGTGCAGTTTCATGCACAAATTGCATTGCAAACATCAAACGATCCTCTTTGAACAGTGAACGCGAAACAAATTCGAAAAGGCGGAGTCGAAGACGACGATAAGTTCTAAAAAGGCATAAATTTAGTGTAAAATCAAACAATTTTGGCAAAAACCTTTCCAAACGATCCTTTTCTTCTCCTGCTTTGATTTCACCACCTCCAACAAAAAATTTGCGAAAAAGTGCGATGCAATCATTCACACTGAATTGGTAGCATTGTTTGATGGAATGGAGTGGACGGATGGCAAAATAGAGTTGGGCACAGCGCTGGGCAAATGGCAGGAATGCATCCCGCTGGGAGTCAATTTGGGCCCGCAATTGTTGGGATTGGGCTAAGCCCTGCGAAATTAAAATTATTGCTTTTTTTTTTAATTTTCTAAAGGATAATATGAAATAACCCTTTAATTTAAATCATTTAATTCATAATATAATTATTTTCAAAAAAATACCAAATCCAATTTGACTCTCTAATAATTCTATTTTTAATACCGCGGCATGAAAAACTTTGAAATTTTTAATCATATATCCTTAATTTTAGGGTAATAGAACTTTTGTTTTAATTCAGCCAACCTTTATTTTTTATTGAATTTTCAAAATTTTCTATTAAAATGAATTTTTAACAAATTTTTAAATTAATTTTCACAGGATTCTACCTCAGAAACTTTGTCCGCTTTTTCTTTACTTTCATTCAACGATTCCAAAAGAGTTGTATTCTCCAACAATGAACCCGTCGAAACGGCCAATTCCTCCAACAATGTTTGCTCAATTTGATCCAATTGCATTTTTAGACTTTCCATTTGACTACTTAATTGGCCAGAATTTCGTTCCAATTCTGGCTTTTCCAATTGAATGGCCAATCCCAACAATTGAGAGGCAAAACCCGAACGAGTGATGGAAAAGTTGATTTCCGTGAGGGTACCCCGGGCATGTTCGGCCAAATGGCAATGTTCATTTCGGGTGCAGAGGAAAAGACGAAATTTGTCATTGAAATCAACCTAAAAATATTCAAAAATATAAAATATTAATTCCATTTATTCGCTACTTGTTTTTCGCCCAATTGAACGGCCAAACGAGTGCCAATACTTTTGAATTCCTTTCGCAATAATGGAATCAATGCTGGCTCAATGGCATCGTCCACTTCATCCACGATTAGGATTTTGCCAAAACGAACGGCCAATTCAATCTGAATACAAATATTTTTAAAAGGATATTATTCAATTTGTCAAATAAATGATTGAAATTACCGAAAAAGAAAACATAAATAATGCATAAAAATGTTATGGTTTATCCTATACATTCACCAACCAAATATATCAGAAATTGGATAGAGCTGGTCAAGACGCATTGAATGGTTTATAATTTGTTATGGTTTGGTCAACAATTAAAGGGTATTAAACGGTTTAAACCAATTTTGGTTTGGTCAACAATTAAAAGGTATTAAACGGTTTAAACCCATTTTGGTTTGGTCAACAATTAAAGGGTATTAAACGGTTTAAACCAATTTTGGTTTGGTCAACAATTAAAGGGTATTAAACGGTTTAAACCCATTTTGGTTTAATGCTTCAAAACTAAGTTAGAATAATTTAAAACCAAGCCAAAACATAATTAAATGATGCGTCAGACGAGATCTATACATTGATGTGTATTAGTTTATAGATCTAAGAAGAATTGCTATTTTTAGGAAAATAAAATAATTTCCATAGTTAATTTTATTATTTCATTTTTTGCCTGTGTCATCAAATCCGGCTGACTAGCCCGCAACAATTCGATGCTCGATGATTTTTTGTTGAAATGATTCAACAAAAATGTGGTAATTGCCCCACTTGGATCAATAATAAATGGTGTTTCTTTTGTGCGGAATAAAATGGCCGCATTCTCCAAAGCAAGTCTATTTGGAGGCATCCCCTCTGCCTTCCATCCCAATTGTTCGGTTTCAGATGCCAAAAATGTGAGTAAATCGAAGCCTTCTGGCAATTGGCATAATCCACTCCATTCCCGCATTGTGGCCGAACGAATCTCCTCCGTTGCTCCTCCCAAAAATGTCATAAAGGCGGCACCTTGGAATTATCATTTCATTTAATATTAAATTATTTTAAAATTTAAAATTTTCTTTAAAGTATCGATTTAATTAATTTGAAAAATTTTTAACAGGGGAAATTTCAATATTGTCATTTTTATATAGAGAGGGCACATATTTTTTGTATGTTTGTTCAGTAAGAAGATAATATTCTGGAAATTGATATTTGATAGCCCAAAATGTTCTCTTCATTATTTATAATATTACGAATTTAAATATATAAAAATTTGATTGCCTTTGAGTTTAGTATATTCGACTTTTGTGGAAAAACTGTTTTTCTACAATGTAAGTTTTAAAAAATAATCAAGCCACTTATTAGAGGACAAATATGATTTTTCAATGATATCGCCTTTTTAAATTGGTTTCTCCTCGTTCTGTTATGGCTAAATGTAGGACATGTGGTTTGAAAGGAATTATTGAATTTTCACCTTTAAAATTGTAATAAAAATTTCCCATTTTTTCGCCGAGTAATTATATATATTTCACTGATTGAAATTTCAAATTTCCACATTTTTAATTATATAAATATTTACCAATTAAGCAGCAATTTTCGGCTGTTCTCATTTCCGCCTCCAACTGTTTTTGCTGGTCCTGCCATCGGGCATATTCCCCACCCAATCTTTCGACCAATTTTCCGGCAACCACAATTGTTGCCTCCTCTCGGTCCAAATCAATTTTGATTTCGGTTGCCTCTTTCATTGATGCCTCAAATTTTGCCTTCAATTCGTCCACTTTTTTATCCAATGATTTTAGCCCTTTTGACAATTCATTCATTTGTTTTTCAGCTGCGCTCAAATTTTTCACCAATGAATCTTTTTTCTGCTCCAATGGGGCAATTTTCTCGATGATAATTGCATATTGCAAATTTGCCGTGACCCAGGCGGCCAGTGGGGCCGCAGCTAAGAAAAAATAATTCTCTCATTTTTGTACCGAAATTCCAAACCAGCGGATGCCCTTTTCGCATTTTTTGGATCAAATGATGCGGCCTTTGCCTTCACCAAAGTGCCAACTTTCTTGGCCATATCCGGTGTAATCCTCCGCGCATCAAAATTGATAATATCCTCTTTGACCCCAGATTTGGCCAGGAATTTGCGCATTGCTTCCCAAGAAGCATCCAAAATGCCCATAAAAAGTAGGACGGCTTGCAGAATATCCCGAATTGCTTCGGGTGGTGCCCGTAAACTTCTGACTTCGGTCAAGCTTTCCGTCTTGATTGAGCCAACGGCTTCTCTGGCCGCTTTGAGCAGTGGTTCAACCTAAAAAGCATATAAAGATGACTTAGGAATTAAATTCTAAACTCAAGAATATTAGCCTTAAATATGTCAAAAATTCGTAAAAGTTGTCAAAATTCATTATAATATAATTTTAAAAAATAATTTTAAAATGATATTATATTATATGATTTGAAATGAATTTTGATATTTTAAATTAATTAAAGTTAACATATTTGAATAGAATGGCAATAAATAATCTATAAGAACTGTAACTTTTAATTGAGAACATTATAAAAGATATAAAAATCCCGAAAAAGATTTAAAAAATGTGAAAAATTCCATAAAAATGTCAAAATTAATTATAATATATTTTTGAAAATTAATTAAAAATTTTTATGAAGGTATTGAAATAATAAAAATAATAGGTCTTGTCCTGTAGTTTAATATGAAGAAGTAAATTATAAAAAAAATTGAAAATTCCCAAAAAAGTTCATTCATATTTTAAAAATGTCAAAAAATACTTTAGGGTAATTTTTTGAATTTTTTAATTAATCAAAAATCATCATCGATGATTTGAATTTAATCAAATACCTTACTTTTCTTTTGTAACTTGGGAGGATGTAGAATTGTAAAAATTTTTCAAAATTTCAATTCTCATCATAAATATGTGAAATATCATAAAAACTGTATGCATAATATAGTTTTTGGAATTTAAATTTTAAATTTATTAAATGCCTTTTTAAATTTAAATTCACAAAGAAATTTACCTCGCTTAATTGTTTTTCAATGACTTTTTTCTGCTCCTCAATTTTCACATTTTCTGCCTCCGTTGCACTTTTCAATTGTTCCATATCCGCCTTTTGTTCGGTTGCCCCAGTCATACTTCTCGTTATTTCGGCCAATGCCGCATTGGCCTCTGCCTGCTTTTCGGCCAATAATTTCGACTTTTTTGCTGCTTTCTTTTGTAATTTTGCCACCGATGTCCTTGTCTCCGTCAATTTATCCACTCCGGCTTTCAACCGTTGAAGCCGTTTTTCAATTGTGCTTTTCTTTGTTTCCATTAATTCATGGAAATTGTCGACAAAAACAGCAAATTTTGCCGGAATTCGGCATTCAATGGGTGCACGTTGATAAAATTGGACGAATGAGGAGAGCAGCCATTGGCCGGGTTCCTCCATTCCCTTTTGGCGAAGGGCCATCCCAGCAATTTGGGTGCCAATTTCGGCCGACCAACTTTCTTGCCAAATCTGTGAAAATTTTCACAAATTATTTGGCTAATGAAATAATTCGCATTACAATGTTGCAATGTTTATAGAGTGGAGGATTGGACAGAATTCGAGTAACAAAATTTGGATGCCCGGTGTTCATCAACAAAGCCACATGCACATTTTGATGAATTTTATGGGCAAAAAAGTCGTGCAAACCATTCCCAGCAAATCCTTCTTCCATAGCCGAATCTCTGTTGATTATAATTAATTAATTCCAAAAAATTTACAAATTTTAATTAAGATTTAATTAGCAAAAAATTTGGAAATCAATAAAAATATAACATGATGATTTAAATTAAAAGAAAGTTCTTGTTAGCCTATAATTTATATTTATATGTATGTTGGAGAATATGAATTTCGAGATTTATCTAAAAAGATTTTAAGAAAAAATCTAGAAAATTTTTAAAATTTAGAAAATTTTTAAGAAAATTTTTTAAAAATTTAGAAATTTTTATAAAAATCTAGATTTTTTAAATCCAGAAATTTTTTTAAAATCTAGAATTTTTTTAAAAAACTAGAAAATTTAAAATTTTTTTTTAATCTAGGAAAAATTTTAATCCTAAAAATTTTCAAAAATTATTTTAATGGATTAAATTGGTTTAAGATTTGTAAATTTGAATTATTTCCACCCTAAATTCCCACCTCAATCGAAGTAATAATTGGTCCAATTCTTGTGGATTTGTATAAAGTCCCGGAATATTGCCAGAAGCCACCAAAGAACTGATGAATTGAAGGAATGCATCATCCATTAATTGATAATCCTCCACCATCAAAACAATTTGTTCATTGTCAACACAGGCAGAATGGATGGCATCCTTCAAATCTTGGCTGAAATTGCGCAGGGAATAGGCGGAGGAAACACGCAAATTGAAAAGTCTAAAATTGAGTTTAAATAGATTAGTGCGCAAATATTTAATCCTAACCTCATTTGGTGGATTTGTGCCACCAAAGTGACAGCCGCCCTTCTGCCCATTCCCACCCTTCCGGCCAATAAAACAGATCCGGCCGATGCGGTCAATGCCCTATCCACCGCTAAACACATTTCCACGAATGCATCATGCAAAGGTTGTTCCGGTGTTGTTTGTTCCGTTTTCAGTCGATTCATTGCCTTTTCCAATTGAGAGGAATAATCCACTTTTGTGATTGACTGCATTTGCTTTCCATTAAATGTTGCATTTTTGTTGGCCAAAACTGGGCCAAAACCAGGTGAAAATAGTAGTCGATCTCGGATTGGGAAATGATCCTGAAGGATTGATTGGAATCTGTTGCGATGTTCTGCGCTGATCAATCTGTCGCCAAAAATGCGTAAAGCCTCAAAATGAAGACAATTATTCAGATCGAGTTCAGCTGAAAATACATATACCCAAATATAAATAGTAATAAATTTTACAATTTCTCTCATATCTCATCAAAGAATATGCCCAATTTGTCAGATCAATTGGAGTGAACACATAATGGAATTGATCATTGGCGGAAAAAGTCTTTGTCAATTCCGTAAATAAATTTGCCATATTTGCGGCCAAAGATTCGCATTTTGAACGATTTGTTGTGTTTTGGCCTAGAATTGGCAGTAAATAGGCTCCATAAATGACGCGTAATTCTGACTCAGATGGAGCATCCAAACAAAGAATTCGAAGTTTGGAGGCAAAACTTGAATAAAGATTAAGTTTTATTAGATAAAAATTTTAATTATCACATAATTTTAAAAAATTGACATAATAAAAATATATTTCCAATAAATGTATTTTTATGATAATTAAAATTAATAATAATTCTAGTTCCTAAAATTACAACTTTCCGCAAAACTAAATTCTTATTCTTTAAACTGTGCCATCATAATTTTAAAGAATAATTTTTTTGATTATTTTTTTTTATTTTTTTTTTTGATAATATAAAAATTTTAGCATATTTATCTACCGCCCTTAAAAATGATTTATTTTTCATATTTCAAATATTCCAACCGTTCTGGCAATGAATATCGTTCATTGCCGGTTGCAGTCGAAATGCTCAAAACCAATTGAATATTTTCAAGGCTAATCCACTCCAAATTTCGATCATAAAATCCATTATAGTCGAGCATTTGTTCCAAAAATGCGATCAACATTGATGTGCCATACGAATCGATGGCAGATAAATTTGCGGATTTCAAATGGAGAAGCAGTTGATCATCCTCTTTTGGTTTAAATGCCCGGCCATTTGAACCGCTCACTTGGACACAATGCTCCATAAGCTGAACTTATAAGATAATATTATTGATAGTAATGAAAATTTTGATTTTTTTCCTTTATTTTTGAAAATTTTTAAAAATGCATAACTAAAAAACGTATAGAGTACTAGGCGTAGATTTTTTTATTTTCTAGCTTACAATTATTAAGATTTAATCAGAAAATTTCAGACCGAAAACTCGGGTCGATAGTCGAGATGCGTCGATTTATTTTGTCTTGGTTAGATTAAAAAATAA
Source organism: Pratylenchus scribneri (assembly GCA_030063045.1). Taxonomy (NCBI): domain Eukaryota; kingdom Metazoa; phylum Nematoda; class Chromadorea; order Rhabditida; family Pratylenchidae; genus Pratylenchus; species Pratylenchus scribneri. The sequence goes on from JAQSEB010000029.1 coordinate 326,652, forward strand.
AGATTTTAAACCACTTAAACCATTTCATGTGTTTTGGTTCAAAAAACCAAAATACAAATGTGGCACTTTTTAGAATATTAATTTCAATTTTTATAACATTTTTATATAGGTTTAAAACCAATTAAATTTTATAAAAAATAATAGAGCTAATAAAAATGCTTCTATTGATATAATTTTTTCCATGGATTGATCAAAAATAAAAAGGTTTTAAACCAAAATACAAATGTGGCACTTTTAGAATATTCCAATCAATTAAATTGTATAAAACATTTTTATATAGGTTTAAAACCAATTAAATATTGTAATATATAATAGAGCTCTTAAAATTGCTTAGATTGTTATAATTTTTTCCATGAATTGGTCAAAAATAAAAAGGTTTTAAACCCAAATACAAATGTGGCACTTTTTAGAATATTCATTTCAATTAAATTGTTTATATCATTTTTATATAGGTTTAAAACCAATTAAATTTTGTAATATATAATAGAGCTCTTAAAATTGCTTAGATTGTTATAATTTTTTCCATGAATTGGTCAAAAATAAAAAGGTTTTAAACCAAAATACAAATGTGGCACTTTTAGAATATTCCTATCAATTAAATTGTTTAAAACATTTTTATATAGGTTTAGACCAATTAAATTTTATAAAAAATAATAGAGCTCTTAAAACTGCTTAGATTGATATAATTTTTGGCATAGTTTGATCAAAAATAAAAAGGTTTTAAACCCAAATACAAATGTGGCACTTTTTAGAATATTCATTTCAATTAAATTGTTTATAATATTTTTATATAGGTTTAAAACCAATTAAATTTTGTAAAAAATAATAGAGCTCTTAAAATTGCTTAGATTGTTATAATTTTTTCCATGAATTGGTCAAAAATAAAAAGGTTTTAAACCCAAATACAAATGTGGCACTTTTTAGAATATTCATTTCAATTAAATTGTTTATAATATTTTTATATAGGTTTAAAACCAATTAAATTTTGTAAAAAATAATAGAGCTCTTAAAATTGCTTAGATTGTTATAATTTTTTCCATGAATTGGTCAAAAATAAAAAGGTTTTAAACCCAAATACAAATGTGGCACTTTTTAGAATATTCATTTCAATTAAATTGTTTATATCATTTTTATATAGGTTTAAAACCAATTAAATTTTATAAAAAATAATAGAGCTCTTAAAACTGCTTAGATTGTTATAATATTTTCCATGAATTTGTCAAAAATAAAAAGGTTTTAAACCCAAATACAAATGTGGCACTTTTTAGAATATTCATTTCAATTAAATTGTTTATATCATTTTTATATAGGTTTAAAACCAATTAAATTTTATAAAAAATAATAGAGCTCTTAAAACTGCTTAGATTGTTATAATATTTTCCATGAATTTGTCAAAAATAAAAAGGTTTTAAACCCAAATACAAATGTGGCACTTTTTAGAATATTCATTTCAATTAAATTGTTTATATCATTTTTATATAGGTTTAAAACCAATTAAATTTTGTAAAAAATAATAGAGCTCTTAAAACTGCTTAGGTTGGTATAATTTTTTCCATGGATACGTTAAAAATAAAAAGGTTTTAAACCCAAATACAAATGTGGCACTTTTTAGAATATTCATTTCAATTAAATTGTTTATAATATTTTTATATAGGTTTAGACCAATTAAATTTTATAAAAAATAATAGAGCTCTTAAAACTGCTTAGATTGATATAATTTTTGGCATAGTTTGATCAAAAATAAAAAGGTTTTAAACCCAAATACAAATGTGGCACTTTTTAGAATATTCATTTCAATTAAATTGTTTATATCATTTTTATATAGGTTTAAAACCAATTAAATTTTATAAAAAATAATAGAGCTCTTAAAAATGCTTAGAATGATATAATTTTTTCCATGAATTGGTCAAAAATAAAAAGGTTTTAAACCAAAATACAAATGTGGCACTTTTAGAATATTCCTATCAATTAAATTGTATAAAACATTTTTATATAGGTTTAAAACCAATTAAATATTGTAATATATAATAGAGCTCTTAAAATTGCTTAGATTGTTATAATTTTTTCCATGAATTGGTCAAAAATAAAAAGGTTTTAAACCCAAATACAAATGTGGCACTTTTTAGAATATTCATTTCAATTAAATTGTTTATATCATTTTTATATAGGTTTAAAACCAATTAAATTTTGTAATATATAATAGAGCTCTTAAAATTGCTTAGATTTTTATAATTTTTTCCATGAATTGGTCAAAAATAAAAAGGTTTTAAACCCAAATACAAATGTGGCACTTTTTAGAATATTCATTTCAATTAAATTGTTTATAATATTTTTATATAGGTTTAAAACCAATTAAATTTTGTAAAAAATAATAGAGCTCTTAAAATTGCTTAGATTGTTATAATTTTTTCCATGAATTGGTCAAAAATAAAAAGGTTTTAAACCCAAATACAAATGTGGCACTTTTTAGAATATTCATTTCAATTAAATTGTTTATAATATTTTTATATAGGTTTAAAACCAATTAAATTTTGTAAAAAATAATAGAGCTCTTAAAATTGCTTAGATTGTTATAATTTTTTCCATGAATTGGTCAAAAATAAAAAGGTTTTAAACCCAAATACAAATGTGGCACTTTTTAGAATATTCATTTCAATTAAATTGTTTATATCATTTTTATATAGGTTTAAAACCAATTAAATTTTATAAAAAATAATAGAGCTCTTAAAACTGCTTAGATTGATATAATTTTTGGCATAGTTTGATCAAAAATAAAAAGGTTTTAAACCCAAATACAAATGTGGCACTTTTTAGAATATTCATTTCAATTAAATTGTTTATATCATTTTTATATAGGTTTAAAACCAATTAAATTTTATAAAAAATAATAGAGCTCTTAAAACTGCTTAGATTGTTATAATATTTTCCATGAATTTGTCAAAAATAAAAAGGTTTTAAACCCAAATACAAATGTGGCACTTTTTAGAATATTCATTTCAATTAAATTGTTTATATCATTTTTATATAGGTTTAAAACCAATTAAATTTTGTAAAAAATAATAGAGCTCTTAAAACTGCTTAGGTTGGTATAATTTTTTCCATGGATACGTTAAAAATAAAAAGGTTTTAAACCAAAATACAAATGTGGCACTTTTAGAATATTCCTATCAATTAAATTGTTTAAAACATTTTTATATAGGTTTAGACCAATTAAATTTTATAAAAAATAATAGAGCTCTTAAAACTGCTTAGATTGATATAATTTTTGGCATAGTTTGATCAAAAATAAAAAGGTTTTAAACCCAAATACAAATGTGGCACTTTTTAGAATATTCATTTCAATTAAATTGTTTATATCATTTTTATATAGGTTTAAAACCAATTAAATTTTATAAAAAATAATAGAGCTCTTAAAACTGCTTAGATTGTTATAATATTTTCCATGAATTTGTCAAAAATAAAAAGGTTTTAAACCCAAATACAAATGTGGCACTTTTTAGAATATTCATTTCAATTAAATTGTTTATAATATTTTTATATAGGTTTAAAACCAATTAAATTTTGTAAAAAATAATAGAGCTCTTAAAATTGCTTAGATTGTTATAATTTTTTCCATGAATTGGTCAAAAATAAAAAGGTTTTAAACCCAAATACAAATGTGGCACTTTTTAGAATATTCATTTCAATTAAATTGTTTATATCATTTTTATATAGGTTTAAAACCAATTAAATTTTATAAAAAATAATAGAGCTCTTAAAACTGCTTAGATTGTTATAATATTTTCCATGAATTTGTCAAAAATAAAAAGGTTTTAAACCCAAATACAAATGTGGCACTTTTTAGAATATTCATTTCAATTAAATTGTTTATATCATTTTTATATAGGTTTAAAACCAATTAAATTTTATAAAAAATAATAGAGCTCTTAAAACTGCTTAGATTGTTATAATATTTTCCATGAATTTGTCAAAAATAAAAAGGTTTTAAACCCAAATACAAATGTGGCACTTTTTAGAATATTCATTTCAATTAAATTGTTTATATCATTTTTATATAGGTTTAAAACCAATTAAATTTTATAAAAAATAATAGAGCTCTTAAAACTGCTTAGATTGTTATAATATTTTCCATGAATTTGTCAAAAATAAAAAGGTTTTAAACCCAAATACAAATGTGGCACTTTTTAGAATATTCATTTCAATTAAATTGTTTATATCATTTTTATATAGGTTTAAAACCAATTAAATTTTGTAAAAAATAATAGAGCTCTTAAAACTGCTTAGGTTGGTATAATTTTTTCCATGGATACGTTAAAAATAAAAAGGTTTTAAACCAAAATACAAATGTGGCACTTTTAGAATATTCCTATCAATTAAATTGTTTAAAACATTTTTATATAGGTTTAGACCAATTAAATTTTATAAAAAATAATAGAGCTCTTAAAACTGCTTAGATTGATATAATTTTTGGCATAGTTTGATCAAAAATAAAAAGGTTTTAAACCCAAATACAAATGTGGCACTTTTTAGAATATTCATTTCAATTAAATTGTTTATATCATTTTTATATAGGTTTAAAACCAATTAAATTTTATAAAAAATAATAGAGCTCTTAAAACTGCTTAGATTGTTATAATATTTTCCATGAATTTGTCAAAAATAAAAAGGTTTTAAACCCAAATACAAATGTGGCACTTTTTAGAATATTCATTTCAATTAAATTGTTTATAATATTTTTATATAGGTTTAAAACCAATTAAATTTTGTAAAAAATAATAGAGCTCTTAAAATTGCTTAGATTGTTATAATTTTTTCCATGAATTGGTCAAAAATAAAAAGGTTTTAAACCCAAATACAAATGTGGCACTTTTTAGAATATTCATTTCAATTAAATTGTTTATATCATTTTTATATAGGTTTAAAACCAATTAAATTTTATAAAAAATAATAGAGCTCTTAAAACTGCTTAGATTGTTATAATATTTTCCATGAATTTGTCAAAAATAAAAAGGTTTTAAACCCAAATACAAATGTGGCACTTTTTAGAATATTCATTTCAATTAAATTGTTTATATCATTTTTATATAGGTTTAAAACCAATTAAATTTTATAAAAAATAATAGAGCTCTTAAAACTGCTTAGATTGTTATAATATTTTCCATGAATTTGTCAAAAATAAAAAGGTTTTAAACCCAAATACAAATGTGGCACTTTTTAGAATATTCATTTCAATTAAATTGTTTATATCATTTTTATATAGGTTTAAAACCAATTAAATTTTGTAAAAAATAATAGAGCTCTTAAAACTGCTTAGGTTGGTATAATTTTTTCCATGAATTGGTCAAAAATAAAAAGGTTTTAAACCAAAATACAAATGTGGCACTTTTAGAATATTCCTATCAATTAAATTGTTTAAAACATTTTTATATAGGTTTAGACCAATTAAATTTTATAAAAAATAATAGAGCTCTTAAAACTGCTTAGATTGATATAATTTTTGGCATAGTTTGATCAAAAATAAAAAGGTTTTAAACCCAAATACAAATGTGGCACTTTTTAGAATATTCATTTCAATTAAATTGTTTATATCATTTTTATATAGGTTTAAAACCAATTAAATATTGTAATATATAATAGAGCTCTTAAAATTGCTTAGATTGTTATAATTTTTTCCATGAATTGGTCAAAAATAAAAAGGTTTTAAACCCAAATACAAATGTGGCACTTTTAGAATATTCCTATCAATTAAATTGTATAAAACATTTTTATATAGGTTTAAAACCAATTAAATTTTATAATAAATAATAGAGCTCTTAAAACTGCTTGGGTTGGTATAATTTTTTCCATGAATTGGTCAAAAATAAAAAGGTTTTAAACCAAAATACAAATGTGGCACTTTTAGAATATTCCTATCAATTAAATTGTTTAAAACATTTTTATATAGGTTTAAAACCAATTAAATTTTATAATAAATAATAGAGCTCTTAAAATTGCTTAGAATGATATAATTTTTTCCATGAATTGGTCAAAAATAAAAAGGTTTTAAACCCAAATACAAATGTGGCACTTTTTAGAATATTCATTTCAATTAAATTGTTTATATCATTTTTATATAGGTTTAAAACCAATTAAATTTTGTAAAAAATAATAGAGCTCTTAAAACTGCTTAGGTTGGTATAATTTTTTCCATGAATTGGTCAAAAATAAAAAGGTTTTAAACCAAAATACAAATGTGGCACTTTTAGAATATTCCTATCAATTAAATTGTTTAAAACATTTTTATATAGGTTTAGACCAATTAAATTTTATAAAAAATAATAGAGCTCTTAAAACTGCTTAGATTGATATAATTTTTGGCATAGTTTGATCAAAAATAAAAAGGTTTTAAACCCAAATACAAATGTGGCACTTTTTAGAATATTCATTTCAATTAAATTGTTTATAATATTTTTATATAGGTTTAAAACCAATTAAATTTTGTAAAAAATAATAGAGCTCTTAAAATTGCTTAGATTGTTATAATTTTTTCCATGAATTGGTCAAAAATAAAAAGGTTTTAAACCCAAATACAAATGTGGCACTTTTAGAATATTCCTATCAATTAAATTGTATAAAACATTTTTATATAGGTTTAAAACCAATTAAATTTTATAATAAATAATAGAGCTCTTAAAACTGCTTAGGTTGGTATAATTTTTTCCATGAATTGGTCAAAAATAAAAAGGTTTTAAACCAAAATACAAATGTGGCACTTTTAGAATATTCCTATCAATTAAATTGTTTAAAACATTTTTATATAGGTTTAGACCAATTAAATTTTATAAAAAATAATAGAGCTCTTAAACTGCTTAGATTGATATAATTTTTGGCATAGTTTGATCAAAAATAAAAAGGTTTTAAACCCAAATACAAATGTGGCACTTTTTAGAATATTCATTTCAATTAAATTGTTTATATCATTTTTATATAGGTTTAAAACCAATTAAATATTGTAATATATAATAGAGCTCTTAAAATTGCTTAGATTGTTATAATTTTTTCCATGAATTGGTCAAAAATAAAAAGGTTTTAAACCCAAATACAAATGTGGCACTTTTTAGAATATTCATTTCAATTAAATTGTTTATATCATTTTTATATAGGTTTAAAACCAATTAAATTTTGTAAAAAATAATAGAGCTCTTAAAATTGCTTAGATTGTTATAATTTTTTCCATGAATTGGTCAAAAATAAAAAGGTTTTAAACCCAAATACAAATGTGGCACTTTTTAGAATATTCATTTCAATTAAATTGTTTATATCAATTTTATATAGGTTTAAAACCAATTAAATTTTGTAAAAAATAATAGAGCTCTTAAAACTGCTTAGATTGATATAATTTTTGGCATAGTTTGATCAAAAATAAAAAGGTTTTAAACCCAAATACAAATGTGGCACTTTTTAGAATATTGATTTCAATTTAATTGTTTATAACATTTTTATATAGGTTTATAACCAATTAAATTTTGTAATAAATAATAGAGCTCTTAAAATTGCTTAGAATGTTATAATTTTTTCCATGAATTGGTCAAAAATAAAAAGGTTTTAAACCAAAATACAAATGTGGCAATTTTAGAATATTCCTATCAATTAAATTGTATAAAACATTTTTATATAGGTTTAAAACCAATTAAATTTTATAATAAATAATAGAGCTCTTAAAATTGCTTAGAATGATATAATTTTTTCCATGAATTGGTCAAAAATAAAAAGGTTTTAAACCCAAATACAAATGTGGCACTTTTTAGAATATTCATTTCAATTAAATTGTTTATATCATTTTTATATAGGTTTAAAACCAATTAAATTTTGTAAAAAATAATAGAGCTCTTAAAACTGCTTAGGTTGGTATAATTTTTTCCATGAATTGGTCAAAAATAAAAAGGTTTTAAACCAAAATACAAATGTGGCACTTTTAGAATATTCCTATCAATTAAATTGTTTAAAACATTTTTATATAGGTTTAGACCAATTAAATTTTATAAAAAATAATAGAGCTCTTAAAACTGCTTAGATTGATATAATTTTTGGCATAGTTTGATCAAAAATAAAAAGGTTTTAAACCCAAATACAAATGTGGCACTTTTTAGAATATTCATTTCAATTAAATTGTTTATAATATTTTTATATAGGTTTAAAACCAATTAAATTTTGTAAAAAATAATAGAGCTCTTAAAATTGCTTAGATTGTTATAATTTTTTCCATGAATTGGTCAAAAATAAAAAGGTTTTAAACCCAAATACAAATGTGGCACTTTTAGAATATTCCTATCAATTAAATTGTATAAAACATTTTTATATAGGTTTAAAACCAATTAAATTTTATAATAAATAATAGAGCTCTTAAAACTGCTTAGGTTGGTATAATTTTTTCCATGAATTGGTCAAAAATAAAAAGGTTTTAAACCAAAATACAAATGTGGCACTTTTAGAATATTCCTATCAATTAAATTGTTTAAAACATTTTTATATAGGTTTAGACCAATTAAATTTTATAAAAAATAATAGAGCTCTTAAACTGCTTAGATTGATATAATTTTTGGCATAGTTTGATCAAAAATAAAAAGGTTTTAAACCCAAATACAAATGTGGCACTTTTTAGAATATTCATTTCAATTAAATTGTTTATATCATTTTTATATAGGTTTAAAACCAATTAAATATTGTAATATATAATAGAGCTCTTAAAATTGCTTAGATTGTTATAATTTTTTCCATGAATTGGTCAAAAATAAAAAGGTTTTAAACCCAAATACAAATGTGGCACTTTTTAGAATATTCATTTCAATTAAATTGTTTATATCATTTTTATATAGGTTTAAAACCAATTAAATTTTGTAAAAAATAATAGAGCTCTTAAAATTGCTTAGATTGTTATAATTTTTTCCATGAATTGGTCAAAAATAAAAAGGTTTTAAACCCAAATACAAATGTGGCACTTTTTAGAATATTCATTTCAATTAAATTGTTTATATCAATTTTATATAGGTTTAAAACCAATTAAATTTTGTAAAAAATAATAGAGCTCTTAAAACTGCTTAGATTGATATAATTTTTGGCATAGTTTGATCAAAAATAAAAAGGTTTTAAACCCAAATACAAATGTGGCACTTTTTAGAATATTGATTTCAATTTAATTGTTTATAACATTTTTATATAGGTTTATAACCAATTAAATTTTGTAATAAATAATAGAGCTCTTAAAATTGCTTAGAATGTTATAATTTTTTCCATGAATTGGTCAAAAATAAAAAGGTTTTAAACCAAAATACAAATGTGGCAATTTTAGAATATTCCTATCAATTAAATTGTATAAAACATTTTTATATAGGTTTAAAACCAATTAAATTTTATAATAAATAATAGAGCTCTTAAAATTGCTTAGAATGATATAATTTTTTCCATGAATTGGTCAAAAATAAAAAGGTTTTAAACCAAAATACAAATGTGGCACTTTTAGAATATTCCTATCAATTAAATTGTTTAAAACATTTTTATATAGGTTTAGACCAATTAAATTTTATAAAAAATAATAGAGCTCTTAAAACTGCTTAGATTGATATAATTTTTGGCATAGTTTGATCAAAAATAAAAAGGTTTTAAACCCAAATACAAATGTGGCACTTTTTAGAATATTCATTTCAATTTAATTGTTTATAACATTTTTATATAGGTTTATAACCAATTAAATTTTATAAAAAATAATAGAGCTCTTAAAACTGCTTAGATTGTTATAATATTTTCCATGAATTTGTCAAAAATAAAAAGGTTTTAAACCCAAATACAAATGTGGCACTTTTTAGAATATTCATTTCAATTAAATTGTTTATATCATTTTTATATAGGTTTAAAACCAATTAAATTTTGTAAAAAATAATAGAGCTCTTGAAACTGCTTAGGTTGGTATAATTTTTTCCATGGATACGTTAAAAATAAAAAGGTTTTAAACCAAAATACACAAAATACAAATGTGGCACTTTTAGAATATTCCTATCAATTAAATTGTTTAAAACATTTTTATATAGGTTTAGACCAATTAAATTTTATAAAAAATAATAGAGCTCTTAAAACTGCTTAGATTGATATAATTTTTGGCATAGTTTGATCAAAAATAAAAAGGTTTTAAACCCAAATACAAATGTGGCACTTTTTAGAATATTCATTTCAATTAAATTGTTTATATCATTTTTATATAGGTTTAAAACCAATTAAATTTTGTAAAAAATAATAGAGCTCTTGAAACTGCTTAGGTTGGTATAATTTTTTCCATGGATACGTTAAAAATAAAAAGGTTTTAAACCAAAATACACAAAATACAAATGTGGCACTTTTAGAATATTCCTATCAATTAAATTGTTTAAAACATTTTTATATAGGTTTAGACCAATTAAATTTTATAAAAAATAATAGAGCTCTTAAAACTGCTTAGATTGATATAATTTTTGGCATAGTTTGATCAAAAATAAAAAGGTTTTAAACCCAAATACAAATGTGGCACTTTTTAGAATATTCATTTCAATTAAATTGTTTATATCATTTTTATATAGGTTTAAAACCAATTAAATTTTATAAAAAATAATAGAGCTCTTAAAACTGCTTAGATTGTTATAATATTTTCCATGAATTTGTCAAAAATAAAAAGGTTTTAAACCCAAATACAAATGTGGCACTTTTTAGAATATTCATTTCAATTAAATTGTTTATATCATTTTTATATAGGTTTAAAACCAATTAAATTTTGTAAAAAATAATAGAGCTCTTAAAACTGCTTAGATTGATATAATTTTTGGCATAGTTTGATCAAAAATAAAAAGGTTTTAAACCCAAATACAAATGTGGCACTTTTTAGAATATTGATTTCAATTTAATTGTTTATAACATTTTTATATAGGTTTAAAACCAATTAAATTTTATAATAAATAATAGAGCTCTTAAAATTGCTTAGAATGTTATAATTTTTTCCATGAATTGGTCAAAAATAAAAAGGTTTTAAACCAAAATACAAATGTGGCACTTTTAGAATATTCCTATCAATTAAATTGTATAAAACATTTTTATATAGGTTTAAAACCAATTAAATTTTATAATAAATAATAGAGCTCTTAAAATTGCTTAGACTGTTATAATTTTTTCCATGAATTGGTCAAAAATAAAAAGGTTTTAAACCCAAATACAAATGTGGCACTTTTAGAATATTCCTATCAATTAAATTGTTTAAAACATTTTTATATAGGTTTAGACCAATTAAATTTTATAAAAAATAATAGAGCTCTTAAAACTGCTTAGATTGATATAATTTTTGGCATAGTTTGATCAAAAATAAAAAGGTTTTAAACCCAAATACAAATGTGGCACTTTTTAGAATATTCATTTCAATTAAATTGTTTATATCATTTTTATATAGGTTTAAAACCAATTAAATTTTATAAAAAATAATAGAGCTCTTAAAACTGCTTAGATTGTTATAATATTTTCCATGAATTTGTCAAAAATAAAAAGGTTTTAAACCCAAATACAAATGTGGCACTTTTTAGAATATTGATTTCAATTTAATTGTTTATAACATTTTTATATAGGTTTATAACCAATTAAATTTTGTAATAAATAATAGAGCTCTTAAAATTGCTTAGAATGTTATAATTTTTTCCATGAATTGGTCAAAAATAAAAAGGTTTTAAACCAAAATACAAATGTGGCAATTTTAGAATATTCCTATCAATTAAATTGTATAAAACATTTTTATATAGGTTTAAAACCAATTAAATTTTATAATAAATAATAGAGCTCTTAAAATTGCTTAGAATGATATAATTTTTTCCATGAATTGGTCAAAAATAAAAAGGTTTTAAACCAAAATACAAATGTGGCACTTTTAGAATATTCCTATCAATTAAATTGTTTAAAACATTTTTATATAGGTTTAGACCAATTAAATTTTATAAAAAATAATAGAGCTCTTAAAACTGCTTAGATTGATATAATTTTTGGCATAGTTTGATCAAAAATAAAAAGGTTTTAAACCCAAATACAAATGTGGCACTTTTTAGAATATTCATTTCAATTTAATTGTTTATAACATTTTTATATAGGTTTATAACCAATTAAATTTTATAAAAAATAATAGAGCTCTTAAAACTGCTTAGATTGTTATAATATTTTCCATGAATTTGTCAAAAATAAAAAGGTTTTAAACCCAAATACAAATGTGGCACTTTTTAGAATATTCATTTCAATTAAATTGTTTATATCATTTTTATATAGGTTTAAAACCAATTAAATTTTGTAAAAAATAATAGAGCTCTTGAAACTGCTTAGGTTGGTATAATTTTTTCCATGGATACGTTAAAAATAAAAAGGTTTTAAACCAAAATACACAAAATACAAATGTGGCACTTTTAGAATATTCCTATCAATTAAATTGTTTAAAACATTTTTATATAGGTTTAGACCAATTAAATTTTATAAAAAATAATAGAGCTCTTAAAACTGCTTAGATTGATATAATTTTTGGCATAGTTTGATCAAAAATAAAAAGGTTTTAAACCCAAATACAAATGTGGCACTTTTTAGAATATTCATTTCAATTAAATTGTTTATATCATTTTTATATAGGTTTAAAACCAATTAAATTTTGTAAAAAATAATAGAGCTCTTGAAACTGCTTAGGTTGGTATAATTTTTTCCATGGATACGTTAAAAATAAAAAGGTTTTAAACCAAAATACACAAAATACAAATGTGGCACTTTTAGAATATTCCTATCAATTAAATTGTTTAAAACATTTTTATATAGGTTTAGACCAATTAAATTTTATAAAAAATAATAGAGCTCTTAAAACTGCTTAGATTGATATAATTTTTGGCATAGTTTGATCAAAAATAAAAAGGTTTTAAACCCAAATACAAATGTGGCACTTTTTAGAATATTCATTTCAATTAAATTGTTTATATCATTTTTATATAGGTTTAAAACCAATTAAATTTTATAAAAAATAATAGAGCTCTTAAAACTGCTTAGATTGTTATAATATTTTCCATGAATTTGTCAAAAATAAAAAGGTTTTAAACCCAAATACAAATGTGGCACTTTTTAGAATATTCATTTCAATTAAATTGTTTATATCATTTTTATATAGGTTTAAAACCAATTAAATTTTGTAAAAAATAATAGAGCTCTTAAAACTGCTTAGATTGATATAATTTTTGGCATAGTTTGATCAAAAATAAAAAGGTTTTAAACCCAAATACAAATGTGGCACTTTTTAGAATATTGATTTCAATTTAATTGTTTATAACATTTTTATATAGGTTTAAAACCAATTAAATTTTATAATAAATAATAGAGCTCTTAAAATTGCTTAGAATGTTATAATTTTTTCCATGAATTGGTCAAAAATAAAAAGGTTTTAAACCAAAATACAAATGTGGCACTTTTAGAATATTCCTATCAATTAAATTGTATAAAACATTTTTATATAGGTTTAAAACCAATTAAATTTTATAATAAATAATAGAGCTCTTAAAATTGCTTAGACTGTTATAATTTTTTCCATGAATTGGTCAAAAATAAAAAGGTTTTAAACCCAAATACAAATGTGGCACTTTTAGAATATTCCTATCAATTAAATTGTTTAAAACATTTTTATATAGGTTTAGACCAATTAAATTTTATAAAAAATAATAGAGCTCTTAAAACTGCTTAGATTGATATAATTTTTGGCATAGTTTGATCAAAAATAAAAAGGTTTTAAACCCAAATACAAATGTGGCACTTTTTAGAATATTCATTTCAATTAAATTGTTTATATCATTTTTATATAGGTTTAAAACCAATTAAATTTTATAAAAAATAATAGAGCTCTTAAAACTGCTTAGATTGTTATAATATTTTCCATGAATTTGTCAAAAATAAAAAGGTTTTAAACCCAAATACAAATGTGGCACTTTTTAGAATATTCATTTCAATTAAATTGTTTATATCATTTTTATATAGGTTTAAAACCAATTAAATTTTGTAAAAAATAATAGAGCTCTTAAAACTGCTTAGATTGATATAATTTTTGGCATAGTTTGATCAAAAATAAAAAGGTTTTAAACCCAAATACAAATGTGGCACTTTTTAGAATATTGATTTCAATTTAATTGTTTATAACATTTTTATATAGGTTTAAAACCAATTAAATTTTATAATAAATAATAGAGCTCTTAAAATTGCTTAGAATGTTATAATTTTTTCCATGAATTGGTCAAAAATAAAAAGGTTTTAAACCAAAATACAAATGTGGCACTTTTAGAATATTCCTATCAATTAAATTGTATAAAACATTTTTATATAGGTTTAAAACCAATTAAATTTTATAATAAATAATAGAGCTCTTAAAATTGCTTAGAATGTTATAATTTTTTCCATGAATTGGTCAAAAATAAAAAGGTTTTAAACCAAAATACAAATGTGGCACTTTTAGAATATTCCTATCAATTAAATTGTATAAAACATTTTTATATAGGTTTAAAACCAATTAAATTTTATAATAAATAATAGAGCTCTTAAAATTGCTTAGAATGTTATAATTTTTTCCATGAATTGGTCAAAAATAAAAAGGTTTTAAACCAAAATACAAATGTGGCACTTTTAGAATATTCCTATCAATTAAATTGTATAAAACATTTTTATATAGGTTTAGACCAATTAAATTTTATAAAAAATAATAGAGCTCTTAAAACTGCTTAGATTGATATAATTTTTGGCATAGTTTGATCAAAAATAAAAAGGTTTTAAACCCAAATACAAATGTGGCACTTTTTAGAATATTCATTTCAATTAAATTGTTTATATCATTTTTATATAGGTTTAAAACCAATTAAATTTTGTAAAAAATAATAGAGCTCTTGAAACTGCTTAGGTTGGTATAATTTTTTCCATGGATACGTTAAAAATAAAAAGGTTTTAAACCAAAATACACAAAATACAAATGTGGCACTTTTAGAATATTCCTATCAATTAAATTGTTTAAAACATTTTTATATAGGTTTAGACCAATTAAATTTTATAAAAAATAATAGAGCTCTTAAAACTGCTTAGATTGATATAATTTTTGGCATAGTTTGATCAAAAATAAAAAGGTTTTAAACCCAAATACAAATGTGGCACTTTTTAGAATATTCATTTCAATTAAATTGTTTATATCATTTTTATATAGGTTTAAAACCAATTAAATTTTATAAAAAATAATAGAGCTCTTAAAACTGCTTAGATTGTTATAATATTTTCCATGAATTTGTCAAAAATAAAAAGGTTTTAAACCCAAATACAAATGTGGCACTTTTTAGAATATTCATTTCAATTAAATTGTTTATATCATTTTTATATAGGTTTAAAACCAATTAAATTTTGTAAAAAATAATAGAGCTCTTAAAACTGCTTAGATTGATATAATTTTTGGCATAGTTTGATCAAAAATAAAAAGGTTTTAAACCCAAATACAAATGTGGCACTTTTTAGAATATTGATTTCAATTTAATTGTTTATAACATTTTTATATAGGTTTAAAACCAATTAAATTTTATAATAAATAATAGAGCTCTTAAAATTGCTTAGAATGTTATAATTTTTTCCATGAATTGGTCAAAAATAAAAAGGTTTTAAACCAAAATACAAATGTGGCACTTTTAGAATATTCCTATCAATTAAATTGTATAAAACATTTTTATATAGGTTTAAAACCAATTAAATTTTATAATAAATAATAGAGCTCTTAAAATTGCTTAGAATGTTATAATTTTTTCCATGAATTGGTCAAAAATAAAAAGGTTTTAAACCAAAATACAAATGTGGCACTTTTAGAATATTCCTATCAATTAAATTGTATAAAACATTTTTATATAGGTTTAAAACCAATTAAATTTTATAATAAATAATAGAGCTCTTAAAATTGCTTAGACTGTTATAATTTTTTCCATGAATTGGTCAAAAATAAAAAGGTTTTAAACCCAAATACAAATGTGGCACTTTTAGAATATTCCTATCAATTAAATTGTTTAAAACATTTTTATATAGGTTTAGACCAATTAAATTTTATAAAAAATAATAGAGCTCTTAAAACTGCTTAGATTGATATAATTTTTGGCATAGTTTGATCAAAAATAAAAAGGTTTTAAACCCAAATACAAATGTGGCACTTTTTAGAATATTCATTTCAATTAAATTGTTTATATCATTTTTATATAGGTTTAAAACCAATTAAATTTTATAAAAAATAATAGAGCTCTTAAAACTGCTTAGATTGTTATAATATTTTCCATGAATTTGTCAAAAATAAAAAGGTTTTAAACCCAAATACAAATGTGGCACTTTTTAGAATATTCATTTCAATTAAATTGTTTATATCATTTTTATATAGGTTTAAAACCAATTAAATTTTGTAAAAAATAATAGAGCTCTTAAAACTGCTTAGATTGATATAATTTTTGGCATAGTTTGATCAAAAATAAAAAGGTTTTAAACCCAAATACAAATGTGGCACTTTTTAGAATATTGATTTCAATTTAATTGTTTATAACATTTTTATATAGGTTTAAAACCAATTAAATTTTATAATAAATAATAGAGCTCTTAAAATTGCTTAGAATGTTATAATTTTTTCCATGAATTGGTCAAAAATAAAAAGGTTTTAAACCAAAATACAAATGTGGCACTTTTAGAATATTCCTATCAATTAAATTGTATAAAACATTTTTATATAGGTTTAAAACCAATTAAATTTTATAATAAATAATAGAGCTCTTAAAATTGCTTAGAATGTTATAATTTTTTCCATGAATTGGTCAAAAATAAAAAGGTTTTAAACCAAAATACAAATGTGGCACTTTTAGAATATTCCTATCAATTAAATTGTATAAAACATTTTTATATAGGTTTAAAACCAATTAAATTTTATAATAAATAATAGAGCTCTTAAAATTGCTTAGACTGTTATAATTTTTTCCATGAATTGGTCAAAAATAAAAAGGTTTTAAACCCAAATACAAATGTGGCACTTTTTAGAATATTGATTTCAATTTAATTGTTTATAACATTTTTATATAGGTTTATAACCAATTAAATTTTATAAAAAATAATATAGCTCTTAAAACTGCTTAGATTGTTAGAATTTTTTCCATGAATTGGTCAAAAATAAAAAGGTTTTAAACCCAAATACAAATGTGGCACTTTTTAGAATATTCATTTCAATTTAATTGTTTATAACATTTTTATATAGGTTTATAACCAATTAAATTTTATAAAAAATAATATAGCTCTTAAAACTGCTTAGATTGTTATAATTTTTTCCATGAATTGTTCAAAAATAAAAAGGTTTTAAACACAAATACAAATGTGGCACTTTTTAGAATATTCATTTCAATTAAATTGTTTATAATATTTTTTTATTTAGGTTTAAAACCAATTAAATTTTATAAAAAATAATAGAGCTCTTAAAACTGCTTAGGTTGGCATAATTTTTTCCATGGATACGTTAAAAATAAAAAGGTTTTAAACCCAAATACAAATGTGGCACTTTTTAGAATATTGATTTCAATTTAATTGTTTATAACATTTTTATATAGGTTTATAACCAATTAAATTTTATAAAAAATAATAGAGCTCTTAAAACTGCTTAGGTTGGCATAATTTTTTCCATGAATTTGTCAAAAATAAAAAGGTTTTAAACCCAAATACAAATGTGGCACTTTTTAGAATATTCATTTCAATTAAATTGTTTATAATATTTTTTTATTTAGGTTTAAAACCAATTAAATTTTATAAAAAATAATAGAGCTCTTAAAACTGCTTAGGTTGGCATAATTTTTTCCATGGATACGTTAAAAATAAAAAGGTTTTAAACCCAAATACAAATGTGGCACTTTTTAGAATATTGATTTCAATTTAATTGTTTATAACATTTTTATATAGGTTTATAACCAATTAAATTTTATAAAAAATAATAGAGCTCTTAAAACTGCTTAGGTTGGCATAATTTTTTCCATGGATACGTTAAAAATAAAAAGGTTTTAAACCCAAATACAAATGTGGCACTTTTTAGAATATTCCTATCAATTAAATTGTTTATAACATTTTTATATAGGTTTATAACCAATTAAATTTTATAAAAAATAATAGAGCTCTTAAAACTGCTTAGGTTGGCATAATTTTTTCCATGGATACGTTAAAAATAAAAAGGTTTTAAACCCAAATACAAATGTGGCACTTTTTAGAATATTGATTTCAATTTAATTGTTTATAACATTTTTATATAGGTTTATAACCAATTAAATTTTATAAAAAATAATAGAGCTCTTAAAACTGCTTAGGTTGGCATAATTTTTTCCATGAATTTGTCAAAAAAAAAGGTTTTAAACCCAAATACAAATGTGGCACTTTTTAGAATATTCATTTCAATTAAATTGTTTATAATATTTTTTTATTTAGGTTTAAAACCAATTAAATTTTATAAAAAATAATAGAGCTCTTAAAACTGCTTAGGTTGGCATAATTTTTTCCATGGATACGTTAAAAATAAAAAGGTTTTAAACCCAAATACAAATGTGGCACTTTTTAGAATATTGATTTCAATTTAATTGTTTATAACATTTTTATATAGGTTTATAACCAATTAAATTTTATAAAAAATAATATAGCTCTTAAAACTGCTTAGGTTGGCATAATTTTTTCCATGGATACGTTTAAAATAAAAAGGTTTTAAACCCAAATACAAATGTGGCACTTTTTAGAATATTCATTTCAATTAAATTGTATAAAACATTTTTATATAGGTTTAAAACCAATTAAATTTTATAATAAATAATAGAGCTCTTAAAATTGCTTAGACTGTTATAATTTTTTCCATGAATTGGTCAAAAATAAAAAGGTTTTAAACCCAAATACAAATGTGGCACTTTTTAGAATATTGATTTTAATTTAATTGTTTATAACATTTTTATATAGGTTTATAACCAATTAAATTTTATAAAAAATAATATAGCTCTTAAAACTGCTTAGGTTGGCATAATTTTTTCCATGGATACGTTTAAAATAAAAAGGTTTTAAACCCAGATACAAATGTGGCACTTTTTAGAATATTCCTATCAATTAAATTGTATAAAACATTTTTATATAGGTTTAAAACCAATTAAATTTTATAATAAATAATAGAGCTCTTAAAATTGCTTAGACTGTTATAATTTTTTCCATGAATTGGTCAAAAATAAAAAGGTTTTAAACCCAAATACAAATGTGGCACTTTTTAGAATATTGATTTTAATTTAATTGTTTATAACATTTTTATATAGGTTTAAAACCAATTAAATTTTATATTAAATAATAGAGCTCTTAAAATTGCTTAGATTGTTATAATATTTTCCATGAATTTGTCAAAAATAAAAAGGTTTTAAACCAAAATACAAATGTGGCACTTTTTAGAATATTCATTTCAATTAAATTGCTTATAACATTTTTATTTAGGTTTAAAACCAATTAAATTTTATAAAAAATAATAGAGCTCTTAAAACTGCTTAGATTGGTATAATTTTTTTCTTATATTTTCGATAATTTCAATATATTTTGACAATTAAAATATTTCCCTAATATTATTCTATAATTAATTTATTTTATCCAATAAATCAGACCACCCACCAATTGTTCCAAATGAATTGAATTTGTGTATGCCCCACAATGCATTGTGACTAATTTCCTGCGCACTCCAAGTGTTCCTCCTTCCAAACAATTCTTCAATAAACATTCTTTCCCGCATCCATCTGGGCCAATTATTAAAATATGTTGTGAATTGTTTGGATTTAGCCATTCCATCAGAATGTCACGGGCACTTTGCATTCTGGCCGTCAAAACAATTGGCCTAGTTTTTTGCATTTCCTCCGGCGTGAATGGCAATCCAATGTCGTCGGTGTAGGCCACAAGGGAATCCACTCGACAATCGCAATAAACATTGAGAGGCGATTTTGGATCGGGCAAATTTGTGCCAGAAAAGACAACACGTTCGGCCAATTCCCTGCGTGAATCCGGTTCAACATAAGGGAGAAGGGCACGAAATGTGTTGACCAAAAATTGATTACGTGTTTTGGAATTTTTCACCAATGAAAGTGCATTTTTGATGATGCCTGAGTAGCGAAGTTCAGATTGTCAGAATTTTTATCTATTACTCAATCAATTCAATAAGATAACTTTTGTTTATAAATTATAAGATTCAATTTCAAATGGATTTAAATGTTTTGAACCTAAATGGACGATTGAAATTAAATCTGGTAAAAATTAGAGCATTAACTAAATCAACTATGCTGAATAGAATGAATAATAAATTAGTGCGCTAGAATGTTCACGTTCTGAAATTTAATCACTATATTATCTTTGATCAATGGAAATAAAAATCGGTTGTAATTGGTGATGACTGTTGAATTAAATAAATTATTTATTTTTAGGACTGACCAACTTGACTGCATCCAAATTCCCTATTTTGATGGGCAAAAGCCCAATCGAATGCAGGCATCAGCGTTGAATTTACCCAATCCGAAAATTGGGCTGGCATATTTCTATCATTTTGCGAAAGGAAACTATAAAAAAATTATATAAAAAAATTAAAAATACTAAAATGGACTTTTTGATTAATTCCTCCAAATCCAAATCCTCATTGCTCACCAAAATCATTCCCATTCGGGAAATTGTCGCCGGTGAGGCATGCGCCAAATTGACGCATTCAAAAATGAAATTCACATTTTGCCCAAATTGAATTCTTTCGCCCGAGGGAATTGTCAAAAGTCGATTATCGTCCAACACCGAATTCAATGCCTCAATCCATTCCGGGTCAATGTCACCATCGCAAACAATCCAAGCCGGCTTAGTTGGATTTGTTGTGACCATTCGGGCGGCCAAAGTTAAAGTGCCATCTGCCCATTCACGGGTATCTGGCTCCAAATGTCCCAGCAAACGGGAACGAGGCATCGATTTTGGATTCATACTAAAAAGAAAAATGATGATTAAATTTAATGAAATATTTATTTGGATTAGAATGGTTCTAAAATTTATCCTATACCGATCAAACCATATATTCAATTGAAATTTCATCAAGACGCATCATTTAATTCTGTTTTTTGGCTTGGATTTAACCAATTTAAGTTTTGAACCATTAACCAAAATGGGTTTAAACCGTTTAATACCCTTTAATTGTTGACCAAACCAAAATGGGTTTAAACCGTTTAATACCCTTTAATTGTTGACCAAACCAAAATTGGTTTAAACCGTTTAATACCCTTTAATTGTTGACCAAACCAAAATTGGTTTAAACCGTTTAATACCCTTTAATTGTTGACCAAACCAAAATTGGTTTAAACCGTTTAATACCCTTTAATTGTTGACCTCCCATAACAAATTATATACCATTCAATGCGTCCATTTTGACCAGCTCTATCCAATTTTGGTTATACATATGGTTTGGCAATATATGACAAACATACTTTAAACGAATGTTATTATTTTGGGCTTTCTATTAATCAAATTATATAAAAAAAAGAATTAATTCCATTTTCTCTTTTCCTACCTGAACACATCGACTGCTTCACCAATTGAAGAAAGAGCCATTTTGAGTAAACGCCATAGTGTGGATTTGCCCGAACCCGGTGGCCCAACAATAATTATGCCAATTCTTTGCCTCAATTGTTCATACAATTCAAATAATTTGTTCATTTGAACATCGGTGATATTCGAGAATTGCAATTGTTGGGCAGCTTTTTGTAAATGTGGACGAAGTTCATCGAATTGCATCTACAAAATTGGATTTTTTAAATGGAATTCCACCAATCGAATTTACAGCTTGTTTTGGCATTTCCGGGAAAATATCCTCCAAAAGAACTTTAAATCGTCTCGCATCCGCAAATGTCAATTTTGAAAGAGTATTCAACTGTAAATTTTGCAAAACCAATTCAAATTCCTCTTCCGGTGTTAATTTTTGTATTTTTGCGGCAGTCAATTCCAGCCGTTTTTTGCCAATTGCATCCGAACATCCCTTCAACACTGTTTTCAATGACCTCAACCCCCAATCGTAATGTTGCTGTTGGCTGAGCATTTCTTTGGCCAGCTCAAATGTTGTCACCAACTTTTTGGCCAACACTTTTGCTTGTTGGAATCCCTCGGCATAGAGGAGTGTTTCGGCAATTTGTTCATTGTCTGGGACGGACATTGCCACTGGGCGGAATAATTGTTTCAAATTGTCCGGCAATCTTTGCCTTCCTCCATAGCCTTTTCCGGCTGGATTCATTGTCACAAAAATTGCGGAATTTGTGTCCACTGGCACATTATGTTCTCCAATTCGACAATGTGCTGCCTTCACCCGGACTGCCTCTTGAATAATTTGGACTTGACTGGAAACGGCCGAAAGGACGCCCTTGGCCAGACGATTGAATTCGTCGAAGCATCCCCAGGCGCCGCATTGGATTAGGCCAACAAAAATGCGGCCAATTGCTTGCACATCAATGCCCTCATCGCAATTGAATACAAGCACCTTTTTGAGATGGTTGAATTAATATTCTTTTTCTAATTCTTTGGCTATTTAATTAAATTAAGGGACTAGGAAATTTAATAAGGAGGATAAGATTTTGGAAAATATTTTTTTAAATTCCAAACAAAAATTAATAATTTAATTATAGTATTTTTAAAAAGAGCCACTTTCTATTTTTGCCTAAAACATTTTTATCTTGAATTAAACCACGGAAAAAATATTTAATTTTATAAAAATTGTTGTGATAGAAGAGGCGTGCATATGTATATTAAAAAGTAATAAACAATTAAATAAAAATGATATTTTATAAAGTACCATTTTTAAACTTTGATTGAAAATTTTTTTATTGTGGAAAAGGAAAATATTATATAATTATATTCATCTGAGCTTTATAAAAGAATATAATTTTAAATTTTTTTATTTACCTGTCTACCCATCAATCCGGCCAATGCTTTCACTGATTCAGTTTTGCCAGTTCCAGCCGGCCCATACGGATTACCGCCCAAACCCATTGCCAATGCTTGGGTCAACGTCAAATAGCATTTATCCGTCAATGGGGTATGAACCAATTTTTGGGCATTCCCTTGATATTCATAAGTGTAGGGAAATTCATATTCCGCTTGACGCACAACTACCAAACCGGAAACCTTTAAATCCAACATTTATTTGGAATATAATACAATTCAAATTACAGAAAAAATAAATAATTATAATGTTTTAAGCATTTAAATGAGGGTTGGTCCTACATTCCCAAACCATTTAACCAAAATTGGATAGAGTTGGTCAAAACGCATTGAATGGTATATAATTTGTTATGGTTTGGTCAACAATTAAAGGGTATTTATTAAATGGTTTAAACCCATTTTGGTTTAATGGTTTAAAACTATACTAGAATTGGTTAAACCAATACCAAAACATAATCAACTAATAGGTCTTGATTAGATCTTAATTTTAATAGAAGTTTTTATGGGTCTGGGATTCTGAATGAACTTTTATTAATCTTTTCGGCCATTTTGATTGTTCTTTTTTTGCCAAATTTTATATTTCCATTTCCTCTATTAATACCAAATAAAAACGCAATTGTCTCTGCCAGGTCCAACATCCAATCGATTGATTATTCTCCGCACTGATCAGCTGATCCAACACGGCAATGTGATGGATCAAATCCAAAATCAATGCTTTCAGCTTTATTTGAATAATTTGATCATCAATTGTTGTATTGCTTAATCGCTCTAATTGGGCGGAAAGTTGCCGTCGATAGGCGACCAATTGTTCGGTGGGACTTCCACCCAATGAGGCCAAACATTTCTCCACATCACTACAAAAGCGGATTTCCTGTCAAATTTTCTCCCAATTAATTCACAATTTCCTTTCACGCTTTTATACCTTCTGCAAAAGGAATTGGTCCGATTCAATTGGCCGAAAATCTCTGCTTTCAGCCAATTTTTTAAGTTGTTGATTTTCTTGTTGCAATGAATGTAGTTCATTCTTCAAATTGTCCAATTCCCTTTTTAAATGGCCACAACTGTGGGTGCCCAAAATTGGCAAATGAGGATGCGGCCTGGGTTGATCTATAATTGAATATTTTATTTAATATTCCATAGTAAATAAAGTCAACAGAATTTAAATTATTTTAAATTGAGGTTTACCCTCCTAAATTCACAAACCATCTACCCAAAATTGTTTAGAGCTGGTCAAGACGCATTGAAATTTTTTATGGTTTTGACAACAATTAAAGGGTATTAAACGGTTTTTTAAACCCATTTTGGTATGGTCAACAATTAAAGGGTATTAAACGGTTTAAACCATTTTAGTTTGGTCAACAATTAAAGGGTATTAAACGGTTTAAACCCATTTTGGTTTGGTCAACAATTAAAGGGTATTAAACGGTTTTATCCCATTTTGGTTTGGTCAACAATTAAAGGGTATTAAACGGTTTAAACCCATTTTGGTTTGGTCAACAATTAAAGGGTATTAAACGGTTTTATCCCATTTTGATTTGGTCAACAATTAAAGGGTATTAAACGGTTTAATTTAAAGCCATTTTGGTTTAATCGTTCAAAACTATTTTAAAATTGATTAAACATACGCCAATTGCCAAATCATTCTTATTTAAGAAATCTATTGATTGAATTCGTATACATACCGTTTTAATCTTTTTAACAATTTCAATCTTTTTCAACAAATTTAATATTTCTCACATTCCATTTATTTTAATCCGATTACCTGATTCCAAAAATGGTTGCGGCTGTTGGCCTGGACAATAAATTTCCGGCGGTTGGAGGAAAATGATGGCCAACAGTGTAAGCCAAAGAAATGCGGCACCAATGAAGGCATATCGGGCCCAATAGCCTCCATTGGCCAAATTGTGCCACTTCATCCACCAAACATATGTCGATGTATTTTTAGGGCATTCTTTCAAAAGGGAGATTAATTTTATATTATATTTTTAATAATATTTTACGGTAGATAAGGAACTAAATTTGCGTAATTTTATTGAGGAATTCAAAGAGAAAGAAGCCAAAAATGGCAATGATAGAATGGATTATAGAGATTTGCGTAAAATGCCAAAATTAATTGGAAAAGACA
Organism: Pratylenchus scribneri; assembly: GCA_030063045.1. Lineage (NCBI taxonomy): Eukaryota > Metazoa > Nematoda > Chromadorea > Rhabditida > Pratylenchidae > Pratylenchus > Pratylenchus scribneri. Next base: position 351,820 of record JAQSEB010000029.1, read on the forward strand.
AATAAGAAAGGATGGATTTGGGAATGCCAAAGAATGGATATAGGAAGAAGAACGTGTTCATGGATTTGAGTAAGAGGAATATTTCGGTGGGGCATGGATTAATACCAAATGCCAGAATTTCAAAGGAACCCGAAAAATTTAATATGATTTTCCATGGAATAATTTTCCTATTTATTCCGATTCAAGCAAATGTTAAAATAATTAACACAAAAAAATGTCCAAAAACAATTTCCAGGATACATTATAGAGGAAGAGCAAGAAGAAAATTCGGAATTCCAAAATTATTCAGAAATGGGAAGAAGAAAATGAAGGGATAGGAAGAAGCACACATTTTACAAAAACATTTCCTCAAATATGTTAAAAAATGGAATAAGAATAAATTTGAATGAAGAAGCGGAATGAATGCCCACATTCATCTTATTTCTTATGTAAGACAGAGATCCGTCGTCCTTGCCTCTTGACGACACAATGTTAGTGATTATGGGATTAAGGATTAATTATGTTTTGTTAAATTTGCAAAAATTTAATAATTTTATGAAGGAATGCAAAGAGGAAGAAGCCAAAAAGACTAGATTATAGAGATTTTGGAAAATGGCAAGAATTAATTCTCAAAGAGAGAATGGGGGTGTTTTGAAAATACCAAAGAATGGAAGTGGATAAGGAAAGGATTTTGGTGGATTTGAAATGGAATATTTCCGGCTTATTAGTATAAAATACAAAGTAAATGAATTAGGCGGATTAATTCTGTTTTGTTGAATTTGCCAATCCCCTAAAATCAACAAAATGGCTTCAATTATATGAAAATGTTTGAGAAGTGGGCTAAACCCCACCAAAGCCATTTCGCCAAAGGGCTTTGTGATGACCACATTTTATTCACTCCACTGGCTCTGCCTTGTTTGTCCCATTTCCTCTTTGGCTTTGGCTTCGTCCCCCGAGGGGAAGGCACAACATCCAACCAACCAGCCTCCCCTTTAGGCCATCTTCTACTCAAATTTCTCTGCCCTCCGGCGCCAATCCATCCGGCCAGCCACTGAAGCCGGCAAGTGGCCAAGCTCATTGCCTTCTTTTTCACAAAACCCACTCTTTTCCTCCCTTCATATTTTTGCCTTTCTTTGCCTCACATTCGTAGCACAACTGGCTTTCGGGCCAAATGGCCATGGCAAAAAGGGGCAGAATGGGGACGGATAGATGGATGGGCACCCAAGGGAATTTGAAGGGTTGGAAGAAAATTGATGAAAAGAAAGAAAAGGAAATGAAATGAAGGGGAAATGGGGGACTTTGGTTTAGTTTAATAGTGGTTGGCAGAAAAATGTCCCTTTGGGGAATGGACACGAAGGGCATTGGAATGAATTGGCTGCCATTTTATGGCATTTTTTGAATTTGACATTTGGCAGATGGATGTTTGCAAATTTGATGAGAAAAAAGTGGATTAAGGCAAATTGTAAAAGAAATTTTTGGATTAAAGGAAGGAAATGGATAATTTGATGAAAATATTTTGAAGAGTAAATTATGGATGGCATTTGAAGAAATGAAAAAGTTTATTGGATTTTTATGGATTTAATTTTCTCGAAAACATTAAATTTGCCGAAAATTTTTGTTTTAAAAATTAATCCTTTTTTGAGGCCATATAATTTGTCAAAATAAGGCTTCTTTAATATTCTCCTATGTTCTAACTAATAAGTAAGAGTAAATTACTAATCTAAATCTAACATCAAAAATAATTTTAAGGCTAATAATTTTCGCAGCCCTAAAAATGTACAAAAATTGAGTAATAACTCTGTAATCTATTGACATTTTTGAACATTTTTTATAGAGCTAAATGGTCTTAATAAAAATTTCTTAAAAAGTTCATCAAGAGGTAAAGTAATTTAAATGCAAGGCGGTTGGCTACTATTAAAGGGGCTATTAATAGAGAAAATACCATTCCTTTTTTAATATTATCATTCCACTGCTTACTTGTCAAATGAATCCCAAAATGGCCATTGAGAACATCCAACTTCCAATACATTGGCCAAAATTTTCAATGAGTACAAAATAAACAATTTGGAATTGGCCCAAATTAAAATTGGAATTGGCCCAAATAAAATAAAAGTTTAAAATGAATGACCAGATGGAGCCAAAGGGAAAGGCGAAAAAATGTCGACAATAATAAATTTAATCCCAAAAAAGTTTATTTACATCATCTCTCAATAATCCCCTCATAATAGGGTTTTGCATATTTAAGTGATTTTCAAATTTGTCCTTTTTTTGAAAAAAACAAATGAGAGAAAATTCCAAATTTTTGGGCAATTCATCAAACCGATATTATATGTTAAGTAAATTAAAAAATTGCCACCTTTTGTGAACTTTCAACGGCTAATGCATTGGCCAGTTTCCAATTGCGGTACTTTTTATAAACAATTGGGAATTGGGCCAAAATAAACGAAAATAGGAGAATTGATGCCAACCCCATGGACTTGGCCAAAAGGGAAAAAGGTGAAAAATTCCCTCCCAATGTTTACAATCTCTCAATAATCCTCAAGGGTTTGCATATATTTATACGAATAAAATTTGTCCTTTTTAACGAAAACATTTTAAATATGATCGGGTACATTTAATTTTGAAATTTTAAAAATAAATTCATCATTTCATTCAAGAATTAAGCAATCCATCATTGTCGTGTCCATACAATTGATTTCGGAAAGAGCGCAATCCAAACCAGGCCAACGGAATTGCCTCCAAAATGGCGAGGATGATGAAAATGATGCCAACAATCTGAAAAAATATGTTCAAAATTTGAATAAAATCCAATTTAGTACCATCCATCCATGGGAAGTCTTCTCCTCAGCAGCAGGCGGACATGGACACGGAGAAGGCGATGACGATGGAAACGGGGAAGATGAAGAGGAAGAAGATGAAGAAATTGTGGGGGTGGAAACGGAAGGGCTGGATCTGAACGAAATATTTCAATAAAGGTGTTTCTGATTGTGGATCTGGATTCTGGACCTTACTATTGGAAGTGGACTTAACAAGGAATATTAACCAATTCGAGAAGCAAATAAACCATTCGAGAGCTCAAAATGTCCTCTAATAAATGATTTAGCTATTATTTTGAAAAAAATTAAATGATTTATACAAAAGCTGCTTTTCCTCCAAAATTCGAATTACAATTTTTTATGCTTGAATTTCATAAAATTTAGAATGCCAAAATGGTAGAGGTGACTTTGTGCTTTAAAACGATTTATCGCTTTCCCCAAATTGGTTACTTCCTCGGTGAGTTATGGGTTATGGCCAATAAATTTGACAAAACAGTGAAATGTCCCCTTTCCCCTACCTTTTGCTGGAAGAAGAGGAAGGTGAAGTGGCAGAAGTTGCCTTGGTGGAAGTTGCGATGGTTGTTGGCGATGGGCTGCTGCTTGAATGGCTTGTAGAATGTTCGGTGCTCATTTTGGTGGTCTCAAATGGAGTTGTGATGGCTTCGGTGGTAATTGTTGTTGGTATGGTTGAAGTTTTATGGCCATGGTCATTGAATCCTTTCATCAACCCATCAAATTCCGCCGGTGGAGTTGGAATCTTTTCAGGTGAACCCTTTAAATAACATTGATTTCACTTTGAATTAACTTTTGATTTTACCAAAAATTGGCCTAGGCAAATTATTGGAAAAATGCAGACCAAGAAAATAAAAAGAAAATATTTCATTTTTTTAATTCTTGGCAAACACCAATTTTGGATTGAAATAATGAATGAAAAAGAATGTTGATAATTCTCCGCTTTTATGTTGTTTAGTGTTCCTTATGAATTCGAGCTTATGAATGACTTATTATTAAAAAAAAAGAATTATTCAACAAAAATTGCTTCCACAAAAAGCCATTTTTTTCGTTGTTCCATTCATTGGGCCTCGTCATCCTCCTCCAATAAAATATTATTTTTTGCCTAAATGGAATTCGCCAACAAATTTTTGACATTTACAAATTTATCAAAATAAAAAATGATTATGATTAAAATGTTAAAATAAAATATTTTTATAAATTTGTTTTCCATAAATCCAATTCCAATTTTTGTTTTTCTTCCATTTTTGTCCAATTTTCCATCATTTCCATCCATCCATTTCCATCCGCATTTTGCCATCTTCTCAACACCAATTCCGGGTCATTTTTATTCTCAAATCGAAATTCTGTTAGGGCCAAATGTTCACGGGTGAATGAATTGTCCATCAAAAATGGATGCGCAAATTGGAAGAAAGAGAGGGGAAAATGGAGAATGAAATTGGAGGGCTGGCGACTTTGGAGGAAATCCTGTTGAATTTTGAACATTATTTATAGTTGAATTGAAAATTTATGTATTTAAATTAGCCTATCAAACATATTAAGCCAATTATAAATTGGGAAAATTATTTTAGTTTATTTTTAGCCAAAATGGCCGTATTAGTGGAAATGTCCAATTCCCATGGATCTTTGAAATTCCAAAATATCTGAGCTCCCCATCTTCTTGTCTCATTAGGCCAGCAGCATGAAACTGTTTATTTTATAATTAATAACTCATCAGAAAGAACAGAAGCAATTTTAATGATTTTATTATCAAATTAAAGAGCTGATTGTTGGCTATTAAATTATATTAATTTTTATTTAAATTGGTTCAAAAATGATTAAGTTGTGTACAAATAAACATTAAAATTTCGCAGAGATCATTTTAAATAGCTTTTTTTGAACTCAACTTCTTAAATTCCAGAGTCTACTCTTTAATATGATAACAAAATCTTTCAAGGTTCGGTCTTTGCTTATTTATGGTTATACGGTTCATCAGACTTTAAATCAAGCAAATAATTGACTATTCGGTAAAGCTTGATAAGCTGAGTTCGAATCTGTAAAAATTTTTGTTCTTTAAGCATTTCTGGCCAAGTTTTATTACCATTTAAATTAATTTACTCCTAAAAGTGAATGGACCATTCTTTGGTCAAAAAATTTTCAGAATTTATTTTCGGTCATGTCAAATCTCATTCGAAGCGTTTCGACGAGCCGATAACTAATCTGTCATTGATTTCTCAAAATGCTCAAAATAAATAAAAAAAAAAAGTTGTGGCTAATTAAATCTCATTGAAATGTGTTGAAATTGGGGAGTGAAGGCCGAGCTCACATATAGGAATCCACACTGTAAACTGTAATCCATATTTTCTTTGCGCGAGTGTAATGTGTAACTTTTTATTTATTACTACAAAATTGTATGATATCGTATTTTACTCATCAAGATGCGTCTATTGTAGGAAGTATAATAATTTTTTGAAAATTTTCGCCCCATGGGGGACCTTTCATATATGCAATATTCAAATGGCCATAACTTGGCCAAAGGTGCTTTAAGATAAATTTTTACAGATTTCAGCTCAGTTCCTCAAGCTCTATCGAATGTTATATAATCTGCATGATTTAAAGCCTGGACTATATTATAAACCAATTTTACCATTCGATTGCTCCTTAATAGAGGGGTCATTGTACAAAATTGGAATCAAATTCGAATATGTTCCCATTTATATTTGTTGGGCACGAACTTGTTTGATCTGTTCCACCAGCAATGTCCATAAACTGAAAGAGAGGATCAAAACACTGGCCTTTTTATTGTTGTTTTCTGCTGCATTTGGGGAATTCAGCCAATGCCTCAATGGCAAAATGTCCTCTCCCATGAATGCCCCATTTATTTCCAACATTTGAACATTTCCAATTAACAATGGAAAAAGTTTGAAGATTTCATCGAATTTCCCATAAATTGTTAATTTTGATGGGGCATTGGAGAAAAGTGCCAAAATTGGTGCCAATGAATGCAATTTATTTGGCCAAATGATTAAATTTATATTGGAAAGGAGTGGCCGAATTAATCGCAAAAATTGGAATATTTCCATGTCCAAATATCTATTAATATTTTAGGATCAAAATTAATTTTAAATATTAAACCTAATTATGATATGTTCAAAACCGAGAATATTTGCCGGAATTGGCCAATGAAATGCAATTGGAATTTGTTCATAATATTTTCCGACCCTTCGCACTCTCAACCGTGCCTTTGAATGTTTTTGCCAATCTCGAAATTGGTCAATGGAATCAAGAATCAATTCTGGCGCAAAATGGCCTCCTTTTTCGTGCATTTTTTGATGTCCAATCGCGTGGAAGAGTCGACAAGCCAAACTCACATTTTGGCCCAAATTAGGACGGTCAACAAAACTCAAAATGTCCACCCAATTTTCGACTGGCAATAAACTGCTGGGACAATTCGAAATAAATGACCAAATATTTTATTTTCCAAACATTGCATTTCGATTTTCCAACATTGTTTTCGATGAATGGAACAATTAGTAAAATAACAATTCAAAATAAAAATATATTAATTCAATGGCTTAGTTGAATAAGATTGAACGGAAAAAAATCAAAGATCAACTAAAAATGTGTGCAAAAAACATTTTGCCATTCAGAAAATGATTTATCAAAAGAAATTAGTATTAGTCCCACTATTCCCAGAATCTCGGGTTGTCGCCTCGATATTTGCCTCCATCCTCCGATATTCGTCAAAAAAATTATAAGCAAATGATATTCTAAATGTATGAATGACATCCCGAAAAACATTAATGGTAATTGGTAACTTAATTCTCCAATGACATTCCCTTTGAATGGCAATTCACTTTCCCTATTGGAAATAAAATTTCATCAATGGTACTTCGTTTTAGTGGATAAAGATATTAGAATCAGAATCAGAATTGGCGAAATGACAGTTTTAAGGTTTTGGACCAAATGCTTTTGGAGTTTGGACCAAATGATCTTTGGACCAAGTGTCTGGAAGCCATCTCAAGGACAAAAGCAAAATTAATTATTAAGAAAAACACCCTTAAAGAAAAGCAAACTTATAAAAAAAATCACGACTCTTATTAGGGAGGGTAGAATATCATCATCGAATATTCAATGCTCTATCTTAAAAACCTTAAATATTAGGAAAATTAATTTTCATTGTTTTTAATTTCAATATTTTTATTAAATTTATTTATTAAAATATTTTAAAGAACAAAATATGATAATGAATTGAAATTAATGTGAAATTGTTAACAGCTTCCTGTATCCCCCGTTTTCTCACGCTGACGACGATTTTTGAACCAATTTGCAATCTGTGAAAATGTGAATAAATTTATAATTTAAAAATATTTTGAATCAAAATTTTATCGCACAAGCCTAGCCCAAACTTTTATCGTTTGTAACAACTTATAAAAAGAGAATTCATTTTGATGATTTTATATGAAATTAAAGATCAGACTATAGGTTTTCTAATTATATAAATTTTATTTATTTTATTTAAAAATTGATAAAGTTGTGGCCAAAAAACCTATAAAAGTTTACATAATATAAATTTTTAAATAGTTTTTTTGGCCGCAATTTCAATTTTGAAATATTATAGCCAAAAGTCTGCTTTTTTATTTATTAACAAAAATACCAAAATTGGTTCATGCTGGGCTATTTTAACTGGCACAAATTGAGGCGAATGAATTGCCACCCACCTGTGTAGTAGAAAGTCCAGTCCTTCGGCCAATTTCGCGTTTATCCTCCGCCGATGGATATTTATTCCGCTCGTAGAATTCCTTCAAAATCTAAATAACAGAAAATATAAAATATTTCAATAAAAATTAGTTTATTACCTTCCTGTCGCCTTTCCTAAATGAATAAACCAGCTCATCTCCATCCCAAATGCTTTTTGGCGGTGGGAATTTCTTTCGAATTCGATATTTGTCCACCGGCACCAATTCTTTCACCTTCCTTTTCCTTTCCTCTTCATATCGGGCCGAGTACCTGGAAAATCCGTCATTAAATCAAATCAAAAAGGAAAGAGTACGGTAAATAATTTATTCACAAATTTTAAGCCAATTCTAAATTATGTATTCATATCCTGTTTAAAGCCTATCTCCTAATCTAAATCCAACCATAAACTTTAACCTAACCCACAACATTTTATTTTAGTGAAAATATAAAAAGTACCCTAAAAGCAAACAATTTAAAAGGTATAAATTTGATTTATGATAATTTTTCCTTTTTTGTTCTATAATTCTTATTAGTTATTAATTATTATTGCAACTATCTGCCTTTTTAATTTTTTCAGATATGACCAAGTTATCTTGCCTCAAAAATACTCAAAATTCGACAAGGAAAATTTGTGATAAATTAAATATTATTTTATTTTTGTTTTGTCAAAATTGGTGCTAGCGCGTTTCACTTAAAATGGTCGTTTATTCTCGTATTTCAATTTAGATGAATTAAACCAAAAAACCAATGATGTTTTCGGATTCAGCGTGTTGGAAAACCCTTGAAACCAGTCTTAAAGCATATATTTATAAATGTTAAACTATCAAAAACATTGATTGTTTGAAAATAGATGCTAAATCAAAAACATTGTTATTTTAAGTGTTTTAGCAAAGATAATTTATGTTTTTAAATTGGTTTTAGATTTAGAGGTTTTGCTACATGCTGAATTCGAAAACAATATTGTTTTTTAGTTTAATCCATCCAAATTGTAATATAAGAATAAACGACCCTTTTAAGTGAAACGCGCAAACACGGTCAAAAATAAACTGACCAAAGTTGAACCAATTCCGGATGATGGGAATGATCAAAACGATTTTCGGCCATCACTTGGAAAAGTGTGTCGAATAGGCCTTGATGATAAAGGGCAAATAGGTAGGCTTTAAGTACGGTGGATGATCGAACGCATGGATTCAGCAAATCCTGATTGAGCATGAACATTTTGACAAGCCTTTCGCCTTCGCCCCATTGGAAAAGACATTGGCAAATGAAGTCAATCTGCTCAAAAAGATGGAATTTTGGGGTATTTTTTAATAGAAATTGGAGACTTGTTCTTGATGAAATTGATGGCAAAGCCAATTATTTTGATTGGGGTTATTGTGGTCCAATTCAATTTTTAAACAATTTGACATTGGCAATATTCTTGGCATTTTCTCTGAATTTAAAATTTATCCAATGATAAAAATCTGGGATACTGGACGTTTATTTTGGTCATAGATCAACAAGGAAATAATCAATCTAGGAATTGGCCAAATACCATTTTAAAGCACAAATGTCTTTTATAATTTGGTATTTTTATACTTTGTGGATTCGAGCTCAAAAAATTTACATATCTTTGGATGTAAAAATACTCGGAATTTTTGAAGATATTTCGCTTTTTAGGTGTTTTAAATTTTAGAAAATGATTAAAGCCATTTTAGAAGTTTTATAAGCTTTGGAATTTAGGGTTTTGAGGATTTATTGTTTTTTTAAAATTAGTTGATTCCTTATTGAATTATTGCCAAAAGAATTGCACAGGTACTGACTGAAATTTTTTGTTTAGGATGGAAATGAATAGTGCAAAAATGCAAATTTAAGGATAAAGTAAATCCCCCTTCGCTTTATCCTCATCATCTGTTTTGCCAAAATTCATTCTCTCAACGGTCAATCCCCTCATTCCCATCCACTTCAATGCGCAGCTAAACGGAAGGGAAAGGCGGGGCCAATGGAGGATTTGCCTTTTCCTTTTCCAATTCTTAAATAAATCTGCCTCTGTGGTTGAAATACCGTAACCATCCCCATCATTTGCCTTTTCCACAAATAATTAATTGGCTTTGCCCAACGGAAAGCAAATGCCAATTTTGCCGACTCTTTGACTTTTTTGTTGTTTTTGGGCTCTTCCCGAGGATAACAATTATTATTTTTGGGGGCACAATGTGTGATTGGAGGAAAGAGGATGGCCCCGAGAATTGGGCTCAGATTTCGAGATGGCATTTTGTGATGGGAATAATGTTGGCAAAAAGAAAGGTTATTCTTTGGTGAAATGATTTTTGGTTGGGAAATATGAAGAATGGCAGACAAATTTTGGATTTAGTCGATTTTGTAAATTAAGCAAGGTTAAATGGTAAAAAATGATCCAAACTATTCCAAACATTCCCTAAATGTATTTTAGCCCTTGGTTATATTTAATTTGTCGGATATATCCAAATTTGTAATCGGCTGAATTTACCTCTAAAAAACATTAAGAACTTAGCTAATTTTGATGATTTATTCAAAAATTATATAATAAGCTGTTTATTATTGAATGATATTAATTTTATTTAAATTTGTTCAGATGTAATTAAATTGTTCACAAAATAATCATTTCAAATTTTATAATGGGTTAGCGAATTATTCAATGGTTTTTTAGGCATTATAATTTCGACATTTCTGAATCAATTTAATAAAAGATAAAGCTAATATTATTTTATAGCCAAACTCTTTAATTTAATAACAAAATTATCAAAATTGGCTGAGTCCTTGATGAATTATTATAAACAGAGGTAAGTTGTAATACCCTGAAATTTATTTGTAAACTAAAATTATTCAGTGGCAAATTGCCCATTCCATTGTCTAATACCCAATTTTGTGTCCTCAAATGTGTAGAAGGAATAATTTCTCCTAGAAGTGTGCCATTCCCTTCCACCCATTTATGCCAATTTTGACCATGCAATTGACCTCACAACCCCCTCCAAAACCCAGCTATTCCTCCGCAACAAATTCATTATTATGCAACACCTGCAGTTGAGCCCCAAAATAGCAATAGCAGATGATGAATTTGGTGAAAAGTGCAACAGATTAGGAGGGGGATGGGGTCGCGCATTGTCCCCAAATAATTTGCTCTCTTCCTTCCTTGGCATTTTGATGAACAATGCACAAAATTGATGCTCCGTCCGGATGGCATTCCCTTTAGGAGGGTGAGGGGGCAAAGATTTGGTCATCAATTAATGGACTAAAATAAAATGCAGATATATTTTTTGGTAATTTACAAAAAGAGAATTAATTTTAAAAAATATTTCCATGTTGATGAATGTTTTTTGGTCAAAAAACTATCAAATCAGATGGTAATATTTTGGCCAACTACTAACCAATAATCTTACCTGAATTTAGGCCTTAAAAGCTTAATCATAAGTCAATACATTTCATTATGGACATGGACAAATTATATGGCCTCAAAAATAATTTTGTTGTCATTTTGTAAAATAATATTATTTTTTGTTGGTCAATATTTTCATATATTTGTACACAAATTTATAGTAAATTTCCATTCCATTTCCATGCACATTCACTGTTTATTTTTGTTTGCCCAATTCGGCCATCTTCAAACAATAAACCAGCCTGGAAAAGTAATATTTGATTTAATGGCATATTAAATTTGGTTGTCACAAGCCATCCAGATTGCCGAAAAATTAGTGGAATTGAAAGGCAGCCGGGACCGAGCATTCCTTTCACGAAATTCAATGCAGTCGGGAAAGCTCTTTAAAAGTAGATGAGATAATTTGGATTAAACACATTTGGATTTTTGGATACCTATGAAGAAAATATTTTAAACTTTCAATTTTTAATTCTGAAACTACAAATCTTATATTCAATAGATAGATCTACTCAAGATTTATCAGTTTCGGTTTTGTTTAACCAATTCTAATTTAGTTTTGAACCATTAAACCAAAATGGGTTTAAACCGTTTAATACCCTTTAATTGTTGACCAAACCAAAATGGGTTTAAACCGTTTAATACCCTTTAATTGTTGACCAAACCAAAATGGGTTTAAACCGTTTAATACCCTTTAATTGTTGACCAAACCAAAATGGGTTTAAACCGTTTAATACCCTTTAATTGTTGACCAAACCAAAATAGGTTTAAACCGTTTAATACCCTTTAATTGTTGACCAAACCATAACAAATTATATACCATTCAATGCGTCTTGACCAGCTCTAACCAATTTTGGGTATATGGTTAGTGAATTTAAGACAAACCCTAAATCATTATAATTATTTTGATGTTATCTACTCTTTTTTCACCCCCAAATTAAAATATTTTCCTTTTTACTTACGAAAGGCCATTTTCTCTTCTCCATTGTTCCCCACTCCCACCGTCGATTTCTTCGCCTCCTTCTTCAGATGAAGCAGTCGATTTTTGGCGATATTCATTTTCCCCGAATATTGGCCTCAATTCTTCCCTGGACATTTGCCTTGGAGGGTCGATAAATTGTTCTGTTGGAATGCCAACCGTCGACAGAGGAGGAATTGATGGCCAAATTCGAATGGGGGAATAAATTGAAGGAATTATGGAATGGGAAGGGGCAATTTGGAGGGGATTAATTTGGTGGGAAGAAGGAAAAGAAAAAGCATGCAAATGCAAAGGAGGGTGGGAATTACTTTGATGAATAATTGATGGGGTCGTCGATTTGTTGTTTGTGCTGTTCATTTGCTGGTTTGACCCAAATTCCCCATTCTTCCTCCAAAAAGTTCTTCTCCCACTGCCATTGCTGATTATAGTTCTCGCTGTCGATTGCTGCTTTTCCTCTTTTTTAACCATTTTTGAATCAATTTTCTATTAATGTGACCTTAAGAATGGTGTGATTAAATGATAAAAATTAATAATTGAATATTTATTGGAATTATTTTGATCAAATTGACATCAAAATTTGATCAAATAATGATTTTATTTGTTCGAAATGTCGAAGGAATGTGTTCCCATTCCCCAATCATATTTATTGGTTCATTAATTATCAAATCATTTGCTGTTGACAGCCGCCAAATTCCATCTTCTTCCACTTTTAATGATTGCCCCCATTCCCCCGTGTTTTCATGCATTTTTGTTGTTTGAGACTTTGTTTATTTAGTGCTCTTTCTTTGTCTTTATTTCCATTGCTAATTTTGCTTTGTTCACCATTGAATGTCACTTTTGTCTATGTAAATAAAAAAATTAAAAATAAATTAAGCTCAAGGCGAAGAAGAATAGATTTGATTTGACATAAATGCGATCCATGAAAACACCTTTGTCATTCACATAAACCACCTGTTGCTGTTTTTGTTCACCCAATTCCCCCCCAATTCAATTGATTAACAATTATAATTCCCCCAACCCGCAATAACCCGTTATTCCAATTCACCCTTTGTCCCCTTTTTATATATATTTTATTGTCCAAATTCAAACTCCAAATTATCGGTGAAACAATCATTTTTTGTCCAATAAAATATATTCAATTAATTCAATAAAAATTCCACTAAAAATGAATGTTTTTTCCATTTTAATCCATTTCCTCCTAATATTTTCTATTTTTGTCATTTTCACATGCGCAAATGACGCTGATGACACAAAAGATGAAAACAATCCGGCAACTTCACCATCGCCTTCCGCCATTGTTGAATTCCTAAAAATGCGGGCAAAAATGCCGCCAAGTATGCAATCAAATTATTCCAATTTCTTTCAATTTATATTTTTTAAAGAACAAAAAGCTCCTAGGGTGATTTGTGAAACAGTCGAACAATGTCCATATGGAATGCGATGCAAGGGAGGAATATGCAAATAATTTTAGCTGATTTATTTACTGCTGCCATATTTTTCAGTAAATTTTATAACAAATTGTTTTTAAGAATTAATAATTGGCATAATAAAAAATTGTATCTCAATGAGCTTTTTCTATAGCTTTTTAATAAATATTAAATATAATTTTATTAAAAATATTTTAAAATTCTAATTTTCATTTTTATGTTTAAAATCAGGCTGACCCAATTACCCTATTAATATGGCATTTGCCATATTTTTGAGATTTTGGTAATTTGACAAATTTTCTCCCTGTGAGACCATTTTTGGCTAAAATTTTATTTGTACGGGCATATTTGCCGATAAAATAAAATAATTTAAAAATTTACAAATTAAATATTTTTAAATCAAATTTCTATTGATTTTTAAGAAGCAATTCCAATATTTTATTTATTTACCATATCTTTGAAAAATGTTGCCATATTTTTGACAAATTTTTCCGGGTTTTTTGAAAACTTTTTGAAATAAATTATACAAATCGAGGCGTCTCAATGAGTTCTATTTTATTTTTATATGCTCTCACCCGCCGGTGAGAGTACTACATTCTCTTTAGTTAGGCGATTCTCGGGTCTCGGCTCCGAATAATTTTAGAGCGGTATTGAGAAGAGCAATAATGGGAATGAGAGGACAATTGGGCAAATAAAACAATTATATTTAATGCGGGAGAATGCATCCATTTTACATTGATCGTTTTTACCGATTTATTTTTAAGAATTTAACTATTTAAATAAATATAAATTTTTATCACAAGCCCAGGTTACTGTAGTGAAAAAATTTTTATTCATGGCTAAAGTTCTGCTCAAAGTATCCTTTTCTTGAAAAATGCAATAATATTTGGGGGTGTTTGTCATCCCCGCGGGGACAGGCTTCGGGGACGGGGATGATCGGGGATTTGTTTATTTTTATCATTTAAATTAGGCTTCATGTTGTTACTGTGGAGATGTCTTTAGCTTCTTTATTTAAATTTTCCCTCCCGGAGTCACAAAAAAAATGTGTGCAAAAATATGTTGACAATTTGATGTTATTGTCAAAATGTTTTAAAAATGAGAAAACTGTTCAAAATATTTTGAAAAGATATAAATCGTCAAAATATTTTTGAAATGAGTAAAATTCTGAAAATTCAAAGTCAAAAAAAAATTCAAAAGATTTTGAATATAATAGGAAAAAATCTATTCAAAATTGTTCATATTTTCAAAATATACCAACTTCTAAAATATTCTGGAAATAGATAAAATTCTGCGAAGATTTTGAGAATTCAAAAATTTTTAAAATCTATTTTCACACTCATTTTCACAATCTTTTAAAAATGAAACATAAAATGCTTCTTGAAATCTTAAATTTTTTCAAATTATTTTTAGAATTTAATAATTTTGAAAATTTTTTTAAATCTTATTTTCACAAGATATCTTGAGAATTTGACTAAAATATTTTCAGAATATTGCAAATTTTCAGACATATTTTAGAAATTTATGCCAATTTTCAGAATAAGAATTGTATTTAGAAAATAAAAGATAGTGTACTTTTTAATGCTAGACGATCAGAGATGGCTCTGTCTATTTCCTCCTATTGTGTGCATCTCATAACATTTTTTTACCCTTCAGCCCATATAGCACCCAGATTTATAAGAGGGAGACATGGCTGCTGCCCCACATGGGGCATGCTTCAGGCGTATTAGCCTTTGGGAATGGACTCGCGCCAGATCCTAAGACTCCCGAGTGCGCGGGATCTTGGGATTCTCGAGATCCTGGGACACCCGAGTGCGCGGGATCCCGGGATTCTCGAGATCCGGATGCGCGAGATCCTGGGACTCCCAAGTGCGCGGGATCCCAGGATTCTCGAAATCCCGAGTGCGCGAGGATATATTAATTCATCCTTGCAATATGATGAAAATTATTTCTCCAAATATTCTGAAAATGATTGGCATTTTGAAAATATTTTTGCATATTATTTTGACTAGATGTTGAAAATAATGTCTCGAAATATTTTGAAAATGATTGTAATTTTGAAAATATTTTTCCACACTATTTTGAATAGATATTGCAAATATGGTCCTAAAAGATTTTGAAAATGCACAGAATTCTTAAATTATTTTCAAAATTCAAATAAATTTTTAAATTCAATAGATTTTCACTAGATTTTTAAAATGAAAATGAAAAAAATTTTAAATATCTTTTCAGAATATAAGTCATTTTTAAAAAATTCTCAAAATAATGTGCATTTCTAAAGTGGTCTAACTCAGAAAATTTGGTGAATTTTCAGAAGATTTTCAAAATTCGGTCCCAAAAATGTGACTCCGGGCTCTCTTCCTCACCTTTTCCCTGCGCTTTTGGCTCTTCCTTCACTTCATCATTTTCCTCTAATGGATGATTGTGATTTCCGCCGATAAAAAGTCGACCATCAGTCAACCGATAAAGGGCAACCATTTTGCAAGGCTCTTTCAATTTATTTAATGATTTTCCTTTCATTTTACAGCTCATTTCAATCAGAAATTCTCCATTTTTGCTTTCATTTTTGATTAAAAAATTTTGACGACGAAATTTGCGCAATTCTTTTTTATAATCCTCCAAAGGGTCAATTTTCTTAATAAATTTCCATGCTTTTCCTTTTTATCGACATAGTTATATTGGTCTGCAATTGTTGATGAGGCAGAAATTTTCTGTTTCTGATTATGGACATTCTCTGCTGATGATTCTTGATTGAGGTTATTGACTGCGAAATTTGTTGTTTCCAAATATTCTTCTTTTTCCAAAATGGGCATTTCATCTTAAATTTATAATTTGTTGAGAATATTTAAATTTAGAAATTAAAAATGCTCAAAATGCAGGCTTTTAAAATGTTCCAATACCAAAAAAAACTCAATTATTTATTTAATATTTATAAAGTTTAATTTTACCCAATTCGTCATCCATAACAAAACTTGTTGTTGTTGACATAAGAATTTAAAAATATTTGATGTTGGCTAAAATTTTTAATAATATTTTTGTAAATGTAGAATTAATTAATTCTCATTTTATTAAGAGCGGAGTACGGAGAATAAAAATAAAACACTGATGAGTGAGTGAGTGATGGAGGATGATGTGATGAAGATGAAGATGGAAATGAAGAATGGAAGAATTCGATAAATACCCTAAAGGCCATTTTTGATTTTATCTCATTTATGACCTTAAAAGGAAAATGCTGGAAGGCAAAAAATGAATCTTTTATATGGAAATCTTTCACCTCTAAAATTACCCAAAAATATCAATTTTAACATATTTTATAATAAATTTATTTTTATATCTATATATTGTAAATATAAATATTTCTATGGTTGAATGAATTTGATCAACAGATCAACAAATTTCAAAAGTCGCATTCTTTAATTGATTTTCCTTCATTCGTTTATACCAAAGCCAAACATTGCCGGAATTCATTCATAAAGGCGCAAAAATGGAGTATTCTGAATATTATTTCCCTGACCTTTTCCAGGGAAATGAAAAACATTATTTTAGATGATTTTATGATTAATCAATTTTGGGTACAACATATGGTAATTTTAAGAGGAGGGGGGGGGGGGGGGGAATCTGCACATTAATAATGCCGAAAAATTAAATAAGATTAAATATTTAAAAAATCGGCCAAATTACAATAAAGGAGTGTCCATTTTCTCAAGCATAAAATTCATTCAAATTCGTGGGAAAATGAGTCGGTGGGCAAAATATGAGACCGTAACCGTATAGGTGATTCCATTGTTTTGTGCACATTGCCGACAAATAAAAAGACCACAGGCATATTCTACTAAGCAATTATCTATGGGAAAATTTGTTCTTCTTCTTTGTTTAGATTTTATAATTGGTTTTTTTTTGTTTTATTTTGATATTAAGATTTGCCCCCAATGCGTATAGTTGCCCCGTCAGTCAAACAGTAGAAGGACATTATGATTTGAATAACCTCTACAAAAAATTAGACCATTCTTTCCGAACCAATATATTTCCTATTGTTATTACATTTTCACTCTTCATTCACACTCAAATTTATCAAAAATAATTGGGAATTTGAGGATAAGAGCGAGGAAAAAGCATATGGCCAAAAAAGGAACTAAAAATACTTTCCTTCCAGCAGGCTAAAAATGAGTTTAAAAAAATTTCATTTATTTTATACATAATTTTGTTTGTTAAATTTTTAATTCAATCACAATAAACAAAAATATTAAAATATTAATAATTTGACATCCAAATTTATCAAAAATCATCTAAATTCATCCAATTTCTTTTCATCAACCTCGAATTCGATCGGCGCAATTCAGAAAATCCCTGGAAAGTGGAAATGAGAAATTTAACATAAAATAAAAAAATTCTACCAAATTTGTTTGCCAACAACATAATAAACATCTTTTGGCCGAGTGAAACCGTTAAAATTGGTCGAAGTCACTCGGGTATAGGCACCTTAAATGAAAATAAATTATTGAATAATTTTGATTGGTTTACCCATATCCGAGTAAAAAAGCCAATCTCCGGGTTGAAGTCGTGGTTTTGGGCAAAGTTGCTGCAAAATTTTTAAATAATTTTTTGAAAATTTGCTTCTATTTTACCTCAACTTGATCCCGGGAATCGCAGGTTGGCCCCCAAACGACCGAAGGGAATTCTTCTTCATCATTGCGAGGCTAAAAATTGAAATGGAAATAAAATAATTATGATGGAAATGGGCTCACAAAAAGTGGTTTTCCATTTGGCACTTTTGTGAAAAGACGTGAAGAAAGGCAACTGAACGAGCCGTAAACACCATCATCCAAATAATACCTGCAAAAATTAGCCATTAATTCAATTAAAAAACTAATCTTTCCGGCAAATCTAACCGGAAAACACAAATGTTTCCGGAAAAAACTAATCTTTCCGGAATGAAACATAAATCTAATCGGAAAACACAAATCTAACCGGAAAACACAAATGTTTCCGGAAAAAACTAATCTTTCCGGAATGAAACATAAATCTAACCGGAAAACACAAATGTTTCCGGAAAACACAAATGTTTCCGGAAAAAACTAATCTTTCCGGAATGAAACATAAATCTAACCGGAAAACACAAATCTAACCGGAAAACACAAATGTTTCCGGAAAAAACTAATCTTTCCGGAATGAAACATAAATCTAACCGGAAAACACAAATGTTTCCGGAAAAAACTAATCTTTCCGGAATGAAACATAAATCTAACCGGAAAACACAAATGTTTCCGGAAAACACAAATCTAACCGGAAAACACAAATGTTTCCGGAAAAAAATAATCTTTCCGGAATGAAAAATAAATCTAACCGGAAAACACAAATGTTTCCGGAAAAAAACTAATCTTTCCGGAATGAAACACAAATGTTTTTATATCACTAGATTTATTTTAACATCTACTATTACTAAATGAATTCTGTCCGTGTGTGTGTGTGTGTGTGTGTGTGTAAATATAATGCCAAAAAATTAAAAAATTTAAAAATTAGATAAATTGTCATTTTTAAAAAATTAAAAAAAACTAAAAATGTTTGGGAAAATAAAAACAAAATGTTTGGAAAAAAATTCAAAATGTTTGGGAAAACAAAAACAAATTGTTTAGATGAATAAAAAGATAAAAATTTTATGAGAAGAAAATCATAAAATAATGGAAAAATAAAAACAGAAACTGTTTGAGAAAATGTTTTGGAAAAACAAAATCTTTGAGAAAAGACAAAAATTAAATGTTTGAGAAAACAAAAACAAATGTTTGGAAAACAAAAACACAAATATTTGGCAAAAAAAAACACAAAATGTTTGGGAAACAAAAACATAAAATGTTTGGAAAAAAAACAATGTTTGGAGAAGAAAAACAAAATAATATTTGGAAAAACAAAAAACATAAAATATTTGGGAAACAAAAACACAAAATGTTTAGCAAACAAAAACACAAAATGTTTACGAAACTAAAACACAAATGTTTGGGAAACAAAAACATAAAATGTTTAGCAAACAAAAATACAAATATTTGTCAAATAAAAACAAAATGTTTACGAAACAAAAACACATTTTTTTACGCTTGGCAAACAAAAACGCAAATATTTGGCAAACAAAATAAAATGTTTGGGAAACAAAAACGTAAAATGTTTGGGAAAACAAAAACATCAAAATGTTGGGGAAAACAAAAACATCAAAATGTTGGGGAAAACAAAAACATCAAAATGTTTGGAAAAACAAAAACATCAAAATGTTTGGGAAAACAAAAACATCAAAATGTTTGGAAAAACAAAAACATCAAAATGTTTGGAAAAACAAAAACATCAAAATGTTTGGGAAAACAAAAACATCAAAATGTTTGGAAAAACAAAAACATCAAAATGTTTGGAAAAACGAAAACATCAAAATGTTTGGAAAAACAAAAACATCAAAATGTTTGAGAAAACAAAAACATCAAAATGTTTGGGAAAACAAAAACATCAAAATGTTTGGAAAAACAAAAACATCAAAATGTTTGGAAAAACAAAAACATCAAAATGTTTGGGAAAACAAAAACATCAAAATGTTTGGAAAAACAGAAACATCAAAATGTTTGGGAAAACAAAAACATCAAAATGTTTGGAAAAACAAAAACATCAAAATGTTTGGAAAAACAAAAACATCAAAATGTTTGGAAAAACAAAAACATCAAAATGTTTGAGAAAACAAAAACATCAAAATGTTTGGGAAAACAAAAACATCAAAATGTTTGGGAAAACAAAAACATCAAAATGTTGGGGAAAACAAAAACATCAAAATGTTGGGGAAAACAAAAACATCAAAATGTTTGGGAAACAAAAACGTAAAATGTTTGGAGAACAAAAAGCAATAATGTTTGGAGAAACAAAAACAAAACAAAATTGGAGAAACAAAAATACAAAATTGGAAAAAGAAAAACACAAAAATTATCGGATGAAGAAAAATAAAATATTTGGTAAAACCAAAAAAAGGAGAACAAAAACAGAAATATTTGGATGAATAAAAATATAAATGTTTGGGGAAACAAAAACAATTTGGAGAAACAAAAACATAAATGTTTAGGAAAAATGTAATGTTTGGGGAAAACACAATGTTTGGAGAAATAAAAAATAATTATTTAGGGAAAAACTCAACGTTTGGAGAAAAAAAACATAAATGTTTGGGGAAATAGTAAAAATATAATAAAATATAAATCTTTATTTACAGATTCGAACACTCAAAATTTGCAAAAATTTTAAATAAATTACATCTAGATACTCTGATTATTATTATTAAGTATTTAATTTTTATAATTTTTAATGTCATTTAGCAAGCGCTCGGGAGCCGCGAAGCGGCGACCGAGCGCTTGTATTGAACTATAGGAATTGCCCAAATAATAAATTAGGGTATTGTAAAAATATCAACTCCCCAAAATTACATGAATGCGTCATCATTGCTATTGTTGTTTCCATCCTCCACATTTTTGGTCAATTTTTGCACATTCACCCGGGTTGCCCCAATCACCATGGCGCACACGGAACTTGGCGAACTGGCAAAATAACGGCCTGGTTCGGCGATGATCTCCAATTTTTGTTGTTGATTGTCCTCCTCGCTTGATTGGTTGTTTTCTTCCATTTCTTCCTCATCTTCTTCGCCGAATCCAAAGCCAGAATCCGTTGAAATCTTTCGTTGAGGTGAACTAGCTGTCAAATATTCTGCGGGGAAGTATTCATCCAATGCTTCGCAAATCACTTTTGACACCTACACAAAATTATAATAATATTTTATCCAAATTTATATTCGAATTCCAACCTCCTCAAAGAATTGTTTCTCCTCTTCGCAGCCCGGAAATCCTCCACCCAAATCCAAAACATGCATTCGATGGCCCAATTCCTCTCCGAGTTTGAACAATTTTTGGGCCATTCCAATTGCCTCTCTGTAGACAAATGGATTCTGGCAGCCACTGCCCACATGGAAACTGTGAAAATATTTTTTAATAGAATAATTTATTTTCGAACGAGTATTCAAATGTCCAAAAAGGTTAGATCTGACATATGACCAAAATGATTAAAATAGTTTAATGGAGGGTTTGTGTCCTACAATCACAAATCATATACCCAAAATTGGATTGAGCTGGTCAAACGCATTGAATGGTATATAATTTGTTGGTTTGGTCAACAATTAAAGGGTATTAAACCGTTTGAACCCATTTTGGTTTGGTCAACAATTAAAGGGTATTAAACGGTTTATAAAACCATTTTGGCTTACTAATAGCTCAAAACTAAATTGAAATTTGTTAAACCTAAAAACAAAATTGAATGATGCGTTTTGATGAGATCTATCGATTAATATAAATTTTATGGTCATTAAAATCTCTTCGACATTTTCAAATATATTTTTTAAAATTTTTTAAAACTCACGAAATTCCAACAATTGTCATTTCCATTTCTTTGGCAATGGCCAATAGCCTTGGAGCATCATTCAATGGATGGCATCCAAATTTGATATCCAATGGGCGTTTTGCACTTTTGTCTGTTACATCAATTCGCAAAACCATTCTATATTGGAATAATGCCATAATAAAATTAATAAATATTTTCAATAAAATTACTCGGCATTTGGGTGCACTTTCTTCATTTTGGCCAATTCCTCGACGCAATCAAATGTGAATCTGTTGATTCCCCGTTGTTGTGCATGTCCAATGAATTCTGGCGTTTTGCAAGTGTTCGCATAGATCACATCCTCTGCTTGACCAAATCCATTGTCCAAAATCTTAATAAAATTATTTTCGATAATTTTTGAGTCAATCATTATGATTTCCATAATTTTTAAAATATTTTTTGATGGTTTTTGGCTTTACCCTTTTCACCCTTTCCTTTTAATGTCAATCCCTTGGCCATTTTCTTGGCCAATATTCTCCCCATTAAGGTCCCATTCTCTCTTAAAATTCTCCACACCCCATCTCTTTTGTCGACATGGCCTTTCCCGGCCAAACCTAGAAGCTTTTTCTTATTTTGCCATGTTTTCGAGGAAAATTTCATTAGAAAAATACAATAAAAACTAAAATTAACTATTTTAAAATTGCACAAAAGATATGCCACTTATTCTTCGATTTTTTCTATCTATATATTAGCTAACTATAAATAATTACCCTCTTTTTAATATTAAATTAATTAAAAAATTAAATTGGTGTATTTAAATCCCATGGGCTTTATTCCAAATCCAACCAAGTCAATTTCCTCTCGGCTGGCACAATCGAATCCGGCGCCCATTTTGGCCAATGCTGCCACCAAAACTGGGTCATTGTTGCATTTGACTGCGAAGAATGGCTTCACCCTTGGCATATTTTGCCGCCATTGATGGAATAAATGAACGACGGTGTCCACATTGAACAAAGTGAATGCTTCATTCTTTCCTTTTTGATTTCGCGTTTCGGCAATTTGCTTTGCCATTTGCCAATTTCCTTCATCCACCAATTTTTGATCAACCACGAAAACTTGTTCAATGCCGAATTTCACAGTGCCAATTTTGTCCTCCTCCAATCCTGGCATTTGTTTGTCCATTTTGTTGGGCAAAATTATTCCATTTTTTCGTTCAATTGGCATCGCATTTTCGGCAATGTTCAAAGGGAATAATTCAATTTTGTTTTGGGACATTTTAATTCTTTTTTAATTTTTATTTCTCGATTTTTATGTTTTGATAAAATTCTTCAATTTCTGCTCTCCTTAAATAATATTCCTGGGTTCGGTCATCAAATTACATATTTTTGCACTTTCTAAATAAAAAAATTTATTTAATATTTTTTTGCCAATCATACTTATTCATTTAATTTCCCTCCTCCTCTTCGTCATTGGCCATAAAATTTATTTGTAATTTGTGCTGCACTTTTCTTCCAATTTCCAATCATTTTTTAGTCTTATAGTACAAAAATACCAAAAATGGACATTTTTCCTTGAAATTTGCACTTTTTGCGATCATCAATCGACCAAAAATTAATCAAAGAATTCGTTCCAATTTCTTGTCTATCAAATAAAATAATTTATGGGCAATAAAAAAAACTTTCTCCAAATTTGCACTTTCATTAATTTTCATGGCATTTACTCATCAATCAAATCCACTCTGGCTTTTCTGCCACCACTCAACTTTTTTGGCCAAATTGGCCAATTCCAAATTTGTCCTCCTCAAAACATCGTCAACCTCAATTTCTCCCCTCAATGACTTTGCTTACGTCCATTCGGCACTAAATTGCCCTGGACAAAATTACGGTTTACTTTCTTTCGGCTTTTTCTTCCTCTTTGCATTTTACACAAATTAGTTTCCCCTAAAGCCAATAATAATAGGGAAATATTTTTTGAAATGCCTAAAAATGCTGAAAAATGGCGAAAATATTATAATGATTCATAAATTTACCCAGGCAACCCTTATTATTCATTCGATAGATGGTTCAGCCAATTCTAAGTTAGTTTTGAACCGCTAAACCAAAATGGGTTTCGTTTAATACCCTTTAATTATTGACCAAACCAAAATGGGTTTAAACCGTTTAATACCCTTTAATTGTTGACCAAACCAAAATGGGTTTAAACCGTTTAATACCCTTTAATTGTTGACCAAACCAAAATGGGTTTAAACCGTTTAATACCCTTTAATTGTTGACCAAACCAAAATGGGTTTAAACCGTTTAATACCCTTTAATTGTTGACCAAACCAAAATGGGTTTAAACCGTTTAATACCCTTTAATTGTTGACCAAACCAAAATGGGTTTAAACCGTTTAATACCAGCTCTATTCAATTTTGGGTATATTTAGTTTGTGAATTTAGAATAAACCCAAATTAAAACATTATAATTATTTTAGCATTATTTATTTTTTCGGCATCCTTTTCGGCAACTTAAATAGTATCCATATCTGTAATAATAATAAAAAATATTTTTCAGCTATTTTTCTTCCCTAATCCTCTCATTTTATTTTCTCTATTCAAAACAAATCCTTTATTCTCTCTTTCTT
The DNA here is from genome assembly GCA_030063045.1 of Pratylenchus scribneri. NCBI lineage: Eukaryota > Metazoa > Nematoda > Chromadorea > Rhabditida > Pratylenchidae > Pratylenchus > Pratylenchus scribneri. The sequence continues at coordinate 376,145 of JAQSEB010000029.1, forward strand.
TTTGAAATTGCCGCTCCAATGTTCTCTTTTTCCTTCCAAATAATGAAATTATTCTTTTTGGGTGAATGTCCTCAAAATATTACGTCACATTTTGTTTGCCACCAAAATTAATCCAATTAATTCCCTTGTCCCAATCTGTGGCCCAATTTTTAATTATTAAATCGATGGCCAACAAAATTAATCCATTCTCTCTTTTTTTTCCCTTTTTTTCATCCATTTTTTCTGAAAAGCCAAATTTATGTATTCGCCGCCCCAAAAGCATTTTCAGCAGCTTGTCATCAGCCGAGCATTTTCCCATTGCCAGCAGTTTGTCCGCTTAATTTCGCACTAATCCGATTCCCAGATGGTCCCCTCTCCTTTCTTTTTTTTTCCCTTTCCGCCAAAAAATTTGAAGGCATTTTTATTTCTGCAACCACATTTTGCTCTTCTTTCAATTTCGTAGGATTAAATTTTTAAAAAAATTTTAGCATTGACCAAAAATTGTACACAAATTTCAAAGAATGGGAACGGCGCACAGCAGCGAATCGGAAAATTCCAAATTGTCATTGGCCGATCGACGATATCGAGTCAATCATTCAAGAGGTCATTAATTGGGACATTTTTTGGCATTTGCCAATATTTCAACTAATTAAAATTATTAATATTAATTTAATGAATTAATCTTCTATTTGAGCTATCAATGATGAATATAATTTTTTCATTTAAAAATATTTGATTGAATTTAATTGGCCATAAAATTTTGGCCAAATCTAACAAATTTTGTCCTATTTTTCCACATTTTTAGTCTTTTTTATGTCAAATTCATTCTTTCATTAACTAAAAAAATAGCAAATAATCTTTCGAATTGACTTAAAATGAATTAAAATTTAGCAGCGGAAGCTGTGAAAAGGCGGAGCACCCGAAAATTGGGAAGTGTTGCATTGGAGGTGAAAATTGGTTAAAAAATAATGACCAAACATTTTGTCCATTTTTTGACAGTTAAAACAACCAAATAAAGAATCTGGAACAGAAGAAGCCGCTGGCACTTCACTACAATTTTATCAAAATGAAGAAGCCGACAATTCTGCTGATGAAGAGGAAAAGAATACGGTACCAGAGGAGGAATCGAAGGAAGAGACAAAAAATGATGAGGAATCGGCTGCTAGAAAAATTAGCAGGTAATTGAAAGAAAAATAAAATTATTTATTTTTTTTGCGATATATTTAATTGCTAAAAAAAGTTAGAATGGAATTATTTTAAAAAGTAAATAATAACAAAATTATAATAATGGTTTAAGTAGAGTTTGCCACCAACATTCACAAACCAAATATACTCAAAATTGGATAGAAACTGGTCAAGACGCAACACGCAATGAATGGTATATAATTTGTTATGGTTTGGTCAAAAATTAAAGGGTATTAAACGGTTTAAACCCATTTTGGTTTGGTCAACAATTAAAGGGTATTAAACGGTTTAAACCCATTTTGGTTTAGTCAACAATTAAAGGGTATTAAACGGTTTAAACCCATTTTGGTTTGGTCAACAATTAAAAGGTATTAAACGGTTTAAATTAATGGTTCGAAACTAAATTAGAATTCTGTTAAACCTATACTAAATTTAAATTGCAATTTTTTTACAAATTAAATTTTCCATTTTTTATTGAAGACAACTTCGAAATCGACGATTGGGCAATTTTCAATTGACTCGCACTGAGAATGCGGCAAATGCCACAATTCTGTTGACAAGAACCCAAAGGGTTTTGATTGAAAATTGTTGGAAAAGGGCAAAAAAGGTAGTCAATGGACCCTGAATTTTATTTTTAAAATTAATTAATTTTTTAAGGGAGCAGCTGAAGGCGGAATTGGCACTCGAGTTTTTCACACAGTTTTGATTGCCCAACCCGATATTAAACTCCTTTTTGGACTGGAAAAAGTGCCACAAGGCAATTTAATAGAAATTGCATTACAATTTTTATTTAAATTTAGGCCGTCTAAAATACGAAGGACAATTTCGTCGTCATGCTGGCTTATTGAATAGAGCATTGGAATATATTGTGAAAAATTTGCAATATACGGACAAATTGGGACATCATTTTCAGGTGAAAATTCTATTTTTAATTGATATTTAATTAAGCAAATAATTGTTTCCGGAAAAACTAAACATTCGGGCATGTGTGGAATTAAAATTAAGAAGAGATTTTTAAGAATTTTATATTTCAGCCCTATTTTTAAACGAATTATATTAATTAAATTTAGACTTTGGGCAAAAAGCATTGTCAAATGAATGGTGGCCGCGCATTTCCCTCTCATTATTGGGATGCCTTCCTTGAATGCATAACACAAAGCGTGTTGGAATGCGATGGGGCCAGTGGTGGTCGACAACATCGATGCAGGGAAACAGCAATGGCATGGAGGAATTTGGTAGGGAAGACCAAAATTAAATAAGGACATTAATCCATACTTACACAGATTTCATTCATTGTCCAACAAATGAGGAGGGGATTCGAGGATGAACGATTGTTAAGGAAGCGATTCTCGGCATCGTTGATGGGAATCCGAGGAGTGGCAAATAATGCATTGAATGCTGCCTACAATAGTGGAAGTGAAAGGACAAAAAGGGTGGCCACTGGTCAGTATCAGTATTCATCCTAATAAATCAAAATATTTTCCACTTTTTCAACGAAAAGTCTTACGAAATTCCATATTATTATTATTTTTATAAGAAAACTTTTTTCTAAAAAGGATAATAAAAAATGCCAAATATATTGTTCTTAGATTTATATCCATTTTTATGTCAATCTTGGTAAAACCAATATGTGAATGTTGTCATTGCAAAAGCAAATATGAATGAAATAAGGCTCAAATTCGTAGCTAAAACTTTCCAAAAATAAACTAAAAATTTTTATTCTAGATAAGTGCAAAAAAAAGTTCACTTTTTTATTTTTTTTCCTAATAAAATTATTAATTAGGTCGTCCTCGTCCCTCCATTGTTCACCAACATCACAGCCATGGTTCATTGGGTTCGCTTGAAATGTTACCAAACCAATATTCATTGCCTATTGCCGCATTTTCTTCAAATAATAATTTTGGTGTGCGAGGACGAGCCTCTTCCGCCATTTCCCCTTTGGCATTAGGACAACAATCTTCCAAAGGAAGTATTGGGCCATCAGGACAAGAATCTTGTGAAGGTAAAAATTATGGAAAATTAAGAAATGCATTTTTGGTTAACTAAAAAAATGTGTTTTCGATTAATTAAGAAAAATGTGATTTCGATTAACTAAAAAAATGTGTTTTCGATTAATTAAGAAAAATGTGTTTTCGATTAATTAAGAAAAATGTGTTTTCGATTAACTAAGAAAAATGTTTTTTCGATTAACCAAAAAAAATGTGTTTTCGATTAATTAAGAAAAATGTGATTTCGATTAACTAAGAAAAATGTGTTTTCGATTAACTAAGAAAAATGTGTTTTCGATTAATTAAGAAAAATGTGATTTCGATTAACTAAGAAAAATGTGTTTTCGATTAACTAAGAAAAATGTGTTTTCGATAACTAAGAAAAATATGTTTTCGATTAACTAAGAAAAATGTGTTTTCGATTAATTAAGAAAAATGTGTTTTTGATTAACTAAGAAAAATGTGTTTTTGATTAACTAAGAAAAATGTGTTTGCGATTAACTAAAAAAAATGTGTTTTCGATTAACTAAGAAAAATGTTTTTTCGATTAACTAAAAAAAATGTGTTTTCGATAACTAAGAAAAATATGTTTTCGATTAACTAAGAAAAATGTGTTTTCGATAACCAAGAAAAATATGTTTTCGATTAACTAAGAAAAATGTGTTTTCGATTAACTAAGAAAAATGTGTTTTCGATAACCAAGAAAAATATGTTTTCGATTAACTAAGAAAAATGTGTTTTTGATTAACTAAGAAAAATGTGTTTTTGATTAACTAAGAAAAATGTGTTTGCGATTAAGTAAGTGTGTTTTTGATAAATAAGTAAAAAAATAATTACAAATAATTTCAATAATTCCAATAGACGAACAATTTTGCCATTTGATGTTGCACAGCGACAATAACAGTGCTAGCAATTCTTCCTCGGCCAGAAGCGCCTCTTGGTGCGCGGAAGTGAGCGAAGGTCAATTGAGGCGATTACAAATTAGTGGGGAAGATGGGAAACAGACGAGAACGGCACGAAGCGATTTGAATATTGATAACAATGAAAGTAACAGCGAAATATTTTATACACCAAGAATGGCACGAAATGAATTGATCATCAACAGTCCAGGCAGGAATATAGCCACTTTTTCCTTAAATTACCCAAAAATTCAGTTGAATCTACCGTCGACCCTCCACCAAAACAAGCAATTGCCGCTGTTCAACTTCTCTTGAATGCGGCTTCATCTGAAGGTCATATGTTGGAGGTGAACAACCGAAATGCGCCACCGGGTATTTTACTTACGCGACATTCATTCTCGGAATTTGCTGGAGGAGGAGGAAATGATGATAGCCAAAATATTCCTGCGGAAAAGGCGGCGGCAATTGATGCTTCCAAAAAACTTTTGGGATTGGCCCAGGCTCATTTGAATAATGGGGCAAATGGTGAGGCCGATTCAAACAGTCCAACTCAACCGAGACGACTTTCGGCATTGTGAAAATATCAAAAGAATACCCAAAATTAATAAATTTAATTTTGTAATTTTTTAAATAAATATTTCATATGCAAATTTTGCCATTTATTTTCCACATTTCCCTCACATCTATATTGGATTGTGTTTGTAAATAATTAGTTGGGAAAAAATATGTTTGGAGGGTGCGGATTATTTGTTTGTTCAACCACTCGATTCCGGTAACCAATCCGTCCCCCTCCCTTCGTCCAACTCTTTTTTCGCGCAAATTTTCTGTGTGTGCTTTTGGATGGACATTGGCCACTTTGCAGGCGGAAATGGAAAGAAGGGGAAGACCAGTCAAGCAAAAATGTTGTTCCCTCCTTCAATTCGCGCTGTGGCCAATTGACAGGCCAATTGGAATTTTCCCCCTTTTTTGCATATGTCCCGAAAAGGAAGTGCGAACTTCTTCAAATGGATGAGGAGATGAACATATTTAATCGGGATTGGGAGAAAAACATAAATTCCGGTTACAAATATTCCAACTCCAACTTTTGTGATTTTCTCCCAAAACAAATCTTTTCTTTTAAACAAAAACACTCAACAATGAAAGAAATGAATGAATGGATTTAGTGCTCCATTCAAATCCAAATTCATATTAATATTCTTTTCTTATAATTTTTATTTCCAAGGCCTAAATTATGTTTCGTATCCTTCTTCTGCTGATCCAACAATTTTCCCCAATTTTTGGCTCACTTCTTGTCCAACCCAAAATTTTGGTCCCCAATCGTTCCAATATTGATTTGCATGCCACAATCAGCCAACTTGAATCAAACATTCCAAATTATTGCAATAATTCAAAATTGATCGAACAATCCGGGCTGATTCGAGCTCCAATGGGTCAATTTTTGGGTTTTCCATGCAGGTAAATGTAGAAAAATAATGAAATTTTCGATATTAATTAATTTTTTAAAATTTGATACCATTATATTTTAATTTTAATGGATTTGGATGGACTTTTAGAGATTTATTTGATTCATTTTATTATCGGGATTTGATGAAGTTGCTAAAAGATATGACCAAAAAAGCGATAAAATAGGCCAAAATCCTCTGTAATTTTCTTTTTTTTCCACATAACTTTATGACAAATTATGATCAATAAATTTTATAATAAAATTCTCTAAACCATATAAATGTAAATAAATGAGTTTGATATTAAGATTGGCCATTGTTGAAAATAATATAGCCAAATTTGAATAAAAATACCAAAAACATCCATTTTTAAAGCAATGAATTCTATCATTGCCGTTGGCAAAGTGATGGCTACAGAACATATCGAAAAAATTGTCGGGCTGGTAATTTTCTCGGATGGAATATTTTCCATTAATTGGTTCATAATAGGTCTGGTTTATGATGTCATGGGCACACAAAATTGCAATTATGATTACAATGTGAAGGGATGCTCCATGAATCCAACTGGCATTGGTTTGCTTCAAAATTCGTAAAAAAATCATTTCCCAAATTCAAAAATAGCAGCAAATTGCACCACCCGAGACTTTGAATGTCCTCTTTCCGAGGATTGTGTTCCACTGTCCAAAAGATGCGATGGCAATTATGATTGTTTGCTGGAGGAGGATGAGCAAAATTGCCGTGAGTCGCCTCTTAATTCATATGTTACAAACAATTTCAGAAATTAGAAAAATTCAGGAAATAGAAAATTCGTCTTAGAGCCTTCATAGAGACTTGAGCATAGGTTTAATCGCCTCTCAACATTGTCGATATGAAATTGAATTGCGGAACAGTGAAAACTTATTTTCAAAAACTGAACTATTTAATCCAAACCGCTTTTGTTTTGTTAATTGTTTAATAAGCCTTGACACAATTCTAAAATTGAATCATAAATTAAATTGACAAATCCAAGTCAAATGAGCCCCTATTTAGTTTTCACAAAAAGCTAGAAACCGTTATTTACAAAATCGGCAAGCCCAATTTCTAGTTATTTCCAAAATTGTCTGCATGAAATTCCCCCATAATTTCTTTCCATTTTCAGCGATGTGCAAGGCGACACATTTTCCTTGTGTTATTTCGGAACAATGCATTCCCGTTGGTTTATTTCTCACAAATATTCAGTTAAATTGGCCATTTTTTAGTTGGGCCAAAGATGCAATGGAATTAAGGAATGTGCGGATGGGACGGATGAATTGGATTGTGAAAGTAAATTAAATTCTTAAAATATTTTGTTCAAATTTATAATTAAATTATCCACTAAAAGATTGTGGCGCCGGCAAATTCCTTTGCCGAAAATCGGGCAAATGCATTTCGGCCAAGGAACGTTGTGATGGATTTGCGCAATGCCCAGATGGTAGAATGGGGAAATAATTTGTTATTTATAATATCTCATCATAGCATGAACCATTTTTAATGATTTCAATTATCAAATTAAAGAACAGAATTATGGCTATTTAATTAAATTAATTTTTTAAATTGATTCAGAATTGATGTAGATGTAGATTAGACCAAAAAAAATATTAAATATTCTTTACTAGTATATTTTAGCGAAATTTTCATTGATTTTTTTGGGCAAGACATATTTAATTATGAACAAATTTTATTAAATTAATTTAATTAGATAGCCAACTATCTGAATTTTATTTTAATTGAAATTTATTCATCAAAATTGTTTCAGTCCTTGATAAGTTATTAGGCGACAAATTGAAGCAAATCCAAATAAAATAATTGAGAAATAAAATAATTTTTATTGGTTCAGGAGAGGATGAACAACTTTGTAAAAAATCACGCATTCTTCTTGGCCCCCGAATGTTTTTATGCGAATCTGGAAAACATCAAATTCCGCAACAAAATGTTTGCGACGGAATTGTGCATTGTCCGGATGACGCATCCGATGAGAAATATTGTCAAAGGGCAACCAAGGCACCGCCGTCCATTGAATTCAAAATGCAAAGGTAGAAAATATGTAAATATATTCTCGAATTAATTTTTTCCCAGTCCACTGCCATTGCCGACACAACCGACACAATCAGCCGCAACATCGGTTGAGCCAAAAATGGATCAGCATAAAATTGCATTTGATCAGCCAAATCAAATGGAAATTGGCCAAACTGAACAGCAAAATGTCGATGAAATGCCGAAAATAGCTCCCATGCAACATTCACCCCCTTCGGTACCATTTCCATCGGCATCCGTAAAAGAAATGGAAGAAGGCGACAATTTATTGCTTAAGGGGCAACATCAAAATGTGCCAACAGATTCATTTGTAGAAAAAAATTAATTAAAAATTATTTTAAGGAAATATTTAATTAATTGAAAATATATTGAACTTGTTGAAGAATACATAAAGTCAAAATAAATAATTATAATGGTTTAAAGGCGGTTATAATTTTGTAGAGCTGATCAAGACGCATCGAAATCTAATAGTATATAATTTGTTATGAATTGGTTAAAAATTTAAGTAATTAAATGGTTTAATTCGATTTTAGTTCGAAACTATTTTAGTTCGAATTGGTTAAATTCAAGCTATCTTGAAGAGGCATATTGATTTGAAGGTTAGGAATCTATATACCTCTGAACCTTTAAAACTTTTTGACAAATTAAATAATTTCCAAAATATTTTATTATTATTTCAGCAAGTCAATCAAAATCAGCCAACGATTGGTGCTTCATTCCCTCGGATTTCATTTAATCCACCTATGCCTCAATTAATTGTACAAAATCCGATGCCAATGAATGCAAATATGATGATGCCCAAACAGCAAGCAATAATTTCACAGAAACCCAAATCATCTCTGCCGAATAATTTGGCAAATATTGGAGTAGAAGTGAATTCGGCATCGCCGCCAACTTTGATGATCCAAATGTCGAATCTTAAAAAAATGTTTGCTTCAACGGGGCAAGCAGCCAAAATGATGGACACAGTATGCCGATAAGAGAGAAAAGAGAATCTAAATGATGAATTTTCCCGCAGATTCCATTTCAATTCCAAAAGCCACAAACAAAAATGGAGCAAAAGCCAAAAACATTTGTTCAAGGGGATTTTCAAGCCGGTGTTTGGAATGGGACGGCATATTCTCAGAGACAACAGAATCCATACGCTGAGGAATGGTTTAGTCAATTTGGGCAACAACAAATTGAGCAAAATAATTTGGTCCAAGAAGAAGAGAATGGACAAGTGAGTTCCCAAAAATTTTTTTGTTACTTTTTTTGTTGTCTTTTATAAAAAAAGCACACCGAAAACACATTTTTCTTAATTAATCGAAAACACATTTTTCTTAATTAATCGAAAACACATTTTTCTTAGTTAATCGAAAACACATTTTTCTTTATTAATAGAAAACACATTTTTCTTAGTTAATCGAAAACACATTTTTCTTAATTAATCGAAAACACATTTTACTTAGTTAATCGAAAACACATTTTTCTTAGTTAATCGAAAATACATTTTCTTAGTTAATCGAAAACACATTTTTCTTAGTTAATCCAAAAACACATTTTTCTTTGTTAATCGAAAATACATTTTCTTAGTTAATCGAAAACACATTTTTCTTAGTTAATCGAAAACACATTTTTCTTAGTTAATCGAAAACACATTTTTCTTAGTTAATCGAAAACACATTTTTCTTAATTAATATAAAACACATTTTTTCAAAAACACTTTTTCTTATTAAATATAGACCAAAAACCCAATTAGAAAATAATGATTCGGAACAAAAACATCCCTTTTCGTCTTTTTATAAATTTCTTTTTAAGTGGCCATCAATTCCTCCCAATTATGACTTGCGGCGACCTCAACAACAACTGAATGAGCAAAGAAGGGCCATAAATGAACAAAAAGGAGTACAAAAGAATGAAATAACGATACAAAATGGTCAAGTTCCAATACCAAAAATATCAACCAAAGAAGAAATTATGCAAATTGATGAGCAAAAAGAAGAAGGGGAGGAGCATTCCTCGGGGGAAATGATGGAATCATCCACAAGTGCCAAAATGGGAATGCCAATGCCATCAATGGTGGGCTCAAAAGTGCAAATACCAAATGAAAATCCAATGCAAAATCCTTGGCAAAAAATTAATTCTACTGAAGAAAATGGATTGGATTTAGAAAATAAAAAGGGCGAAGGAAATGATGATGGGATTGGGATGTCATCAATTGCACAGGAACAAACAAAAGAAGGAATTACAGAGGATCAGCCGGAAGAAGTGTGGTTCAATAATAAGGAAAATATATACAGTAAACAATAGCATTAGGGTAAAATAGTAATAGTTCTTTAGGAGTTTGTTCTACATTCCTAAAACATATACCCAAAATTGAATAGAGCTTCAAAACGCATTGAATGGTATATAATTTGTTATGGTTTGGTCAACAATTAAAGGGTATTAAACGGTTTAAACCCATTTTGGTTTGGTCAACAATTAAAGGGTTTTAAATGGTTTAAATCCATTTTGGTTTAATGGTTCAAAACTAAGTTAGAATTGGTTAAACCCCAGACAAAACCTAATCAAATGGGTACTTCGTGACTTGTTATATCGATTGAATTTAGTTTTATGGGCCAGGGATAAACTCCCTGAACCGTTAAAAATCTTTCGTCAAATTTAATCTATCCTTATAATAATATAATATATCAATTTTTTGACATTTTCAGCAAAATGTACGGCAAAATGTTTGGACAGTCACAATGCCCGAACAACAAAATGCGCCAATAAAAGGAGGGGAAACGGAGTCAATTGAAGGGGAAGGAGATGGCCAAACAAAAGTAGAAGAAAAGGAGGAGGAAGAACAAAAAATATTGAAAAATGCCGCCGAAAGAGTTGGACAAATTGATGGAGGATTAAATAATTTAAATGAACAAATGGAAATGGCCAATGGAGGGGATAAAAACAAAGAGGAAAAGGAGGAGGAGGAACAAAGGGAAATTCTCAAAAGGCTTTATGATAAATTTGGCAAAAGTGCAAAGTGGGTGAATGTAAAATTAGACACAAATTGAATAGTCTATACCAGTTCGCTATTTAATTAGATTAATTTTATTTAAATTGGTTCAGAAATTAGTAAATTTATACCAAAAACCAATGATAATTTCCAGTAAAAATCTCTAGTAAAATTTACTTTGAACGGTTTTTTGCACAATTTCATCAATTCTAATTAAATAAATGAATAAATGAAATAAATATAATTAGATAGCCAACTGTCTACTCTTTAATTTGATAATAATTAAAATTGGTTCAGTTTTATTGATAAGAAAATATAAAAGCAGATAAACAATGGCGTATCGAGATCAAAAAGATATTTATACTCATTTTAAGAGATTTATTACGTCGACTCGAAAATTTACTTTTGTTGGCCGAAACTGGAATTATTGCGAGAAATGTGAAATCAGAAGATGTGGAAACACAAACAAATGATGCGGAACAAAATCAGCAACAAATGAGGAGAAGACATGTCCAACAAAGACGGGAAATTGTCCGAGAATATATGGCATCCGTATTGGGCCGGGAAATTGGGAATAAAAAGATGAAAAATCTGTAAAAATTTATTAACTTTTAAATTGTTTATTTTTTCTTTTGTCCAAATCAAAATTAAAATGATAATAAATATTATTTAAATTTGAATCAAAATTCGTATAAAAAATGATGATTATGAATTACCAAACATCTTTCACAATTATTTCGACGTCATTCGCGTCATTGGCATTTTGGGAAAAATGTATTAGCCAAACATCTTTTTGCCCGAAAAAACATTATTTTAATCAGTGCCTCTCGACATGATGATGAGAAAGCCATAAACCCAGCTTTACCCCCGTCAATGAAATGGAAATTAAAATATGATTTTCCGTCCTTTTTGCCTTGACGCAAAGGCACTCGAAGGGAAAATGAAAGGGGTTAATGTGCAATTTTGGCGCAAATCCTCTTCCCTCCCTCATCTTTTCTTTTTTTTCCTTTTAATGAATTATAATGTTGAGGGCGGATTTGTTGGATTTTGAAAATATTTACGAATATTCTCCTACTTTAATTTTGGCCTAAAAATGTCATTTTTGAAGTTTATGGCCAGTGAATCCATTCAAACATAGGCGGAAAATCTTATTTCCTTTTTTGAATGCAAATTTGGGCATAATAATTACATATTTGGCCACAATCTACGTCGACGTCGACTTTGTGCGCATTATGTTCAATGGCGGATTTCCCATTTGGGTAGAACCGATTTTGGCGCCATAATTTACGCATTTCTGCTGTCAGCCATTTCCATTTTTGGGCCCCTAAGTCAAAATGTCATTGGACAAAAATGAAACCCTACAAAATCATTCATTCGGTCAGTAATATTCCCCATTTTGAGAATGTCATTGCCAAAATGCTTCACTGCCCTCTGTGTCCTTTTCCCTCTTTGCTTAATCCGCTAGTCAGCCTTAAAATCCACAGCCAGCTTCCACCCCTTCATTAGCAGCCATATTTAATATTTAATGCCAAGCAAAAGTGGGGGTGTTAAAGCCATTCATCCATTCATTCATTCCCAATTCATTCATTCATTTCATCCCTGAGCAAATTCCTGTTATTATTTTTTCATTCCCTTCGGGGGAAATGTCGTTGCCGCCGACTGTGTCTCATCGGTGTGCCGTCAACCCATTTATTGGGCACATTTGGCATTGTTCTCCTTTTTGCCAGCTGACAAACTAATTACGTGTCCATTCATTCATTCATTTTTGCGCACTTTTGACACATTTCCCCCCTCCTCATTAGCCAATTCAATTTTGCCTATTTAAAAATGTCCCAGGGAAAGGACAAAACATTTGCCAATTTTTTTCCATTTTCAGCAAACATTTTTATTACTCACCAATTTTTTTGGAAAATGCTTTCTTCTTCCTCCTGGCAAAGTGGCCTTCCCCCTCAATTTGCTCGTTCAAAAATTCTTTATTCCGATGAATTCGTCAAATTGACGGAGGAAATTTTGGTCATCAAAAAATTTTTTTTCGGCACACTTAGACCAAAAGTGATAATGTTGAAGGACATTCGGGTGGTCTATTTTGATGAACAAAGTCAACAGAAGAAATATTCGCACCGGAGGATTTGGGGCAGAGCCCATGACAAACCAGTCTACTGGGCAGCCGATTTTAAAAGGTGGGAATAAAAATGCAAATTTGGGGAAAAGGGAAATAAATTAGAATTTAATTCTATGGCATTTAACAATTTTTAATTAATTCAAATCAAATAAAGCAGAACAAAATGGGTTTGGGATTTATCCAACATTTACAAACCAAAAATATACCCAAAATTGGATAGAGCTAGTCAAGACGCATTGAATGTTAAATAATTTGTTATGGTTTGGTCAACAATTAAAGGGTATTAAACGGTTTAAACCCATTTTGGTTTGGTCAACAATTAAAGGGTATTAAACGGTTTAAACCCATTTTGGTTTGGTCAACAATTAAAGGGTATTAAACGGTTTAAACCCATTTTGGTTTGGTCAACAATTAAAGGGTATTAAACGGTTTAAACCCATTTTTGGTTTAATGGTTCAAAATTAAGTTAGAATTGGTTAAACCGATGCCAAAATATAATCAAATGATGCGTCTTGGCGAGTTCTACTGATTGGGTATAGGATTTGTTAATTATCATAAATTCTGAAAAATTATAATATTTTCGCCAATATCCTTATGATTTAATTAATTAAAAGTAAAATAAAAAATAATTAATTCCAAAAATTTTAATTAATTTTCCTAATTATTTTCCAGATGTCTTCCAGGAATTGACAAATACAAACGAAATGATGTGATCATCGACTTGGAGGATGGCTTGCTCAAAGGTGAGGAATTATTTCCCCAATTATTTAATTAAATTCAATTTTCAGGCTTCACCGTATCCGATGTTCAAGGATTTCTGAGTATTGTCCGTCTTTTTGCCCCAATTTCAACAATTATTGTCGACAATTTGGATTTTGCCTAACCAATTGACGAAAAATTGTAAATATATTCATAAAAATCACTTGCCATCACCAACATTTATTAAATATCCATAATTAATTACATTTCAATTACTTTATTTTAACAAATAAATCATAAAAATCATTTATCATTTTCTAAGGCTCCTTCTTTATTCCACCTTTTCCAGAAATTCCACCATTTTGGATAGTTCCCAGCATTCATATTTGCATCATTTTAACATTGATTTCACTGAGCTAATAGGGAAATTAAATATTTTAACCCATACCCTGACACCCAAAGGAGGGACCAAGCATCTTTCCATTCCAAAAAAGAGGATACAAACTACAGAGGCACCATATTATTTTACCAATACAATTGAATGAATGCGGAAAAAAATTATGGGAAAATTGAAATTCAAATGAAGTCTGAGAAAAGAATGCAAAAATATCCACTTGGGGGTTTTGTCACAAAATGATTGGCACAAAAAATTGTCGGTCAACAAAAAAAGGAAAATATTCCATGGGAAATCGAGTCACCTAATTAAAAGAAAAGTGTGTGGGGTATTACGGTTACAGTAGATAAATGATAAGAAGGAAAGGAGGGATTGGGTTATGTGGGAGAATTGCCCAAGGAAATTGGTTGCTGCAGATGAGAATCATTACTTATTTAAAAAGTGTCAGTCAATTATTATTAAAAATAAAAATGGAATACTTTTTGTTGATTTATAAATTAAAGGAATTTGGGGGATAATATTTTCGAGTATTTTGCCTAACAATAAATGAATGCATTGTTGTAATAAACAAATGCAAAAAATACAACAAAAATCATTTGCCAACACAAAAATATTTATTTTTAAATTAAAATCTCCAATTAATTTTATTTATAAATACCGAATAAATAATTTATTAATTTTCATTTTTCTTCTCATTTTACTCATTCATTTCCGATTCCACCATTAGGAATAGTTCTCATCATTCCAATTCACCTCCTGGACATTGATATAACTGAGCTAATAGGGAAATTAATTATTTTTAAAAAATATTGGCCAATATACTCACCATCAAATTGTAATTTTTCAATAAATTTGAGACAATTCGGCACAATGCTGGACATTGCCATCAATTCCCTTACTTATCACTTGAATCTGTGTGTAAAATAATTATCATTTATTTATTTGTGATAGAAGAGGTAAATTTGAAGGATTTTGGTCCTCACCAGACGTCAGCTTCTTCAATCTACCCTGCAAGATTCACTGTATCCGAATCCGATGTCCAAATTTTTTAAACATTGTCCATTTATTTGCCATTTTAATAATAATAAAAAATGTATCAAAAATCACTTTATTTTTCAATTCCTAAATAAATTCAATTAATAATTTGTTAAGTAAAAATATTTGTATTTAAATAAAATCAAATCCCAAAAATATTAATTTAATTATTTTGTTTTATCGAATTTTGTTTAATTTCTTCTCATATTTTCTTCATTTATTTCTTGAAATTCCACCATTTGGAATTATTCCCATTCAAATGTTTGTTGGCTCCATTTGATCGGCGAACCTTTGTAAAAATTCGTCGATTGATTCCGGAAATCTGATGAGGAAATTAATTATAAAATTAATGATAATATTAGTGAATTGAAATTGACCACAATATTCCCATTTTTTGATCCATTTCCATCAACGTTGATGTCCGCAATCATTGGAAGTGCCCCATCTTCATCAGCCTCACCTTCATCCACATTCAAATCCGTAATCCGAACCTAATTGTGTGGGAAAAATGGTCAAAATAAAATCCACAATTTTTTATACATTTTCTCGTTCACTTTTTGCCACTTTTACATCCACAAAGGCTGCAAATTTATCATTGTTCTTGGCCTGAATTTTAATTAATTTAATTATAAATCAAATAAAAAAAATTACCAAAATTGAGCGAATATCCTTGACCAATTGCACCAATTTCTTCCTGTTGATGACCCAAAATCCCACTAATTCGCATTCCGCATTCGGATTTGCGGGGAATTCGGCCAAAATCCGTTTGGTTGGCGGCAACAATTCTTCACAACGAACTTTTAATTGGTTCAATTCACTGAAATTTTTTAAAATTTATTCAAAATAAGGGACCTCTAGAGGTTACTTGAAATTGGAGCTATTGTTGGGTAATTGTTCCAATTTTGCCATTCCTCGTTCGATTTTGGCAATCGTCTCCGTCAATTCATTGACGATTTTCTCATTTTGGTTGCCATCATCCATTGAATTTCCGTATCCACCTGATCCCCTGTATAATTAATAATTTTATTTACAGAAAAACATTAAATTTACAGAAATTTTTAATTACAATTTTTGAGATATAAAAGTTGAAAATTTTGGAAGCTAAGATTGGGTTTTTATATTTGGATCAATTTTATGGCCTCAAAAAGTTTCTTTTTTGACGCAAAAATTTTCGACAAATTCAATGTTTTTTTGGGAAAAAAATTAAATATTTATAATAAATAATTTCCCATTTTGTTGACTTACTCATTTCCATAATTTTCAGTGGATGCATCGAATTCTTGGTCATCGATGGAGGATCCTGTCGTGGACGAAACGGAATCTTCATTGGGCAGTTTCTCCTCAAATCGCTGCTTTTCTTTTGCCTGTAAAATAAATTTAATTCTCATTTAATTATTTTCACCTCTCCCCAAATTACCTGCTTTTTACTCAAATATGTTTGAATGCGCAATTTTTTGTTGGCCGGCAATGTTCGGAAATATTCCACCATTTTGCAGAAACTCTGTTCATTTTCGACCACAATATTGTCACCGTCACAATCTGAATTTAATTTAATTCCCCTTTGTTACACAACTTTCTATTATCCATTTCGACCTTCATAGGAAAATGCCGAAACATTTTCCATTTCGGCCATTTTCGCCAAAAAAGTACCAAAATTTTCAGCAGCCTCAAGAGAGATGTGGCGAATGGCACCAAAATGATTCCATTTAAGTTCAATTTTGTCCATTTTTGAACAAAAGAATATATAATTAAAGTAAAATATTTTCTAAATGTTCAATTTGAGTTAATCAATAGAAATAGATTCAATCTATTACTACTTTAATCAGTAAAATATTCTCTAATAAAAATGGACAATTTGTAGGTCAATCTGCGAATATAAAAGCCTTTCCAATTCCCAGACATCCTTTTTAATCGCCAACTAAAATATTAATGAATGTAAACAATGGGAATGGGATATGGGAAAGTAATGGAAAATGCAAATGCAAATGAAGGCGGGTCAACGGCCCAAAAGCAAAAAGAAATAGTCAAAATGTGAAATGGGTAAAATCTTTTCCTGATTTCATTCATTTGGAGACATCAGCAACGCAGAAGAAGGCGGACCAAAAAAGATTGTCGGCCAACATCAAAGTCAATGGAGAAATTTCCGTCAAACAATAAATGATAAAATTTCCATATTTTTATCCAAAAGAAAAATGTTGATCAAAAGAATGGAGAAAATGTTGGATGGCACAGTTTTGATTGGAATTGGGTGGGAAAAGGGGCAAATTGCTTCAGGGAATTTATTGAATTGGGTCAGTCAAATTATTATCAAAAATGGAATTTAGAAATAATTAATAAAATAATTCATTATTTTATGGTTGGGATTGGGAATGGATTGGGGGTTTTTTCAGGATATTTTGGGGGAATTATGCTTCAATGAATTTTATGGTCTTTTGGCCATTCTCAAATTCATTCTTCTGCATTTTCGCTTCTCAGCCGAACAAAGAACCCCAAAGTGACTTCGGTGCCTTGGTCGGTTTGGCAATGTATTTGGACAATTCCTCCTCGATGATCTTCACATAGAGCACATCCTTGATCTGCAAAAATGGAATCCAAAATTCAAATTCATTTTCATTAATTCATTTTCACCTCCTTTTCGCGCTGGCTCAATTCTTTTGGCATTTTCGCATTTCGTTGTTTCATTTCCGCAATTTCCAAATTCAGCTTGCCTCTTTTCTCCATTTCACAAATCAACTAAAAAATTAAAGCCAAATTATTTTAATTATCCCATGAAAATTTGCCTTTGAAGCGGCCCATTGGTTTTTCTCATCCTCTGTCCCGAGCAAATTTCCGCCGATGAACAAAATGCGGCCAATTGGCCAATCCTTGGAAATTGTGCGCGAATCGAAGAACACCAAAGAACAGCCAGCAGATGTTGGGCCTTTGCCTGGAATTTCCATGATCGACATTGTTTTGAGGAACTTAAAAAATATTTTAAATATTTAATTTCAAATTTTTCTTATTAAATGATTTAATTTTTGTATTTTTTGTGGCAATTTTTGCCTAAAGTAAAACCAAAAATTGCTGCATATTGTTGATAGGCCCAATTTTTTTAAAATTATGTATTTTTGAACCCAAATTAAAATAATTTTAAATAAGAAAACCCACTCGTTCTTCGCTTGGCTCAAATCGTTCCAAATCCATAAAGTCCGGGCCCTCCTAAAAAATTAATATTTAATTCAATTATTTTGCACTATTTCACTTACCTTTTCCTCCAATGTTTTTTCAAATTTTTGTCGCTCTTCCCCACAAATAATCCGGGCCACCGCATTTTTGTCTCCGCCTTTTTTTCCATCCAATTTGGCAATCAGCGAGGAATCATCATCGAAGGAAAATAAATGGTCCAAAAAGCCCACAGCGAGAAGACATTTTCCAGCCTCATGCTTCTGTTTTTTGGATGAATTAATAAATTATATGGCATTTAAATACTTACATTCTTCCAATGGCAAAAATTCGCAACATTGCTCCAAACCCTTTCGCGAAGATCCGAGCTGCCTTCCGCCTCATTTTTTGTCTTTTCGTCGGCTGAATTAATTTAAAAATATTAAAAATAAACAAATTTATTTTGTTTACCGTCCAAATCGTATAGAAGAAATGGAGTTTTGCTGGCATAAATTTGGGCGATGAAAGGCGAAAGATGTTCAGCACATTGATGGCCTCGGAATTCATCATAGGCCTTTTTGGAGCCGAAGATGAAATGAACGTGCTCGACACGCTGGACATGTTGGATGCGCAACAAAATTGTGCCATTCTCTTCCTGCAATTTGGCCATTTTTAATAATTTTATTTGGCATAATTTAAACAAATTAATGAACCAAAATTCAAATTTGAATATAGCCCCAGCAGGTATTATTTATTTTTGATTAGATGCCTCAAATTTGGAATTACGGCACTCTTAATGGCCCCGGGACCCTTCAAAGGTGTGGATAAGAAGAGAGTTTTTCATTAGAGGAGAGGGGGACTCTAGTAAAGAAAGTGAATAGAGGAAATACGGTAATTTTAACACCATTCATTTTTCCCAATCCCAAAAACATTGAATCCACCTTTTCATGCCCATCAATTTCAGCCAATGGATGATCTGTGCTGTTGGTGATGTTTGCCAGCAAATTATCCTCCATATCGGTCTCATCCTCGTCCACATATTCAACCGGAGCGTCGGTCAAATTCCTTAAAATATTTCCATCAAAAATTCTCCAAAACCATAACTGACTTTTTGAGCACCTCCTCAATTTGCATTGACACATTTTGACGCACATGCATATCTTCAAGAGGCTGGATCCTTAAAAACACATGAAAATATGGCATAAAAGGGAGGGGTGGATTACAAATTCTGGAATTCGTTTTGTTGGCTCGAGGCGGTGGCATTCAGCTTATTATTGGTCGATGGGATTTGTTCCAGTTGAGCAAAAACATGAATCCCGTCGGTGGCAGATGTCAATGCCAAATAGGAGAAAATGCCAAAAAGAATGGCATTGACGAGGAAACGGACAACTCCCATCGTCATATTTTGATGAAATTAGTTTTGGCTTTTTGGGAAATAAATAAATTTATTAGCCGGATGATGAGGCAAATAGGGATGGAAATGATCGGGGGAATTGGATGGATTGGCTAATATAAATGGGCAAAGGCAAATTCATTTCATCGTAATGAAAGGGTAATTTCATCCACCAGTGAATCACCCAATTTTGTTGAATTCAATGTGAAAAAACCCCGATATTTTTAAACTAAATTTAATCATCATTCGTTGATGACAAATTCATTCGTTCATTCTAGAATTATTTTATTTATGTTAAACTCAATCAAAAATAAAAAATTCAAAAAAAAAACAACAAAAAATAGAGTAAAAGGCCATAAAATGGAAAAGAGAGGGAATTTTGTTTTTTGTTGACTAAATGGCATGTCTTCTTGCACCGAACAAATTTCCTTGATATTTCTTCATTTGCTGATTTTGTTGTGCTGAAGAGGAAGAAGAGGCATCGGCATCGGAGGATTGAGGCTTCCTTTGAGTTGACTGAAAAATTTGGGGGAATTTTTTATTGAATTATTTTTGTAATTTTTACATCTTGATTGAGCATTTGAGCCCGACGACGGAATTCGGCCATCGGATTGTCGAATTGACTGTAGAATTGCAAAACTTGACGGACATCTTCCACGTCAGAAAGATGGATTGCTAAATTTGTTTGGAAATGAAATTGTAATGAATTTGGATATGGGAAAATTAAAAATGTGTTTTCGATTAACTAAGAAAAATGTGTTTTCGATTAATTAAAAAAATGTGTTTTCGATTAACTAAGAAAAATGTGTTTTTGATTAACTAAGAAAAATGTGTTTTCGATTAATTAAGAAAAATGTGTTTTCGAATAATTAAGAAAAATGTGTTTTCGATTAACTAAGAAAAATGTGTTTTCGATTAACTAAGAAAATGTGTTTTCGATTAATTAAGAAAAATGTGTTTTCGATTAATTAAGAAAAATGTGTTTTTGATTAACTAAGAAAAATGTGTTTTCGATTAATTAAGAAAAATGTGTTTTCGAATAATTAAGAAAAATGTGTTTTCGATTAACTAAGAAAAATGTGTTTTCGATTAACTAAGAAAATGTGTTTTCGATTAATTAAGAAAAATGTGTTTTCGATTAATTAAGAAAAATGTGTTTTTGATTAACTAAGAAAAATGTGTTTTCGATTAACTAAGAAAAATGTGTTTTCGATTAATTAAGAAAAATGTGTTTTCGATTAACTAAGAAAATGTGTTTTTGATTAACTAAGAAAAATGTGTTTTCGATTAATTAAGAAAAATGTGTTTTCGATTAATTAAGAAAAATGTGTTTTCGATTAATTAAGAAAAATGTGTTTTCGATTAACTAAGAAAAATGTGTTTTCGATTAATTAAGAAAAATGTGTTTTCGATTAACTAAGAAAAATGTGTTTTCGATTAACTAAGTAAAATGTGTTTTTGATTAACTAAGAAAAAGTGTTTTCAATTTAGCCGGATATTTCGACACATGAATATTCTACTCTTCTGTCTTACATGCGGAAGCAATTAAACTCACTTTTGAGCAATTCGGCCAAATCCACCAAATATGTGTCATTCATGTCACCTTCCCATTTTGGCACTCGAAGCACATTTTCTGGGTTGTTCTGGAATGCAGCCGGGTTCCAATCAATGTAAATCACTTTGCTCAAATCACGATTCAAAAGTGAAAGTTCCTATAAAATGTGAATATTAATGAATCGGTGCATTTCCATCCATTTCTCACTTTAACATAAGTTGGTGCGCCTGTCCATCCTACTTTCGTTCTTGTGCAATCACCGAATAAAGCATGGTTTATCCGTTGCCCTTTTGGGTCCATATTTGCGAGAATGGGAGCTGCCTGAAGTAAAAATTAATTGAAAATTTTTTTAATAATTTAATTAATGTTTTACTTTTTAGTCTATTCATTTTACTGATACGCTTAAACCGGTTTTTTATTCAAATTAATTTAAATCGAATCAACGTTTCTATAATAAATTGACTAAAAAATTCTAAAGGTCTAAAATTTTTCCCTAATTGTTAAAAATTAGGAGAATTTACCGTCATCGCATTTTCCGATGTGTAAATGACCAATTCAAAATTAGGATAGCCAACCACATCCAAAAAATAGTCCAATGCTGGCCTTTTCACAAAATGATGTCCATTTTTGTACTAAAATTTGAATTGATTTAAATTGAAATTCTTCCCTTACATTCCATTCCGGATTGACCAAAACATTTCGAATTTCCAACACCACAGTATATTTTGGCTGATGCCAAGGCGGTTTCATCGGATCTGGGAGCAATTTTTGGCGTGAAGGTTCAGTAATTTCCTTTGAAAATTGATGTAGAATTAATTTAGTTATTCTCAGAAAATTCCAACTTTTGCTGCTGATGCCCAATAGTCCAAAACATATTTGGGACCTGCAAATAGAGAAATAAATATATTAAATAAATTTAAAATTAAACCGTAAAAAAAGTAGAGATATGCGGTGTACAAGGCGCCAGTACCGAACACCGTTAACGCAGTATACATGAAAAATTTTAAACCTTTCCTTGTCCTTTCCTCCTTTTCTTTACGATCCCATTTTTGCTTTTCTTCCTGTAAATTTTAAAGTCCATTGATTTGGAATTTGGATTAAATATTTTAATGTATAATTTTAATTTTTGGTATTTAAATTCGATTTTTAATTATCAATTTTAAATTATGATTGATTAAAAAGAAATTTGGATAATTTTAGGAGAAGACTTCTCTAACAAAATTTAGAATAAGTCGAAAAATATCAAATCGAAATCCTTTGCATCGAATAAATTTACCAATTAAGAATAAACCTAAATAAACATACTTCATTTTGGATATTCTCGTTTTGTGCCAATTCATCAGAGACAATTTTCACATCGCCTTTCATTTCCTTGTTTTCATCAATTTCCGTCGAAATTTTCATTGAATTGATGGCATTCAGTGGATCGGAAATTCTATAAAATTGCAAAAATTATTTATATAAAATAAATCGCCCGAGCAAACTTTTCATTCTCATTTGTTTTGTTGGCCAACAGGAATTCGGCTCGTTCTTGCGTTATTTTTATGTCGGAATTGGACGGTGGATAGACTGAAAAATTATTAAATGTAAAAATAATTCAATTCATTTTTATAAGGGTAATATAAAGCCAAAAAAAATAATTTCTTGTACTAAACGGGTTTGAACCAATGACTTAAATTTTGCTAAAATGAAAGGTCTCCTCTTTGTGTTGAAAATTTTCCAATTTTTGATAAAATTTCATCCATGAGATACTGACGGTTTGTTAAATGTTATTTAAATATTTAAATTAATTCATTTCTTAATACCACTATTTACAAATCTTTCTAATATTCCATAAAAACCTGCTAAAAACCAACATTTTTTCAGGTCGTTCTCATCAACAATTATTCGTTTAAACATTGGTGGAGGGCCCAGCGGTGCAAAAAACCTTCGAAAATATCGACATTTTGAATTATTTTTATAAATTAAACCTGATTTGTTGTGCCAAATTTTTGCCAACTGCGCTTACTGAAGCCCTGTTCCGATGGGTCAAAACCGTGCTTAATGATTTTCGAGTAAAGAACATTTTATTTATTGATTTAATTATTCTAAAAGTTTATTTAAATTTTAATTAATAAAAATAAAATATTCGAAAATTGTTCAAATTTACAATTAAATTAATTAGTTATTTCTTTGATAAATTATTCCAATATTTATTCTCAAAACAACAAAATAATTCAAATTGAGGATCGAACTAAATCGGAGGCGATGATGTATGTTTTTGTGTAAAATTCAACAAATAAAAAATAACAAATTGATGGAATATAATTAATTTCGCCTTCCTCTCCCCATTCCCAATATTATTATTATTCTTCATCCTCATCCTCGTCGTCCTCTTCATCCTTCATCTCCTTGACAATTTCCTTCTTCGCTTTCTTTGCCTTCGATTTGGCCGCCTTTTTCGATGGTTTCTCTGCCTCCTTCGTCTCCTCCTCTTCATTTCCTCCTTCTTCTTCCTCGTCCGGTGGCGGTGGTCTTTTTGTTGGTTTCTTCGTTTCTGGCGTAGGTGTTTGCTTCTTTTGCCTTAATTCCATATCAAATTTGGCATCGTATTGATGAACTTCCCTTAAATTTTAACAATTAATTTAATGTCAAAAATATTCTAGGCAAACTTTTTGAATGTGTATGATTCCTTTGGCGCCTGTTTAACACCCGAAAAGCGTTGTTTTTTCACTCCACTTCGAGCATTCTCCACTTTGATTGCCGATTCAATGTAGGCGCGTGCATCGATTCCCTGTTGATTTCCCAATGATTCATCTTGGAGTGCATCAATTCGAGTGGACAGCGAAACTTTGGCGGCCAATTTTCGGGCAATCTATACAAATAAAATTGGTGGAACTCATTTTCATTTTTGATTTGATGAAAAGATTTTGACGATTCTCTCAGTGATTTATTCTATCAATTCTCATCAAAACTTTTCATTTGATTATGTTTTGAGTTTTGACCATTGGGTTTAACCAATTCGAATTCAGTTTTGAACCATTAAACCAAAAGGGGTTTAAACCGTTTTATACCCTTTAATTGTTGACCAAACCAAAACAAAGTATATACCATTCAATGTGTATTGAACCATTAAAATTATTTTATAGTTCCAACCTTTCCTTTGGCCTTTTGTCCGGCCTGTGTGACCAATTGAGCATGGTAAATGATTCCATATTTTGGCGTGTCTTTCTTGGTTTTCAATGCGCGGAACAATGCCTTTTCGGCGCCCAAAATTTGCACCGTTGATGCCGGACATTTGGCCAATGCCATCAAAGATCCTTTTTTTGAACAATGTGAATAAACATTTTCGATTATTGAAAAGAAAACCTGCTTTCGAAACCAGTCGGGCGCCAATTAATTCCCCGAGCAAAACTGTCAAATTCGGCGCCAGCGCATTCATTCGATTCTTCAAATATTCGTGCAATTGACTTCGATATTCGCCCAGCTCAATTATTTGATCGCAGAGTGCACGAATTTGCACCAAATCATCCTCGCTAATGTCCGTTCCCATGCTAATTTCCGCCTCCTTTCGTAGTTGTTCCACCAAATCTTCGGGTAAAATTGCATCCAATTTTGCTCTTTGCGCATTTTGTTTCATTCCAATTACTTTGACGCACTAAAATTAAAATAGAGAATTCAGAAAAATCAGCCATTTTACCTTGGCAAAAGCCTGCGAATCGGTGACCAATTTGCCCAATTCCGGAAAATGCCATCCGTACCATTCCCTGCATCGCATCACATAATTGTTCAGCTCCTTGTCCAAATCATCCAACAATGAAACAGCCTAAATTGTGAAAATATAATCCCCAAAATCAGTCAAAACCTGCACAATCATTGTGTCGATTTTCTCCGGATTGAATTTGACTTTGTATCGGCCAACCGCGTGTGCCACTCCCAAACGCATTGAATTTATTTGCTGCACAATTTCCTCATCCCCAACCAAATGTTCCACATTTGCACGGATGGAACGCATCAGCTCGGAAATGGCCGTATTATGCAAGCATTTAATTTCCAATGAACTCTGAGAATTAAAATTTGTCAATTTAATTGAACCAACAAAAACCTTGATAATTTTGCCCAATTGGGTGTCCTCCACAGCCAATTTCTCGCCTTGATTTTCGACACTTTTTCTCAGAATTTTCTTCAGCGTTTTGCTCAACTTTCCATCAGTTATGGCGGTTGCATCTTTCACTGCTTCGGCAATGGATTTAAATGGCTTGAATGTGACTAATTCCAAACTATAATTTTCGTATTATTGAATATTTGTTTAATTAATACTTTTTGTTTTGACCACTGGCAAATTCTTTCCAAATATCATCCGTTTTTTGGAGAACACTTTCATCAGTGAGCTAAAGAATATGCATATTAAATAAATTGGATGTAAAGATTACCTTAAACAGAGCATATCCTGCTGCTGTTTCAAACAAAACGAACATTGCTAAACTGTTTATTGAATTTTACTTATTTTTTCGATAGCTTTGAGATTTGAGTTTTTTTAGCTAAAAACAAAAATTATTAAATGATATATTGGCCATGCTGTTATTGCTGATCGAGTGAGTATAGAGCTGCGAAGTTCGATTCGAGATAGATCGAATCGAATCGAGATCAGCAATCAGCTCGAGGACGTGCCGATTTTGCTTTGCCGTCGTCTGTCGTAATTTATTATTTTTAGGCAAAATAAGAGAAGAAGAAAATGGATATAGAGTAGAGAGTAAGACAATCAGAAAATTGGACCAAATTTCATTTAGAAAATTTTTCTTTTTTTATCCCCATCCCCAACCCGCAAGCCGCAACCAGGGATGCCAGATGGTTTTTCAGTTTGGGGGCATTTCGTGAAAAAAAGGGGGCATTTGGGGGGCATTTTCGGTAAAAAAGGGGGCATTTTGGGGGGCAGTTTTAAAAAGTGCCAAAAATGCAAAAATTTTTGCCAATAATGGAAGCGCGGCGAAAAATTAGACCAAAAATTAGCCGCGCAGCGAGCGAAAAATTAGACCAAAAATTAGCCGCGCAGCGAGCGAAAAATTAGACCAAAAATTAGCCGCGCAGCGAAAAATTATACCAAAAATTAGCCGCGCAGCGAGCGAAAAATTAGACCAAAAATTAGCCGCGCAGCGAGCGAAAAATTAGACCAAAAATTAGCCGCGCAGCGAAAAATTATACCAAAAATTAGCCGCGCAGCGAGCGAAAAATTAGACCAAAAATTAGCCGCGCAGCGAAAAATTAGACCAAAAATAATAAAAAAAGGGAAAAAAGACAAAATTTTAAAAAGGGGGCATTTGGGGGGCAACTCGTCTCGGGGGGCAAAAAAGGGGGCAAAATCTCAAAAAGGGGGCAAATGCCCCCCGTAGGGGTACATTCTGGCATCCCTGGCCGCAACCCCAAGTCCCACTCCCACCCAACCCAAACCATTTTTGTTATCGAGTTTCGCATTAGTTCCGGCTAATCATTTGCAACAGAGGGATTAAACATTAAACTAAACCTATAAAAATCAATGTTGGAAAACTCTTAAAAATAGTTTAAAAAACATTTGTAATGTTAAACTGAATATATTATGGTATGATGGAAACGATTTTCATTTTCAGTGAAATGCGTAAATAAATCTCAAGATGTCATGATTTAAGTTAGTAGATTTAGACTCAAGATCAAGAGTAAGAAAAAAAGACAAAGAGTGTCATCTTCGGCATTTTCCATAGTGTATATTTAACATATACCTATATGAATTTTTCATATTCATTCATTTTCAGCTCAAATATCAAACAAACATTTGAAACATCCAATTATGTCGTCGAATAACAATCAAAATACAACCAAAAAACACAATTTCTGCGCCACCGAATTGAAGATCACAAGGTAAAAATTAGTAGCATTTATAATATTTTTCCAAATTTTCAGTGAAAAATTCGTCTGGACGATTGAAAATTTTTCCAAGCGGCTGGAGAAATGTGGAGAATGTTTGAAATCTTCGAAATTCATGTATTTTTTAAATTATAAAATCAATCTTATTGTGATTAGTAAATTTGAAAGGCGTTATTTGATTATGCCAATTTTTTGATTCTTCACAAAATTTTTCAATGCTGAATTTTTAATTCAATATTTTACTATATTTTAGTTTAGACATTAGTTAGTGCTCCATTGGTTTCTCTAATTTTGAAAAAAACGTTCCTCATAGAAAAGATCAAATTTAATCCATAAATTATATAAATTAAATATACTTTTTTAAGTTCAACAGCACCGAATGGCCAACTTTTAAAATGGCAATTGGAAATGTATCCAAATGGAGAAAAAGAAAAATACAAGGATTATGTTGCCATTTACCTCTCTCTCATCGACCCTATCAATGAGGTAGTGAATGCAAAGTATGAGATCTCATTTAAATCCGGTGGTGTGGAATCCGTGATAGCACCATGTAATGCTGAATTTTCATAATAAAAAATTTTTTTAGTTGACGATGAATATCTCGAATTTTATCATGGGGAAATCCCAACTTGGGGAGAAAATAAGTTTATCAAAAGGGAAGATTTATTCAATGAGGATAATGGTTACCTTGACGGCGATCGACTTACGATTGTTTGCAAATTGATGGTTCAACAGGATTCGGTAAATTTATTGTTTTATTTCACTGATGAAATTGAATAGAAATAATAATAAACTAACGAAAGACAGAGAAAAATTTTACCGGGGCAAAAGTACTCATTGCTTATCAAAATTATCCCTAACAATATTATTTTATGAAAAATTTTCATCTTAAATTTAATTGGAAATAAATATAACTGAAAATGATCGATTATGATTAAAATATATTACAACCATTCACCATTAATAGATTGTTGAAGTGCCAGAATGTCGCGCACTTGAGGACTTTGGCCATTTGTTTGAGAAAAGTCTATTCCCGGATTGCAAAATCATTTCGGAAGATGACAAAGAATATAAGGTGCATTTTTGAATATATTATTTATTCAATTGACAAACATTTTTTATTCAAGGTGCATAAATGCATTTTGGGATGTCGATCGCCAGTCTTTGGTGCCATGTTTGAGCATGATATGGTCGAGAAGAACAACAATGAGATCAATATTGAGGACATGAAGGGGGTCGTTATTGAGCAGATGCTCCGTTTTATGTGCGTTTTCGTCATAGAATTTATCAAAATTTTTAAACATTGATTTTTAGATATAGTGGGAAGGAACCAAATTTGGACGATGAAGAAATGGCCGAAGATTTGTTGATTGGTGCCGACAAATATGAACTCCCTCGTCTGAAAGTCGATATTATTTTTGCTAATTTTACTTTAATATATAAAATTGATTAAAGCTTCTCTGCGAGCGAAAATTGATCAATTCATTGGAGACCGCAAATGCCTGTCGATTGTTGGTTTTGGCCAATCGCTATTCGGCAAAACATCTCAAGGCCCAGGCAATCAACTTTATCAAAATCCATGGGAATGAGGTGAAATAATTTATTTTTTTAGAAATTTAATATAATTTTTACAGGTAATGGAATCGGAAGATTGGAAGGAATTGGCCGATGATCCGCTGAAAGACCAAATCCTGAAAACTTTTATGGCAAAGCAAATTTAAATTCGGCGCAGAATGATGACTAAATATTTGCAGATTAATCAAATAAAATCTCCTATTGTTGCTTTAAATAAATATTGTTCAATTTCATATTTTGCATAAAATTTATTCTCTTGAAAATTTTAATTATTTTTTAAATGTGAATCGTACATAAAATATCTTGATGAGTATTTTCTTATATTTTTTAATTAATGTATAGTCAAAAATGTCAAATTAAAATAATTAAATATCCAATTATGTCGTCGAATAATGGTCAAAGTGCAGCCAAAAAATTCAATTTCTGCAATACCAAACTGAAGACCACAAGGTTAATTAATAATAATTTTTAAAAATAATATTATTCCTATTTTTTACAGTGAAAAATTCATCTGGGCGGTTGGTTAATTTTTTTAAAGAATTGCATATTTTCTTTTTAATTTTTAGATTGACAACTTTTCCGAGCGACAGGAAAAATGCAAAGAATATTTCCGTTCTTCAGAATTCATGTATTTTTTAAATTATGAAAATGAAAAATCAAATTTCAATATTTTAGTAAAATTTAAGCATAGACGACGTAATTGACTAGGTGGAATTTTGATTCTTACACTGAATTTTTAAAATTTTAAGCCGAATTTTAAAATTTCCTCGGATTATTTAAATGATAAATTACATAAATTAATTGTCACCTTTATTTTAAGTTCGACAGCACCGAATGGCCAAGTTTTAAAATGGCAAATGGAGATGTTTCCAAATGGAAATAAAGAAGAACACAGGGATTATGTTTCCATTTTCCTCTATCTTCTTGACTCTAACAATGAGGAAGTGAAGGCAAATTACCAGATATCATTGCGCAACTCCGACAGTGATGAATTCCATATGAAATTTAGTAAATTCTGATTTTATTATTATAAAAAAGGGTAAAAACATTTAGCGTCAGATCACATCAAATTTGGCAATTCGGGCGTCGACAATTGGGGTGTTTTCAAGTTAATCAAAAGGGAAGATCTGTTCAGTAAGGAAAATGGTTACCTCAGCGGCGATCGACTCACAATTTTGTGCAAATTGGTAGTCCAACAGGAATCGGTAAATTTTTCTTTATTTTAGTAATGATGGAGATTTATAATGAACAAGTAGGTGGTACTTGTACCTGATTTCTTTTTCAAGCGAATTACATGTAAATCAATTGAATATTATGAGAAATTTCTGATAAATGATCCAACTTAAGAGCACTAAGAAAATTTCCAAAGAAAAATAATTTCTATTGATTAAGGTTAAAAAAGCTCATATTGAAGTGCCCGAATCTCGAGTAGTGGAGGATTTGAGCAATTTGTTTGAGAAAAGTCTGTACACAGATTGCAAAATCATTTCGGAAGATGACAAGGAATATAAGGTGAGACATTTTTTAAGGTCCATAAATGCATTCTGGGATGTCGATCGCCGGTCTTTGGTGCCATGTTTGAGCATGATATGATCGAGAAGAACAACAACGAGATCAATATTGATGACATGAAGGGGGTTGTTATTGAACAAATGCTCCGTTTTATGTACGTTTTCATGCGAATTTATTAATTTTATAAAATTTTTTTAGATATAGTGGGAAGGAACCAGATTTGTTGGAGGAAATGGCCGAGGATTTGTTGATTGGCGCCGACAAATATGAGCTCCCTCGTCTGAAGGTAAATATTATTGCTAATTTTACTTTAATACATTTTTAGCTTCTCTGTGAGCGCAAATTAATCATTTCATTGGGAACTGCAAATGCCTGTCGATTGTTGTTATTGGCCAATCTTTATTTGGCCGAAAATCTCAAGAATCATGCAATTGACTTTATCAAAATGAATGTGAATGAGGTGGAACAATCAACAATTTATTTAAAAATTTTATAAAAATTTGAATAATTTTAAAGGTAAAGAAATCGGACGGATGGAAGGAATTATTAGCCGATGAACAATTAGTGGAGCAAATTTTGACAGCAAAGTGAAATCAAATTCGGCGCAGAATGATGATTAAATATTTGCGGATTCATTAAAATCACATTCATCTCAAATTATTTTTGCTTAAATAAATTATTGGTCAATTTCATTTTTTTGTATAAAATATATTCACTTGAAAATTGTAAATTTTTTTAATGATCTCTGAAGGATTTCATTTAGATGGGATTGTTTAAAAAATAAAATAATTTAATGTTTATATTTATATAATATTTAGAGTGATATAAGTAAAATATCATTTTCCTTAAATAATAAATTATTAAAACACAAAAATTACAATACTTCCGGAGTGAATAATAAATATTTCCTGCGGTCGTCTATATATTGGGTGTAAGCGTGTAAGATTTATGGATCTAGGGACAATCCATTAAACTTTTACAATCTTTTCGATATTATACTTTTTCCCAGAAATATAATTATCATTATCATTACCGTCTTTTTAGTATAGGGATTTAAATTAAGAGAGCTTCATTTTTAAATTAAAATATTTGAAAAGTTTCATTGATAATCACAATTTAACACATTTTTCCCTTTATGGCATATTCATTTTATTTTCAATGCTTATTTATTTACGGTCATAAAAACCATTAATTGACAATTTTTGAATAAATTGTTATTCAAATTTTTCCTCTTCCTCTTTTTCATTCACGCGATTTCATTTCCTCCTCTTCTTCCATTTCTTCCTCTTCTTCCGTTTCCTCCTCTTCTTCCATTTCTTCCTCTTCTTCCATTTCTTCCTCTTCTTCCATTTCTTCCTCTTCTTCCATTTCCTTATTTAATTCCTTCATCGCCGCATTAATTCGCTCCATTTCCTTCATCAACTTCTCTTCGGCCATTTCGACCAATTCGGTGTATTCGCCAGTTTCCGCTGCCTCATCCAGATAAACCGCCGAAAGGAAGCAACTTTTCACTACTTCCTCGACCGATTCCACCATTTCAGCATGTTTATTTGAAAACCATACTGAATTTATGAGAGAAATGTATTAAATGAGTACTATTGTTGAAAAACCAACCATTTATGGCCAAAAACCCAAGGTTCGAGAAGAATCCATCCTTTTTGGCCTGAATTAATTTTTTGCTGTATTTTTCAATTTTTTTCCAAAGGGTCGTGCACTTTTCAAACATCATTTTATGCTAAAAAATTTTGTTTTTTATTTATTTCTTCGTTTTCCCACCTCAAGCAGTTTGTGCGCGGTCCATTCTTTTTCACTCATTTCCTCCTCTAAAATTACAAAATCAAATTATTCATTTTGCCTTCCATGCCATTTCCCACCTTCCAATGCCTCCTCCACCTGATCAAATCCCAGCTCCAGTTTGGCACGGCCTCGCTCAGCTCCTCCATTCAGCAGGCTGGCCAAGGACGAGTTGAACACATCTAAAAATTTATTTTCCATTGAATGTTTATTATTTTAAATTTTTACCCAAAAATTTGGCCACATCGCTAATGTCCACATTTCCTTCTCCTTCTTTTGGCACAGTCACAGTTTCCCCACGAGTTGGGATGAGGCCGCCTTCGGCAATGGCAAAAGAGAAGATGGTAACAAGCAAAATTTGAGAGAAAGAGAACATTGTAGAATCAAATTTTGTATATTTGGATAGGAAATTGAAATCTGTAAATTGAAATAATTTTAAATGGATAGTAAAAAATGAATTAATTCATTTTATGATGGGGGGAGATTGGGCAAAAAACAAGTAAATGGCCAAATGGGATGACTAGAATTCGCTCTTCTAAATTCTCACAGCCAAATGTAATGAAATTATGATTAAGCCCAAACTCCAATCTCTGTATGTCATTATAGATATATCCATCAAATGTGTTGACGATGATGATTAGACCAATCTGGGAAAATCGTATAAAAAGGTAATGGAAAAAAATTGATGAATCATCTAAAATGCAAGTTTAAGTTAGGTCCAAAAGTTTAAAAATTGTGCCAACATTTTTGTGATCAACTATTCGCATTCGCATTTAATTTATTGTCATATTCTTTATTTCTTTAAATTAAAAATTAAAAAATTCATTCATTCCATTCATTTCCTCCTTTCTTTTCGTACCATCATTTCAATCCAATCCCCGAAATACTATATTGCCAACTTGCATTGTTCGTTCATCATTTTACCTATTGTACCCTCGGGCATGTTTGAAGAAATCCGGAGTCTCTAGATAGAATGTAGAAAACGGCCAGCGAGTATTCCCGAAAAAACACGAACCGAGTTGTAATTTATTACATTTGAAAAACACAAATTTAACCGGAAAAACACAATCTAACAGGATGAAACACAAATCTAACCGGATGAAACACAAATCTAACCGGAAAACACAAATCTAACCGGATGAAACACA
This sequence comes from Pratylenchus scribneri, assembly GCA_030063045.1. NCBI lineage: Eukaryota > Metazoa > Nematoda > Chromadorea > Rhabditida > Pratylenchidae > Pratylenchus > Pratylenchus scribneri. The sequence goes on from JAQSEB010000029.1 coordinate 408,912, forward strand.
AATCTAACCGGAAAACACAAATCTAACCGGAAAACACAGTCTAACCGGAAAAACACAAATCTAACCGGAAAAGATGAGCTAACTGGATGAAACACTAATCCTTCCAGAAAAGACGATGAAACACATATCTTTCCGGAAAAGACAAATCTAATCGGATGAAACACAAAAATGACAAGCTTTCGGAAGTGAAAATTTCCTAAAAAATATAGTATTTTGATGAGTAATAAACTATAGTGATTGATGTAGTAAATGTTTGCATTTTTTCGCAAATCCAATAAAACAATAATGATCACACCATTTGAAAGAGGAAGAAAAGCTATAAATTAATGAAATGAATGCTTAATAATCTTATTTAAAAATTGAATGGAGTCTTGACTCTTGAATAGTCCTTGATTTGAGAAAAAGCAAATCCTTCAAAGCACTTCATGATTGAATTGCAGAATAAATGATTTAACTGTTCATTCGTCAATCTTTTCATTTTACATTTGTTTATATCCAATTTCTCGACTATAATATATAAATAATCCAATATTTTCATTTTCCAAAAATATCCCACAATCTCAAGAATAGCCATAAATTTGCCCCTTCTTGAGAAGGGTCAAGTGATGGCCGAAAAACTTGTCATGAATGGAAATTCTTCGTCAATTTCCCAACACCAATTGCTCTTGAACCAACAAATCTTCGCCGACATTTCCAATTTATTTCTTTCCAACATTCGAACATTTTTGACTCGAAAAGACACCCAAGAAGCAGGTGAGATCTGTGATTAGAGGAAATTATTAGCCATTACACAATCTTTAAGCAAAAATGCCATTTTCCCTTTCATCATCAAGTGCCGAAGAGCCATTCTCGCTGACCAGTCTCATTACTGGTTCAAATTGTTTGAAAACATGCGGAATGGAGGATATTCAATTTGCCGCAAGGGTTCATTTATTCCAAGCAAAATTAATGCCTAAATCCAAATAAACACACAGAGGGCTGCCGAACTTTTTGTCACTCTTCGATTTTGTGCCATTGCTTTGAGCATTGTTTGCTTTGTTTATATTCTAATTTTGATAACAACAAAATTGATAAAAATTGGATTCTTCCAACAAAAATGGTCTCCATCATCAAATGTGTCATCAAAAATGATTGGAAGCCGGGCTTTGGACAGCACTGATTGTGGTTCCCGTGAAAATAAAACATTGAGTAGGTTGCCAAAATGGCCGTTATAATATGTACCTGAATCTTTCTTTTGAATATAGCTCAAATGAAGCAACTAATTTACGATTTGCCTTTCGAAAACCATAAATATCCTATCCACTATACTTTCCCTAAAAATTCAATTATTTTCACTCAAAAGCATATAAATTTTTAAAGTTTGTTTACATTAATAGGCCAGTTTGTTAAGGATTCCTTGGTCTTTAATATGATATATCTTAATATATTTTTGGATAGTCATTTCCTCGCACAGCTATGGTCAAAAGAAACACCCAGGATACTGTAATGGTTGTGGTGAATACCGTACTGGAAAAAACAATGATGAAAAGAATTATTAGAATTATTTGAATTTTTAACAGAGGAATTGATGAGTGCCAAAATGGCCGCAATTCATCCACCCACGGCTCAGCCATCGGATGGATTTACCGGATTGGATTGCGCACCGGCCTCCTCCGATATTTCCTATTCCGACATTTCCCATCAAACCCTTCAAAAACATTCTTCCCAAACGCCAATGGCAAATGCCCCATTTCTGAAGCGAAATCAGCCAACAAATAATGGGCCGAATTTTTCATTTTTTGGCACTCCAAATCCACCCTTGCATCATAAATCAAGCCAAATTGCCGCATTGAAGGATTTGTTAATGGCCAAAGGACCGGCGGGGAATTTGGATTCAGCTGGCAAGGAAAATTCGAGAACTTAAATGGAAAAACCGACAATTTTAATTTTGTGATAAATATTTTCATAATTAAATCCAAATAAAATTCCATTTCTTTCACTGTCTTTGCGTCATATTTTCGCCCAATTTTATGGGTCGCCCAAATCGATGAGTTGGGAAATTTTCAATCTTTTCGAAGGGGGCAAATGTGAATATTTTGGATGGGTCCGATGGCCTTCAACCTTTCTTCTCTACTTTTCCCTTTTCGTCGGCAATGTTTTCGGGGCAACAATTTTGGGTATTGCGCAGCATTGGGGCAATATTTCGGAGGCGGTGGCGGGTGGGTGGCGGCAAAATGACTATCGACGGAGGAATTTTGGAAGCAGAGAAATGCAAGAAATAATGGAATATATGGAAAATATGTGTACATATTTGAATGGGGGAATTGGGGGGAATGGATTTTGAGGGGGCCGAAACTTTCGTAAAGATGAACAGTTGAGTAAATGATGAACGGGAAATACCGAAGGGAAGTGGGCATGAACCCCTCCATATTGAACGTGAAGAAGGGCCCTCATTTCACCCACTTTTACTCCATTAATTTTATCAAAGGAACATTTTTGCGCATTTTTTGTGCTTTGCGCAATATTAGGGCCCAAATAAAAACTAAATTTCATATGTTGAGTCCTGTTCCTTTTTTCCAATCATTTTTGCCTGTTTAAATTTATTTAAAGGAAGCATCAAAAATGTTCAAGGATTTATTCCCTTCATTGGGTTTTTGCCCATTCCATGCCTTTCTTTGGATTTTCAAGGCCTATGCCACTTTTCGATTCATCAAATTTTTTCATATTTTCTGCCGGAGCATTTGGGGCCATTTCATTGCAAAGCCTTTGGATTTAGAGCCATACAAACAGAGTTGGACAGGTCAATTCCAAATGATCGATACAAATTTGGGGAATATGTCATCGAAATCTATATAATTCAAAAAATTTCAAATATCGAAATTTCCCTCGGGGTATTTGATTATTTAATACGCATTGACCTTATTTCAATTACAATATTTTATTTACTTAGGGGCATTCCCCCAACATTTACAAATATAACATAGTTTACTAAGATTGGCATAAATTCGACAAAAATGAAATGGAAAATAAAGATTTAAAAAAAAAATAAAATTAAGAAATTTTTTTAAATATTATTTCCATTTTTTCATTACAGTAATCACTGGATGTACTGATGGAATTGGAAGGGCATATTTGGAGGAATTGGTGGCAAAAAGAGGAATTCGAAAGCTCTATTTAATTGGAAGGAGTCCAGAAAAAGTGAATTCACTTGCCAAATATTTTGGTTAGTCAATTTTGGGTAAAATAACATTTTTGTACCAATTTAAAGTGGAAAATTATGGATGTGAAGTTCGGACAGCATTTTTTGACTTTGAAAATGATTCGCTGGACAATTTGCCTTCGGATTTAGTTACATTGCCTGTGGGAATATTAAGTTTGTTTCTCACAAAAATAAAATAATAATTATTTTTATTTTGAGTAAATTGTGCCGGAATTGCCCCAGAAAGGGTGGCCAATTTGGTGGAATTGCCAAAAGGATTGCCATCGAAAATTTTGCGAGTCAATTTACTTTCCTGCGTTAAAATGATCGAATTGATTGTGCCTGGGATGGTGAAACGCAATTTGGGAATTGTTGTGAATATTGCCTCAATAACGGTGAGTCTCTTCTTTCCCCTTTCGAATTAAGGGAAAATTGAGTTCAAAAAATATATTTAAAAAAATGGGGAAGAAAATTTAAATAAAATAGGTAACTTTATTTTTAGATTTCAAAATTTGCAAAAAATGTCTTTAAATTTGATAGAGGTGATTTTCTGCTTATTTTGTCTCGAATTTTACATTCATATATCGAAATGGGTCAAAAAATATTAATGATCATTAAATTACAAAATTTATTAAAATATTTAAAAAAATCAATCCCATAGTTATACATATGCCTGTCTCCTTAATCTATCTGAATTTTAATTTATTATAGCTAAAAGAAAATTTATAATCTTTCCGGAATGAAACACAATCTAACCGGAAAACACAAATCTAACTGGAAAATAGAAATCTAACCGGAAAACACAAATCTTTCCGGAAAACACAATTCTAACCGGAAAACACAAATCTAACCTGATAAACACAAATCTTTCCGGAATGACACACAAACTAACCGAAAAACACAAATGTTTCCGGATAAAACACATATCTAACCGGAAAACGCAATCTTTCCAGAAAAATCTAACCGGAATGAAATACAAATCTAACCGGAAAACACAAATCTAACCGGAAAACACAAATCTTTCCGAAAAATCTAACCGGAATGAAATACAAATCTAACCGGAAAACACAAATCTTTCCGGAAAAACCTAACCGGAATGAAATAAAAATCTAACCGGAAAACACAAATCTTTCCGGAAAAATCTAACAGGAATGAAATACAAATCTAACCGGAATAAAACACAAATCTAACAGGAAAACACAAATCTTTCCGGAAAAATCTAACCAGAATGAAAAACAAATCTAACCGAAAAAAATCTTACCGGAGAAATACAAATCTAACCGGAAAACACAAATCTAACCGGAATGAAATACAAATCTAACAGGAAAACACAAATCTTTCCGGAACGAAATATAAATATTTCCGGAAAAAACTAATCTTTCCGGAATGAAACACACATTCTCGAATAAATTTTTTTAGATAGACAATTTAATAAAATCTTTTTTAAGATTGATAATTGAATTTGTCCCTTAATTAAAATGTCGCCTCCTCCCTTTTATTATGGCCATATTTTCAGGGTTGGCGGCCCCTTCCATATTTATCAGCATATCCAGCAAGGTTGCCAATTAAATGCTTAAATTCTTTCCCAATTTTGAATATCTTAGCAAAGCTGCCATCAGCTTCTTTTCTGATTCATTGGCCGATGAATTTCCAAATCTTAAAATTCAGGTGAATTTTCATTACAATTTTAACAATTTTATTAAATATTATTTCAGTGCCTTGTGCCATTGTTGGTTGCCACCAAAATGACGGCATATAAGCAAGAAGAATCCAATTTATTCGTTGTGGATTTAAAAACATTCGCTCGACAAGCAGTGAACATCATTGGCAATTATAGACTGAGTACGGGATGCTTTTTGCATGATATGCAGGTAAATCGGAATTTTGAACAATTTATCCCCCAAAAATTCTAAATTTATTCATTTTAGATTGCGTTGGGCAGTTTGGTTGGATTTTGGCTTTTCAAACTATTCTTCGTGCCAATTGGCCTTTTGGGAATGCATCGAAAGCGATTGGATGGAATTATGAAAAATAAAATGAATGGAGGTGAAATGCTAACAACAAATGGAGCAATGACAAATGGAAAATTAGATTAAAATTGACATTTTAATTTTTTGTATCCAATTAATCATTAATTAATTAATTGCAAATTTCATTAACCCAATCATCAAATATTTTTCCTCATCAACCCAAAAGAATAAAATTATGCAAAAAATGTCGCTTAAACCCGCCAAGGCCACTTTTCAAATCTCAAAAATATCCGTCAACCAAATGCAATAAACTTGATTTTTCAACCCCAAAACTTTCCCATTTTCTTCACATTTGCATTTTAGCGCCTTTTTCCCTGAGGGCACTTTCGCGCAATTTCTTCCAAGGTTAAACCCATATTTTTCGGGGCCTATAAAATAACCGGGATTTTCACTAAATAATTATTTCCCCAAATTTAAATTCAATTTATCCAATGGTAAGATTTAAACTGAATTAAAAATTAAATAAAATAATTTAGTGGCTTCTTCCCTTCCTTTTGCTCCTCTCCTCTTTACCGTATTTTGCCTTTGGTTGCATTGGCGGTGCCTCTTTTCCGCCACCAAATTTCCATCATCGAACCGATAGTTATGCGGCTCCACCAAGCTATCGAAGTAATTTCCAATAATGGCACATTTTTATTTGAAAATATTTAATTTTCGAATGAATTTCTAGAAATATTTTGTATTAAAAATTCTTTTTAAGGCCATATTGACCATAACAAAATGTTAAGGCTTACTTTTTAGAAGGCTTAGATTAAGTTTAAGGCTTAAGATTCGGATAGAAATCTTTTAAAAGCCTCTGTTTCGGCCAAGTTTAAAGGCCTCAAAAAAGTATTTTTAGACATGAAAAGTTTTCTGCAAATTCCATTTTTCTGCAAATAATAATCATTTTTTCAGCTGCACCTCCTCCACCTCCCCCACCTCCTTCCTATGTGACCCCTCCGCCACCTCCGCCGCCGCCTCCTCCTCCACCACCACCGCCGCCTCCAGTTTATCCAGGTACATTTTGGATTAAATCGGCAAAAATCAAACGATTTTCAGTTTCGCCCCCGGCACCTCCACCAACAAAAGGTAAATTTAACTTTACAGATGAGTAATTTATAATAATTTCAACTCATTTATAGAGCCAGAATATGCCACTCCTCCGCCATTGCCAACTTTACCTCCATTGCCCACATTCCCTCCGATGCCAACTTTACCACCTCCACCACCGCCACCGTATCCCATTGCGCCACCTTCCTACATTGTAAATTCCTTCCTTTGGAAAAACAGTTCAAATTCCCTAAAATAGGTTCAACCACCTCCAGCATTGCCAATGCCAACATTCGCCACCCTGCCTCCATTCGTTTTCCCCACTTTTGCCACACTTCCTCCACCACCTGAGCCTGCCTACATTGCTGGTCCTCCACCACCGCCTCCGGTCAAATTGAGTACTTATTGTATGTGAAATGAATTTTGGAGGTAAATATTTAAATTAAAATTTTAGCGGTTGGCCCGGTTGCTCCTCCGCCTCCCCCTCCCCCACCACCTCCGCCTCCTTCGGCTCCATCTCCTCATCAACAGCCATATTCGCACCAATCTTCTTATGGTTATGATTCATTGGTTCAGCCACAGCCTCCAGGTTTCTCATAAAAATTATTCAATCATTTTTATTTGATCCAATTTTCAGCCTACAATCCCGCTTTCAAGCTAATAAATCCGTCAGATTCGGGAGAAGAGGAGGCCAACCAAAATAATATTAATGCGGGAAGACAGCAGCCTGAAGCACCATCTTCGAATCGGCAAGAAAAAGGAGGAGGGCGAAATGAACAACAACAACAGGCAGAAAAGCCGAAACAATTTGGTGTTGTTCAGCAGAAGGTTGGAAAAAGGGTGCGATACGGGACAAATTTATGCTAAATTAAAATTTTAATTGATCATTCATAACTTTCTATAAGATTCCATTTCAAGAAAAATAATTTTAAAAAAAAGTTATAATTAAGTCTACAAAAATCTGTTGTGAATTTATAATTCGGATAGTCAATTAATTAAGGAAAAGAAAACAAAAACATGCAAAAAATTATATTCAAAAGCAAAAATAGTATTTTTTATGAGAATAAATTTTGTGGCCAATTAAAGGATAAAATTCTTGTTAGATTAAATAATAAAACTCTTATCTTTTCGGGTTAAAACATTCCGGAAAGATTGGTATTCCATTCCTGTTAGATTTGTGTTTTCCGGAAACTAAATTCCTTCCAGTTAGATTTATTTTTCCTGAAACTAATTTCTTTCCGGTTAGATTTTTGTTTCCGGAAACTAATTTCTTTCCGGTTAGATTTGTGTTTTCCGGAAACTAACTTCTTTCCGGTTAAATTTGTGTTTTCCGGAAACTAACTTCTTTCCGGTTAAATTTGTGTTTTCCGGAAACTAACTTCTTTCCGGTTAAATTTGTGTTTTCCGGAAACTAACTTCTTTCCGGTTAGATTTGTGTTTTCCGGAAACTAACTTCTTTCCGGTTAGATTTGTGTTTTCCGGAAACTAACTTCCTTCCGGTTAGATTTGTGTTTTCCGGAAACTAACTTCCTTCCGGTTAAATTTTTGTTTTCCGGAAACTAACTTCTTTCCGATTAGTTTGTGTTTTCCAGAAAGTTTTAAACTATCGATAAAGGAATGATTTGAATGAACTATGAATAATGAATGAATTCTCTCAAATTCAGGTCCAACATTTGAATCAACCAACTGATGCGGATATGAGTCCAATTGAAATGAGAGCACATTTGCGGGATCAACTGAAGCATAACAGAAAAGTGAGAGGAGAACAGCAGAAATGAAGAAGCAAAAAAGGATGAATAAATTTGATTAAAAAAAGCTCAGGAAATTGCCTTTTGACATTTGAACTTCACAAATAAATTTTGCACATTAATTCTTATTTAATTTATAAGGCCACCTGTGCAGTCAATTTCCCACTTAAATAAAAAAATAATTGAGTATAAAAATTGGTCTCATTTGCAGCTGCGGCCAATTTATTAGCAAGAAAATCCAATAAAAATGTGAATTTTTCACAGCCAAAATTTCTCATCAATTTTTTACAGTAATTCGCGGGCATTTTCCCCTCTTTAAAACCTCAAAGATGAGATTATCCCTCAAAAGAAAGTTTTTTCTTTTGGCCTATTTTTGAATGTGCCACGCCCTTTTCCTCCTTTAAGATTTGTGTTGCCTCATTGCTGCCCCCGTTTTTATGTTTTGTGCAAAAGGGCCCAATATTACCCATTTCCACATGTCCCCAACATTCCCATTCCATTCGCCTATTCGACAATTAAGCTGATGAAAAGGCCACAAAATGCGTTGGAAAATGAATGAATAAATTGCCCCGGGTGCCAATATTCCATTTAGGGTTCTGCCCCTTGCCTCCTCCAAATTCCATTTCTCCCACTTAATTAGGGCGGCTGCTTGGAATTGCGCGCGCATTTCTACCGCACCATATTTTGCCATTGCCCCCTTTTTGCCATTTTGGCCATTTAAAGGCTTTTGGGGCGGATCATTTCCCTCACAAACCCTTAGGCCATTTTTCTGTCATTTTCAGACTACAAATTGTCCCACAAAGAAACATTCATATTTTTGACGGACGGAAATTGCGCAATAAAAACGGAGAGAATAGAATACCAAAATTTCGAATAAATTAAATAAAATAATTTTGGATGATGGCACATAATAAATTCTCAATTGAGGCACTTCTTGAGGAAAATGGTTAGTTTAAATATTTAAATTAATTTAAAATTTTTCGCATAGATTTGATGACTTCCCCTCCGGCAAATTCACCGGCAAATTCGCCCCAAAGTCGACCGACAGCCAAAGCTCGGAGATGCCGAACTGCATTCACATTCCATCAATTGGTGACTTAATTTTTAAATTTACCTTCAAAAATTAAAAATTTTTGTAATTTTTAACTTTACATCCATTTTTAACCATAGATTATAGTCATAATTGTATATGATGATATTGCCCCTGTTAGCAAGATTGTCAAAAAATGAAAGAAATTGGGTCAAATTTATATTTTGCATTCTCAAAATACCCTAAAAAAATTTTGAAAAATTTTTGGTTAAGTTTGAAATTTTTGCAATAAAAATAAATCATTTTTTCCAATTAATTCTCCTTAACTCCTCCATATTTGTTTTAGAATAGTTTGGAATGTCGATTCAAACAAGGCCGATATTTGAGTGTTGGGGAGAGGACAAAATTGGCGCAATCCTTGAATTTGAGCGAAACTCAGGTGGAAAAAATATAAAATTAAAATTGAAATAATTTGAATTCAGATTAAAATTTGGTTCCAAAATCGACGAACAAAATGGTAAATGATTTAATAATAATTTGAATTTTAATTAAATTTACAGGAAAAAGGAAGGATGTCCAACAAAGCGAACAATAATGGAAGAATTGGAGAAGGAAAAGGAGGGAAAAAATGAGATGGATTCGAAGAGGAAATCGCGCAAAAAGAGGATGAATGGGAAAAAGAAGTTGGCGGCAGGAAATTTTGAGGAATTTGAGGCAATTTTTTTCAATCCATTTAAACTTTTTTGAACTTTTTCCATTCCAGCAGCCGCATTTTCCACCCAATTCAGCGCCTGCATCCCGCCGGCAATCAGTCATCGCCGCCGAAAATGATATTCCCAACAAAAAAGATGGCCAAATCCAATTGACTGCCTCACAGATGGCCATATGTCCTCAAATATTGGGGGAAATGATGTTGGCCAATGCCACCACCAATAATTTGCCAATAAAAATGCATTCAATTCCAATGGAAGGAATAATAGGCAAGTGGATATGCGCCCCTATTTGACGCCGTTTAAATCATCAAAAAATGAACAAATTTAATGTTTTTATTAGCAAAAAAGAGCGGACTTTTGGCTATCAAATTATATTAATTTTATTTAAATTGGGCACAATTTTTGAAGTTTTGCCCCAAAAAACCGTTGAAAATTTCTATAATCCTAATTGTAAGTGAATGTCATTTCAATTTTTATATAAAACTATTCATTCCTTTAATAAATTTAAATAAAATTAATATCAATTAAAAGCCAAAAGTCTTCTCTTAAATTTGATAATAAAATTATCAAAACTAATTCAATTCTTGATGAATTATTATAAAAGGAAATAAGTTGGTCGGTTGACAAATTAATTTGCCCTAAAATAATGCATTCCCTCAAAATAAATAAAATAAATTCATCATTTTTATTTTTGTAGATTACCCTCAATCACTGCTTCTTCCAAATTTGTCCAATTCATCAATTATTCCCCAGTCGACTTATTTGCCAAATTCAATTCCAAATTCCTCCCTTCTTTTGGCCAATGAATTGCTTTCCCAAAATCATCATCAATATCAACAACAAATTTTACAACAAATTCTCAGCCAAATTCAACAAATTGGCAGTGGAAATAATTCACAAATGGCACAAAATAATGCACAATTGTTAACCTCATTTTTTCCACAAATTGCTCATTTATCCATTTAAATTTTGTACAAACAAAATTATCCCATCCACCCAATTCTAGTCAATTTTAATTTTAATTGAATTAATCAACGTTTTATTAATAAAAATTGGAATAAGAATAAAATAGATAAGAAATTGGCAATTTGGATTATTGCTCATTGGAAAAAATTAATTTGCAGAAAATTAATGTCAAAAAATCTTTTTTGAGGGCATAAATATTGGCTAATAAATCAGACTTTTTATAAGATCATTCTACTCCGGTAAATAGGTAATAATCTAAACCTAATAAGCTTAAATCCAATGTAAACCTTAAATATTTTTATGGCCAATTTATTATGGCCAAATTATATGGCCTCAAAAAATATTATTTTTTCAAAGGAAAAATTTTCAGCAAATTAATTTTTTTAGTATTTTCGAAATATAAAGTTTTCGGAAAATTAATTTTTTCCATATTATATTTTATTTCAATTGCTCATTCATTCGTTCAATCCTACCCAATTTATTTTGGATTGAATGTATTTCATTCAAATTGGTCATAAAATGGCAAATGGGATCATTTGCATGAAAGGGAATGATTGGATGAATAATTTTGCTAAATAATTACCTCACAATAAATGAAATGCAGCAAAGGGCCAAATTGCAATTAATTATATTTGCCCACGCAGATTTATTCTACCCAATTTTTTATTTGACATTTCCAATTTGATCTTTCTTGGTTTCAATATAGTTTTGTACTGTATATCCATTATTCCCTTTCTTTTACGTAAATTGCCAATCCCATTCAAAAATTTCCATTTTTGGTTTAAACTCCAATTTTCCGAATTAATTGCTTTCAAATACAAATAAAATAATAGAAAATATATGGGAAATTAATCCAACCATTGAATAAAAATAAAACCATATGGTAAGAAAATATGTTTTGATTTTATTTTAAATTCATTTGAAATGGGATTAAATCCCCTCAATTTTAATTGGTTTTGCAACTTTCAAGAGATGGCAGATAAAAGAGAGCAAAACAATAAATAAACTGCCGACGACATCTGCTGAAAGAAATGAAGGAAAGGCCATGGGCCAAAATAAATGAAAAAGAAATAAAAATGGAAATTGGAAAGTCATTTCATGTTGGATCATGCAAATTCCTTTCCTACTGATGATGGAACGAAATTTTCACATATAATCAATTTTTTATTAGCAAAAAAATTTATTTTAATTTGTTATCATTTTTGGAATGAACAGATTTTAAGAATATCAGTGGATAAAACAGATTGAAGAAAGAATTGATGGATTTGATAAAATGGAAATAAGACCAAAAGAAAAGGGCTAAATTTTTACTAATTCTGACAATTTTTAATTTTTTATGGCCATAACTTTATGTTATAAATGGCAAATATGAATCATTTTTAATAAAAACAATCCAAATAGTATTAAAAATTTAATTAATATTTTTAATTTTCTGTACAGTATGTTTTGGCTTGCATATGTAAATTATGCCTCATTCTATTGAATAAAATATGCTTTTTTAATGTAACAAAATAAGCAAATTAATTATTAATTAAATATATTTGTATCGTATCTTCCCTTTATTTTTGAACATTTTTTGATCATTTATTTGTGAATGGTTCTCCCTAATTTGACGTGTCATTTTCACCATTTTCCACCGGCACACATATGCCAATTAGCATTTGAGGAGGAATGAATGGAATTTATGTGGGTATTTTTAGGCACATTTATGAAAATGGGCAAATTGGAGCCTTTCCCCATTCAACCCAAAGCCATTTACGCAATCATATTTCATTTGTGTTTGTGGGGAGGCAAAATTAATTTTCCATTTGCCATTTCCACCACAAATTTATTATATTCCCATAATTGGCCAACCACAACAGCGCCTAATAAGCGGCGCCAAATATTTAATTTTGTGCTTTGTGAAATGGGGGGGGGGGGGGCCTTTGGTAATTAGAAAATATTTCCGGCTGTGCCAATGAAACAGCTGGCAAATTGGAAAAGCAGAGAAAATTGGAAAATGTTTTCAATTTACTTTGTTGTCTATTTCGTAGTTTAAAAAGGTGGGCAGATGAAAATTGAATAAAATATGCAAATTTGGACGCTGCAAAATTGATATGTCGATCATTATTCAATGAAAGGGGGGAAATGCTTTTATTTTATTCAATTTTTGAAAAAAATCAAAAAGTCAAAGGGGAAAGGGAGTTTTCTTTTTCCTTTTATATTAAGAATTCGATTCGTTTTAAAATGCAATCTAATAAGATGGCCAAAATAAGTAAATTCTACAAAATTTCTAAAATAAGCAAATTTTAGACCAAAAAAATAAAATTTCAAATCTATTTTATAAACAAAATTTTTGCCAAAAAATGCAAAAATATGCAACAAAATAAATAACATTCCAAATATCATAAGAACATTATTAATAATTAGGTAAGGTATCCAAAAAGCAAATACCCATATAGTTGTAGAGTAAATCTATACTGCTAAATATAAATAAATTGATTAGAATTAGAATAAACCAATGAAAACGAAAAGTCCATAAAAAGCTTACAAGTTAGCTTAATTTTATAAATTATGCAATCATTCACATGTTAAATTCATCAATTTTCAGCAAAAAAGACAAATTCGGACTAAAAAATGTTTTTAAATGAAATTGACCACATCAACCGCTGTTTAAAAAATGTTTTTAAATGAAATTGACCACATCAACCGCTGTTTGCGCAGATTTCAAGGAAAGGATGAATCCGCTTCAAACACAACAACAAATGTGGATGCTCATCAAAACCAACAAGAAGAAGAACAAATCCATCAAAATGAGGAGCAAAACCAACAACAAATTGAGCAAGAAGACATCAAACCAACACCGGAAGAAATATCGGAAATAGACCAAATGATTGAAGCAGCACAAACCGAGGAGGGAAGCAATCAACAAAAACCACAAATTGAGGATAAAATGGTGGGCATGGGAAATGGGATTAATTAATTAGTTTAAAATACATTTAAATTATTCTAAGTATTTTGCTGCAATATTTTTAGATTATTAAGAGTATCATTAACTAATACCTAGGGCTTAGGTTGATTGCGTTTTAAAAATTGGTACATTTATAATTTCAATTTACTCTAATAACTCAGAAACCGGTTTTAGACCTTGCAAACCTTATACCAATTTGTAGATCTCATCGAGACGCGTCGAATGGTATATAATTTGTCATGGTTTGGTCCAAAATTAAAGGGCATTAAACCGTTTAAACCATATTTACAGTTTTTGGTTTTAGTAGCCTTTAATTTTGACCGAACCATGACAAATTATATACCAATCGACGCGTCTCGATGTGATCTACAAATTGGTATAAAGTTTGCAAGGTCTAAAACCGGTTTCTGATTTATTAGAGTAAATTTAAATTATAAATTCTATTTTCAAAAAGCGCCAATGCATTCTAGATTTGGATTGGATAAATGGGATTAAAATTAAAAAGGAGATAAAAATAATATAATAAAAAATGGTTTGATTAAGTTTTGCCCTAAAAGTAGTATATAATTATAATTTTTTTATCTAAAAATTTATTTTTATATTTGCAGAAGAAGAGTGGCCAATCATCGGCGGATGAGGAAAAGGGCAAAATGCGCTACATTTTTCGACGCCGAAGTGAATTAAATTTTTTTTAATCGAAATAAGCAACAATTTTTCAGAAATCAGTTCAATCATTCCACCAGAAACGCTCCCGAAAGTTTGCCCTCAATCGAGATTTTATGAAGGACCGGAGACAGTGTCGAAACAGAAAAAAGGCGGCAGAGGAAAAGGACGAAAACAATGAATTTATTTAATGCAAATTTTATTCAATCTAATCTCATTTTTTGATTGTCAATCACTTAAATTTATTTGTTTCACTTTACTGAAAGACAATTCACTTATTTAAAATTTGGATAAATCAAATACCTAAAATATTTTATAAATTCGATGAATCAATTAAAAAACATTTTGCTTCATTTACATAGTAAATTTAATTTTTACAAAAAATGCAGTGAAATTATAAATTAATTTACATATTTTCATTTAATCAGCTGGCATTAATTTAGTATGAAAAATTTTTCCTAATTCTTTTACTCTAATTTTGTATTTTGTTACTTTTTTAATAGTTTATTTAGATTAGACTATAACTTGGAAAATAAAATAGTAAAAAATGAATGCGATGGCTGATTGAATGAATGAATAGATTATAAATTAGAAATTTTATTCCATTCCTTTCCTTTTAAGTCATAGATTATCGAAAAATTTATTAAACAAAAAATATAAATAAAAAAATTGGCCACAATTCTTGAAATGTCATCTACTCGCGAAAAATGCTGTCTGGTTTGCTCGGGGCCAAGCAATGGGATTTGCCACTTTGGGGTTCAATGTTGTCGGGCTTGTGCCTCATTTTTCCATCGATCCATCAAGGAAAGGCGCAATTACACCTGCCGATGGGACCAAAATTGCCGAATTAGCAATGGTTGGTTGGGAAAATGGCCATAAATCCCAACCAAATTCCTTCGAATAGATCATGGACTTCGAAATTCTTGCTGGGCTTGCCGCCTCAAAAAGTGCCTGGAAATGGGAATGGCCGACGAAAAGAAACGAGATCGAGATCGAAGAAGTTAAAAATTATATTTGGACTTATTTGAATATAGGATTGGAATTTTTAGCCTGTACCTCCGAATCGAATTTCCCCTCCGATCCAGCAACAACTTCATCAGCTAATAAGCAGGAAGAAAAACAATCGGCTTTGGCCAATTTTCCGAATATCCAAAAATTTGTGGATTCACTTCGGCAATACAATCATTCATTCCGTGCCATTTCCGTCGTCGAGGGAATAAGCGCGGAATTGGCTAAAGAACATCAAGTATGGACAAATAAATACATGAATTTCATGTTCAAAGTTATTTTCGGGAAGAACAAACGAATTTTCCTTAGAATTATTATTATTATCATCATTTTAGGAAATTTAGAACATTATGACCATGAATTGGCTAAATAATGAAAGAAATTAACCAAAAAAAAAAGATATGGCCAAAAAGTGGCAAAATAAGCCAAAATTCGGCAAAGTTTCTATCCATTATTTTCTGGCCAATTAAATTTGATCATTAATTTTGGATATCAAAATACTCTGTTGATATAAATTGGCCAGATAGAATAAAAGTTGTTTCTGCTGGTTAAATAATAGCTAGATGGAATACGGATAAACATTATTATATATTAGATAAAAAATTAAATAGTTCCGCCTAATAATTTCCTTGGATGAATATACCAAAATGATCAAGGGCTCTGCCCTGCTAATATATTCAATGCTTTGCAATCATTTGCCCTCAATTCGTCAATTGTCCGGGGAAAATGCGGTAACAAATTGCCGTCTAAATCAAAATAGGCCGACATTTTCAGTTCAAATTGGTCAAACTTTTCCACAGTCAATTTTTGTTAATTATTCAAGCAAATTTAACGGTTTTTCATAAATTTTTCCTTTTAAAATATCCCAAAATATGGCACAGGAAAGGGCAATGATTGATGCGAATTCTCCGATTGGAATGCTAGTGCCGGGTGGAGCATTGAATAAAGATCGGCTGGAATATTTTTTCGGGCCAAATGTTGACGAAAAACAAAGAGAAAGGTTAATCTTTTAGAAAAAGTGATTTGGTCAATTGAGGCACAGGGAATGCCCTTTGATGAGAACTCTGCATGCATTGGTTTTTGGCCCATATCTCAGTGAGACATCTCTCAAATTTATAAAAACAATAAACCATTCGGAAGGCCTCTGAGTCTCCACTCTCCATCTCCACTAGAAATGGCTTCATTACCGATATAAAAAATTAAAATTAATCTTTAATAATTAAAGTTTAAACATTAAGACACTTGCAAGTTGGGAATTCCTTCGGAGTTAAGGCATCTTCTCTCCAAATAATGTCATATAACTACAAAAATTTAAATAAAACAATTTTATATACAAAACATAGAACTTTCAAATAGTGTATATAGTCTTCAAAGATTAGCAAAAGCCTCTTTGATCTATGGGCCAAAAAAATATTGCAACTTTTCAAGGAATACTTTTTTTAAGCCACACCGCAATTGTCAATTGGCATTTCGATTTCTGCAGAAAACGTTATCGACCTTTGCTGATTAGCCAATTGGAATTTGCCGCAATAACCGGAATAATGTTTTGGAATACAGGTTGATGAAATTATAAATGATGTAATTGGCATTTTTGGGCAAAATTTCAGTTGAAAAAGCCCATCCATTTATGCCATTTGAGGAAATTGACACCCAAAGAGAGGCCCTTTATGCGGAATTATTTGGCCTAATTTCTGCTGAACAACATAAGAATAGAAGAAAATTGGATGTGCAAAATGTGGCCGCAATTCGATTTGCCAAACTCCTCGATTTGGCCAATCAATTGATGGTAAAATTGACAAAAACGTTTGAATTTTAAAATTCATTTTCGAAAAGCTTCACATATGGGAAATGGACGAAATGTTCACAATGGCAAAAATATTCCTTGATGTTCACGACTTTTGGGATGATATAAGCTTGCCACCTTGATTAGTGCAGACTGCAGATGCTGATGGGGATTGTGGCCAAATAAATGAAAATTTGCATTCTATTTAAACAAATATTCCATTAAAATCATTAATTTTAATTTTAAAATAATCATAATCATTAGTCAATCAAATCTAGGCTAATTTTGCTCAAAAATAGTATATTTTGCTTATATCGGATTTATTGATTTTATTATATTTTGCTAATATATTTTTATTGATTTAATATTATTTTGCCAACAAATTTTCTTATATACTTCATTTCATTGCTTTTGAAATGTCCAACAAAATATTTTTTCTCAAACAAATGTAGCCAATAAAATTAATTTTATATTATTTTATAAACATTATAAAAATTAATTAATTGCTTAATAATTTTTTATTTTTCATTGATTTAAATATTTTTAAAAATATATAATTCCTTGCCAACAAGTTTTAATTAGTTTATAAGGTATCTATTTTATTAATTGCCTAATTGCCTTACCAAATTTTCTAATTTTTTTTCTTACATTGATTTCAATTCGAATGAAATCTTTTATATTCCACCTTTCTCAAATATGTTGCCAACAAAATTCATTTTACACTTTAATGAGATAGATCAATTGTTGTCTGCTACAAATAAAGTGGCAGCGAACACTTTTTGACAGCAATAGGACTTTTCCCCTCATTCAAAAGGCTACATTTTAGTTTGTAGTCAGTCAACGTGTATTTTGTACCAGACCAGACGCTACACGTGCTCTTTAATCGATTCTTTCCCTCGGCAGACTCCATTTACTACATTGGCTCTTTTCTCTTTTTTTTTTCTCATTTTAATTCCAACTCAATTTTTGACCCCATTTCTTTGGTTCTTGGCCTTAAATGACAATGACAACATCAGATGGAAATTCAAATTGTCTAGTTTGCTCGGGGCCAAGCAATGGGATTTGCCATTTTGGGGTTCAATGTTGTCGGGCTTGTGCCTCATTTTTCCATCGATCCATCAAGGAAAGGCGCAATTACACCTGCCGATGGGACCAAAATTGCCGAATTAGCAATGGTTGGTTGTGAAAATGGCCATAAATCCCAACCAAATTCCTTCGAATAGATCATGGACTTCGAAATTCTTGTCGGGCTTGCCGCCTCAAAAAGTGCCTGGAAATGGGAATGGCCGAGGAGAAGAAAAGGGAACGAAAAGTGGTTGCTGGTCAGCAAAATAAACTAAAAATAATTAATTATATTTTCCTCCCATTTTTAGCAAAAACTTTTACTTTACCAACTCAAATGCAACAAGAACAATTCCAAAATGGCTTCATTTCCCTTGGCTCATTGCAAAATTCACTGCCAAATACTTCTTTGATCATAAATAAAGTTTTTGAACGGCAAAATTCCTTCTCAATTCCTTTGACTCTCCAAATGGATGATTCCATTCGTCAATATGACAATGGCCTAAGGGCATTCTCAATTGTGGAGGGCATTAGCACGGAATTGGCCGACACGAAAGAGGTCCGTCTGATTACACAACAAGAATTGTCACGTGCCGATCGAGCAACAGCTTTGTTGATTTACGCAATGATTTGCCAACAATTGCCAATTTTACGTGAATTATCCGTGAATTACCGAATTAAAATGCTCAAGGAATTTTGCAAGCAATTCGTCACTTTTCATAGGATTTTTATGACGGTGGGTCTTATTAGGAGAAAATGGGACTTTATTTCTAATATTATTAAAGGGATGAATGATGTGGAATATAGATAAGTAATTATTCCGCCTTTAATAAAATTTAATTCAACTATTTTTTGGAAGATACAATTGCCTAAACATATTTCCTTCTGGAAAATAAATGCCTAAAAACTTTTTCCGGAAAACTCAATTCTATCAGGAAAAAAACATATCTAACCCGATAAAAAACACAAATGTTTCCGTAAAACACAAATCTAACCGGATGAAAAACAAAACTTTCCGGAAAATACAAATCTAACCGGATGAAACACAAATCTTTCCGGAAAATACAAATCTAACCGGATGAAACACAAATGTTTCCGGAAAATACAAATCTAACCGGATGAAACACAAATGTTTCCGGAAAACACAAATCTAACCGGATGAAACACATTTCTTTCTGGAAAAGACAAATCTAACCGGATGAAACACAAATGTTTCCGGAAAATACAAATCTAACCGGATGAAACATATTTCTTTCCGGAAAAGACATATCTAACCGGATGAAACACAAATCTGACCGGATGAAACAATTATAATTTTCCAGACCCAAACATTCTCTGACAATACTTCACCGTATGTTTTCATTGTGCCCGGCGGTGCCATCGATCGAAATATGCTTGCTGAATTTTTTGCTGAGAATCAAAATGAGGAAGAGAAGGAAAAGTAAGCGAATATTAAATTTAAACACCAAATAATATAGTTTAAATTCAGAATTAACATTTCAATGATGGAAAGACTTATTGAGTTCGGCAAAGGCAGAGTTTGCCCATTAAAAGTTAGCCACCTTGAATTCGCAGCCTTGACAGGAATTGTCTTTTGGAATACTGGTAAAATTGGGGACAAACCCAATTTTTTCACATGGCAAATTTAATTAGTTAAAGTGTTTTAAATTTTTTCTTCTAATTTTTTCTATTATTTTTGAAGTAACCGATTTTGATTGAACAAAATTTAATTACTCAAAGTTATAATTATAACAATAAAACAATAATTTTTTGGTCATAAAATTTTGACATTTTCTACCAAATAAATTAATTTTTTCCCAATCAGCATTAGCTATAAAATTGTGACAAATTTATTTAGTTTAATTCTAATTATACAAAAATTGTGCGTTAAATTCGGATAAATATAATTTTGATATTACACCATTGAATATTTTTAAATTTTTCATTTTCAGTTGAAAAGCACCTTATGCCTATAATTCCATTTGACCAAGTCCGTGCGCAAAAGGATGCATTTTATGGGGAATTATTCTCCATCATTTCCAATAATTATGGCTCATTACCTCATCAATCGGTGATTCGTCATTCCAATTTGCTTGAAATACTTCACCAATTAAATGTTTGTTATTTTCCTTCATTATAAAAAAGTGATTTTCCCAATTTTTCAGCTTCTCATTTCGGATGTTTATGAAATGCAAATAATGGCCAAAATATTCATGAATTTACCCGATTTTTGGGATGACCTCAATTTGCCACCTGACCAACATTACATTCAAATAGATGATTCTGTCAAACAAATGGATAATTCTGTTTAACAAATAAATGTCAATAAATTTAATTTTTATATATTTTTTATTCCATTAATTATATATATTTTTCGATTAGACAATAAAGAATTTCTATTTTTTTTAATTTTCTTCATTCATTCAAGTTTCAAGCGGGTCGTTCTCCAATTTAGTTGGCCCCAATAAATTTTGGCCATTTCCCGTTTTTTTTTCCCTTTCCTAACAAAAATAATCAGCTGAGTGAGTGGATTAGCCTCCCAAAAGGAAATGGGAATAAAATTTTGAGGGAGTCCGCAAGTTGGAGCCAATTTTGCCAATTAGTTTGGGGGAGGGACAATTTTTTTTGATGAGTTGCGAGTGAATGGGAGGGCAAAAAGTGTTGATGATTTGATTGGTGGCCTGCCTCCCACTCAAAAGGGCAACCAACCGAAAGTGGAAAAATACTTCACAAATGCGACAAAAGCTGAGAGAACGCGTCAAAAACCGATTAGTCCGTTCCCTTTCCTGTTCAAACATTTTCTCCCTGATGAAACGGTTCAGCGGCAAAGTTGTCATAATCACTGGTTCCAGCTCGGGCATTGGCCAAACGGCCGCACTTTCCTTTGCGGAGGAGGGCGCCTCGGTGGTGATCCATGGGCAAAATAAGGAAAGGCTGGATGTGAGTTTGAATGGGCGAATAAATGGTTTAAAACAAATTTAGAAGACAGAAAAGTTGCTGATGGCCGAAGGAATTGCACCGGCCAGAATTCTGAAAATTCTTGGCTCAATGGAGGACCCAAAGACGGCGGAACGTATTGTGGTGGAAACGATGAAAAAATTTGGGAGAATTGATGTGCTGGTTGGTGCCGAATTTTTAATTAAAAATTATAATAATTTAATTGATACAAAATCAGTTGAATTTAAATATCTAGGGCTTATTTCTAGATGAGTGAAAAAATTAAACAAATTAATTAAAAATATATTTTAAAAGTGCCATTTTATAATTTTTTGACTTTGAAGTTTGAAGTGAACTAAGTGAATAAAAATTATTTTAAAACTGATGCATCTCGGTTCTCGGTTAACACCTTAAAATGGGACGTGCTTGTGCTTTGTTTTAAAATCTTTATTAAAAAGTAATGAATAATTTAATTAAAAATATATTTTAAAATAGCCATTTGTAAACTTTGGTTTAAAACTTATTTAATTTTGGACAAACTCAAAAAATTATCAATAGCTTTTTAAATATATTTTTTAATTTTATTTTAAACACTTAATTATTAAAAATTAATAAATGATTTGATTATTAATATATTCAAAAATTTCATTTTAAACTTTGGACTCTCAAATAAAAATATTTGGATTTGCCTGTGGGCATACCATAATTTTAAAATTTTCTTTTTTCTTTCGATCAACAATGCCGGCGCCCTTGCCAAACCAAATGCCACCAATCCGGATGCCATTGAAAATTTGGATTTCCTCTACAATGTCAATTTGCGAAGGCACATTTCAATTTCATATTTTTAATATTTTCACTGTTTAGTGTTGTTCTCCTCACCCAATTTGCCCTTCCATATTTGGAAAAATCCAAAGGGAATGTGGTCAGTGTGAGTTCGTGTGTTTCGGTTCGTCAAGGATTGGCCACATTTTATTCCTTGTTAAAAGCCGGTTTGGACCATTGGACACGGGCAATGGCACAACAATGGGGCCAAAAGGGGATTCGCTTCAATGCAATCAAGTTTTATTAGGCAAAATGAATAAAATTTATTTTACATCCAATTTTTAAGCCCCGGAGCAACGAAAACTGTCATTTTCGAGAAGAATGGAATCACAGGGGACTTAAAAAAATTGGTAATAAATTTTTTATGGAATGAAATACATTTTTATTGGAGATAGGCAAGGATGTTTAGAGAGAGATCTTGGTATCGAGATTTCGTATAATCTCCAAAAATTCATAGAGTCGAGTAAGATCTCCTAATATCTCCATCTCATATGATTTCGTGCAATCTCGAAAAAAATTGATTAAAAAATTATTTTCCAAAACAATAATTATTTGTAATGAATCAAAAAAAAAATTCAAAATTCCATTTTCAACACAATATAATTTCCATTCCAAAAAAATAAATCAACATTTCTGCCTTAGTTAGAGAATGGATTCTGCTGGATTAGATCATAATTCATTCTCATAAATAACATTGTCATTGCTATTTTCATTTTTCTTACAGCAAACATAAAATTAGAACAAAATTGTTCATAAAGTGAAAAAATAAAAATGACCACTCATTGTCAAATTTTGTTCTTTTGATATTTTTTCAAAATTGAATATTGAGAAAAAATGAGCGATATCAAGAAATCTCGTATAATCCGATTCTCATATGATCTCTGAAAAATCCAAAAAATTCGAACGAGATTTTGTCTTATTCCGATCTCTAATTTTTTTGCCATAATTTAGCATGAACGCTGGGTGAAAAAAACGACACCGTTAGGCCGTTTCGGAGAAACTTACGAAATGGCATCAGCCCTGAAATTTTTGGCAAGCGATGAGGCATCCTACATAAATGGAGTTTGCCTTTTGGTGGATGGAGGATGGTCGATTGCCACTTTGGGCATGGACCAACTTTGATGAGAATTGAAAGACAAAACATATTCAAATTAAATAAAAAAAGAATAAATTTTAATTGTAAATATTTTAATCAAAATATATTCTGATTGATAGATAAGAGAAATATTGATAAGATAAAAATTTGGAATTTATGCAGTTTACTTCCTACATGTCCCCCAACAAGAATTATGCAAAAATATTTTTTCTGGTTAATTTTGAATGCTAAACATAAAATGAATTTATTTTTTTATTAATATTTGGCCATTTTCCTAATATAAATGCCAACATTTAAAATGCATTATCTATAAACATGGTTCATGGTAAAAGTTGGCATTTGGCTTACCAAGATTGGTGTAAAATGAATAAATTTGAGGCCAATTCCTCTTTAGCATTCCTATTAACTTTTTAAGGTAATGTGCTTATTTAAGCCACTCAATTTTTGCCTATGTAAACTGCATAAAATTCCATAACAATAACTGTGTGTTTTTTCCATTTATAATACAAAATAAATATATATAAAAATCTTTGTTTTTAACCCGTAATTTATTACAAATTTTTTTACAAAACTATTTTCATTGCCGATTTTGATTCTGAGCCAAAGATTGTTTTTCTCCATTATTAAATTGACCCAATTGCCGAATTTCCGAAATACACTGGGAGCACTAAAAAATTAAGAAAATATAATGAAATGAGCAAAATGTGTCCAAAAAACCTCTAATTGGCGAGAAGAAACAATTTGTACAGCACCCGGTCCAACTTGCCGATGTTCCAATGGAGGAAGGGGAAATGAGACCATTGATTGGAATTGTTTTGATTCTTTTGCCTGTTGTTGTTGAATTTGTTGTTGATGTTGGGCAATTATGTCAAAATGATTGATACAACTGTAATTTAATTAATTAAATAAATATTTAATTGTTGGAAAATATTAAAAAGGCTCATCATTTGATTATATTTTGTTTTAGGTATAACCAATTCCAACTTGGTTTTAAAATATTAAACCAAATTGCATTATACTAGTATTTAATACCCTGTCAATGCCAATAATGCCCAAGGCCTTTCCAATTCATCCTACTGTACTCAAATTTTTATCCTAATAAACCCGTCACGCTATCAATCAAATATTGCTCCAATCTGCCTTTTTTTAAAGATATAAACAACTCTATCCAATTTTTGGTATATTTGGTTTGTGAATGTAGGGCAAACCCTCCTTAAACCATTAT
Organism: Pratylenchus scribneri; assembly: GCA_030063045.1. NCBI lineage: Eukaryota > Metazoa > Nematoda > Chromadorea > Rhabditida > Pratylenchidae > Pratylenchus > Pratylenchus scribneri. Next base: position 433,152 of record JAQSEB010000029.1, read on the forward strand.
AATTTTTTGAAATTATCTATTCTTGTTTCCTTTTTCAATACTATTCATATTCAATTGAATATTGTGAAAATTATTGTTACCTGAAAATAACAAGTGATTGCCAAAAGAAGAACAGCGCCAGCCCCAAACTCAATGCCATTGTGAGGGCACAGCAAAGTGCAGTGAATGATGAAGAGGGAAATGTGCCCGAGGGAAAGACGGCCATCGATTCAGCTAAAATTACTGTAAAAAATGGAATTTAACAATGGAAAGTGCTTGCCAAAATGTGCTTTGAGTTGGTCGAAACAAAGCAGTGAAAATGAGCCAACAATCAAAACCATGAAAAATGCCACAATGGAATGAATGATGGAAATGATGAGGAAAGGATATAAATATTTGGAGGCATTTTTTGAAAGGGAATATGCGGCCATCGGGATGACCACCAATGGCACCAGAATCCACACCTTAAAAAGGGAGGGGGGATTCTGAATTTTGGAAGAATTTTGGCGAACAAACCATTGTGGCCACTGAACCGAGAGCAACGCCGCAGGCACTCAACAAAATGTAGAAAAGAAGAAAAAGGCGAGCACCGGTCTAAAAATTAGGAGGGAATTGAATATTTTTCGAACGACATAAAACATCAATCAATTGGGGAATAATAAAGTTGTAATCTAAGTTATTCAAAAAGATTTAAAAAAATTTAAGTCTTTGGAAAATTTTTAACTGTTTTCCTTCCTCTGAAAAGTTTAAATTTCCTTTAAGTTTTAATTCAAGACCTATTTTCCGAAAATTTTATTCCTGATAATTTTAATTAACAATGTGCACATACATTTTTAGGAAACACATACGTACAATAATAATAAATTATGAAATTTTCCCATTCATATATCATAATAAAGAATATTTTAAGTGGATATTTTGGGCTTTATTTCATCATTTATGAACCAATTTAAACAAGATATTAATATAATTATAATTAGATATATTTGTACACTTAAATGCTATTATATTATTTTGAGTTTAGTTTAATAATAAGATATACAATCAAATTGTTCATGCCTAACTTATCTAGAAAATTACTTTTTATCTATAAGGAAAAGAATAAAATTTTGAAAAAAAAAAAGATTTTAAATAAATGTTCACACACCTCAACATGAAAAGCACCAAAAAGGCATGATTTCCCTCTGCTCTCTCGATCGCCTGTCTTTTTTGAACGTTTTCCATCTTTAAAAGAGAATAAATTTGTATAAATTTGCCAATTTTTCCCAACCATTCGTTGGCCCTGTCGCCGGCGAAGTTGATGCCGAACTGGAATGCATTGCCAAATAGGAGGAATTATTCCCGGTTTGGGACGCCGATCTGGTTGCGGCCATTTCGGCTGAAAGAAGCGAATTTGAATACATTTTTTGGGGTTGGGGAATGGCTGAATTCTTGTCCCCTTTTAAGGAATTGAAAAACAAAAAAAGGGGGAAAATGGTTAATTTCCTGCCAAATTGGATGGATCGAAATGGAAAGGCAAAGGAGGCAAAAAAATTTAATTAAAAAATGGCCTCTAATTGAAACAATTTTAGTGGGGATAAAATAATTTTTGGGTACAGTGAATTCAACTAATGGAAATTTGTGGCCAATTCTGCTTTTGGCCTCCGAATTCAATTTGGCTAAAAACATCATTTTTGTGGGACATTTGAATATTTATTGCCAAATTTTTGTGCCCTCCTCCACACTTGAATGCCATCAATGGCCAAAAAGGGGAAGGGCGGATTGATGGATTCCTTGGGAATTTCAAGAAGCCCACTGCTGGATGGAGAGCCAATTTGCCTTTGGGGGCAAGAAAAGGAGAAACCTGATGCCCTGGCAAAAACATGCCCCAAAGAGAGGAAAAATTGGAGCCCAGCCCGGACAATTTGTAATTCAATCGGAAGTCGAAGAGGGTGGAAATTATTGGTTCGAGTGGGAGGAAAATATATAAGGACAAAAATGAAGGCCATGAAAACCAGCAATGTGTCAAAGGGGGACGGACAGAAGGCAGCAGGAATTTTGCCGGAGGGCAAAATAATAATGGAAAATGAATGATTCAATTTGGTTGCCTGGGGGCAAATTGCCGAATGAATGGAATTTAGAGGGAGGGACGGGGAATGGAATTGGCCAAACAAAAGAGGGAAAACCCCAACAAACAAAAGTGTGCCATTCTAGGGAAAATGTGACGAAACCGACTGGGGTTTGAGCTTTGGGGGTTACTTGGAATGGCAAAAAGCAGGGAAAATGGCGAATTAAACTTGACCCTAAAGTGATTTATACCGACATAAATTTGGCCCTAACAAATTTCGATTTTTCCATTCACAAACCTAACCTTGCATGCTTAGCCGATGTTCAGTCAAATTTGGTGTTGAATTGCTGCTCGATTCCTCCTCCGATGTGTTCACCGTTGTCCCACCGTGCATTGTTGTTGGCATTTGTTGCATTTGCATTGGCTGTGCTTTGTCATTCCTACCGCATTGCCTCAATAAACTCAATCGACCAAATCGACGCCATTTGCTGCGTGGCGATTCTCCGGATTGATGGCTGACAGAGGCAGTGGCACCACCCTCGAAACGGACTTTGCATATTCGTTCATGTTTTTCTGGGGAATTACCGGATGTTTTGATTGCCATTTTGTTTAGGTCATTATTTATAGCTGAATTTAATAAAAGGAAATGGGTATTTAATTTGGCGAAAGAATGAAAATATTGAAAACAAAAATATCAAAATAATTATAATGATTTGGGTAAGTGTTGTCCTATATTGTATATTCACAAATCATATACCCAAAATTGGATAGAGCTGGTCAAAAAGCATTGAATGGTATATAATTTGTTATGGTATGGCCAACAATTAAAGGGTATTAAACGGTTTAAACCCATTTTGGTTTGGTCAACAATTAAAGGGTATTAAACGGTTTAAACCCATTTTGGTTTGGTCAACAATTAAAAGGTATTAAACGGTTTAAACCCATTTTGGTTTGGTCAACAATTAAAAGGTATTAAACGGTTTAAACCCATTTTGGTTTGGTCAACAATTAAAAGGTATTAAACGGTTTAAACCCATTTTGGTTTGGTCAACAATTAAAGGGTATTAAACGGTTTAAACCCATTTTGGTTTGGTCAACAATTAAAGGGTAATAAACGGTTTAAACCCATTTTGGTTTGGTCAACAATTAAAAGGTATTAAACGGTTTAAACCCATTTTGGTTTGGTCAACAATTAAAGGGTATTAAACGGTTTAAACCAATTTTCGTTTGGTCAACAATTAAAGGGTATTAAACGGTTTAAACCCATTTTGGTTTGGTCAACAAGTAAAGGGTATTAAACGGTTTAAACCCATTTTGGTTTGGTCAACAATTAAAAGGTATTAAACGGTTTAAACCCATTTTGGTTTGGTCAACAATTAAAAGGTATTAAACGGTTTAAACCCATTTTGGTTTGGTCAACAATTAAAGGGTATTAAACGGTTTAAACACATTTTGGTTTGGTCAACAATTAAAGGGTAATAAACGGTTTAAACCCATTTTGGTTTGGTCAACAATTAAAGGGTATTAAACGGTTTAAACCCATTTTGGTTTGGTCAACAATTAAAGGGTATTAAACGGTTTAAACCCATTTTGGTTTGGTCAACAATTAAAGGGTATTAAACGGTTTAAATCAATTCTGGTTAATGGTTCAAAACTAAATTAGAATTGGTTAAAAACAAAGACGAGGTTTTCTTCTAAAAATAAGCCAAAAAAATCAATTGATGGGATTTGATTCTATCGATTGAATATAAGGTTTATATTTTTCGGATAAACTTCTGAATTGTTACAATCTTTTGGGCAATTTAAATACTAATTGTAATTGAAATTAAATCAAAAAAAAATTGGCATAAAATTAAAATTGGCCAATGGCCATCAAAGGTATTTGAAAAAAAAGGAATGGGGGTTGCGGTTTGGGAATGCTGCTTTATTTACTGATGAGGAAGTGAAAAATGACATTGTGGAGAAAAAAACATTGGCCAAATTGATGACATCCGATACCTGTGGGTGGAGTCATATTTTTTCCCATTTTGTGACAATTTTTGTGAATGATTCTGCCCTTTGTGCACTTTTGCTTTTCCTCATTTTTGAACGCATTTCCCACGGCAAATGAGAGGTTGAAAACAACAAAATGAGTGGGGTGGCCTTCGAGAGGGGATAGGGCCATATTTTGGTGAAAATGGCAAATTTGAACAGCTGCGGGGTCCAATCGATCCGGGAAGGAGGAGATTGGCGGCAGGTGGCAAATTGATGAATTGGATGGGATGATAGGATGGGTTTAGGCTTTACAACGGGAGGTGGGAGATGACGAAGAAGCCATGTGAGGTTTAAAAATGAAAATTTTAAACCAATTTCATAAACATTTTTCGCAGAAAGGAATGTGCCATAAATCAGTAGGTAGCGTTTCAATACCTTTCAGTATCTTAATTATTCTTTTCAATATAGCTCAATGAGGCAATAATCAATCTTTGAAGGAAATATTGAATTTTAAAGCTAAAAGTGTCCTCTATAATTTTATCCTTTTGAAATTTTATTATTCAAGCTTAAAAAATTTATATTTGTATATTTAAAATTGATATATATCCTCGATTTTTTGAAGGAAAATTAGCATTTTCATCAAATGTTTTTATGTTTTTTTTGAATTTACTTAAGCCACTTTTTAAAGGACTATCAAAGCTTCTAAGTGGCATATTGCCTTCCTAAATTGTTTGTTTCCTTACTGAGCTATGGCCAAAAGAATGGGCCCAGGTACTTTTTCCTGTTTTGGCCATAAATATTGTGAACATTTAATCCGGCGGATATTTTATTCCATTATTCCTTCCATTTTCCCAGGAATTTGGCCTTCTAGGAAATCTAAGTTGACGGGAAAAAAGGGGGAAGTTGGAGAGAGTGGAAATGGGAGGAAGGAAGGAATATAGGAGTGGATTGTTGGCTGGCTCATTAGCAATGAAAAAAAGGGAAGAAAAAACAAAACAAATGGAAATGGGAAAGGGAGGAACCAAGAAAGGCTAATGATTTGGGCCAAGGGCCAAAATTGGGCAAATGAGGCAAAAATAGATTTTCGGGAACAACTGGAGGGAAACTTTTTTTGGCCAAAGAGGAAGGAAATAAGGAAGGTGGGGAAGGGAAAAATGGCTTATTCAATGGAAGTAATTTTTGGCACCAAATTCCGGCCAATCATTATTATTCCCGTAATTAGAATGAATGAGGCATTATTTTCGGGATAATAATCTGGCAATTATTATTCATAATGGAAAAATGAAAAGGGAAGAGGAGGAGGAAGATACTTTGGCCTAATGGCCATAAATACATAAAAAAAATAAATGCGCGAATAATTACTTTTTTTGATGGTGATGGGCGAAGATCGAGCCAAGGGAAGGGATGGGGATCTCCGATTATTTAATTTAATGGGGAAGGGGAAAAATAGCTAATGCAAAATAATGAGGAAAAATGCTTCATAATAAGTTAGGAATAGTAACTATTTTTATCACCAATTAATTAATCAGCAATTTTTTCACAATGAAAATGATTAAATTTTTAGGGTAATAAAAAAGTAAATAAATAACGATAATTATATCCTAAAAAAATTATCAATTTATCCACGATTTTTTTTTCGTACCAAAAATGATATTTTAAGTGGAAAAATAGTAATTAATGATGCCAATTATCCCGAAAATTCTAATTTATTCGCAATTTTTCGTACCAAATATGAATATTTTTAAAATGCCATTAAACTGTGGTCAAAAGAGCATTCATCCGGTCTAGTCCTATCCCAGTCTGATGCAATCATTATTATCCTAGATTATAATAATTTTCTATGGCAAAATTGCAATATTTTTGGATTGAGACATTTAAATTATTTTTTCAGGCTGATTAAAATATTTTCTCAAATATAAATAAAAATAGCTCATTTTACTTGGAATTAAATTGCCTACTTATTTTATAAGTGAATGTGTGTTTTTTTCGATAAGAAGATAAATTGAAGGAATTGGCCACTTTCAAGGTTGGGTTTAGGTTGATTTCCCTTGGGGGCACAAAAGTGCAAAATGAGAATGAGAACCCAAAGAAAGACGATTGTTTGCAGTTTGCGCCAAATATTTGGGGAAATTTAGCGAATAAAAATATATGAAAAGAATAATCTAAACAGGTTCAATATTAGGTTACCGAAAAGTTAAAAAAAATCATGAAAAGAAACCCAAAAACGATTGTTTGTGCCAATATTTAGAAGGAAATTTAGGGAAAAAAATTAAAATTTTATGGATTGGTCCGATGAAAAGATTTTTCCATATTTGGACATTTTTTTAAGATGACAATTTTGAATTTAATGTCCAATTTGAAGGGTCAAAAGAGGTTTTTGGGAAGGGCCTAGTGCTGGAGTTGAAGAGGAGTAAAGGTTGATGATGGCGTCGGGGACCGGAGGAGGAGGATTATTGGTTGGGTGAAGTGGCCCAAAACGACGACGACGATGAAAAAAAGGTGGGATGGGACTGGGGTGAAAGGGGGTTTTGGCCAATGAAAGGGGAGTGGAAAAAAGTGTCAAAAATATGCATGCATTTGGCCACCGGCACATTGTGAGGGGGGGGGGGGCATGGGAAAATGGCAAAATGTGGGTGGGTAGGGGAACAAAGCAAATAATAAAGGGGAAAATGGTTAGTTGGAATTGGGATGGGGTGGGTGGAGGAATGTTTCTGTTTTGCTCATTTTGCTTTGCCAAAAATGATGGAACCTCTTCAATTTGTGCTAATGCCAATGTTTTTGGTGATTTTTGCTGCATTTTGGATTGGCTCTGAACTTTGAAGCTTTTTAAAAAGTAAAAAAAAGGTGAGTGGGCGCACCGGGCGGAAAAAGTGCAAACAAAAGGAAAAGAATGCCTTTGTGAATTGTGACTGACAGTGTAACACGTGGAATGGAAATTGAGATGAGGCATTGGGCCAAATTGAAGAATGGTGTGTGGCCAAATGTGTGTGTTGCTTCATTGTTTGACATGCAATAAAGTTAATTGAAGGAAAAGTGGACATTTTAAATTACATTTCACTATTTGAAATGTGTCGTTTTTAAATGTAGGCATAGGCAGTACCCGGGTCATCCTTTTTATTTCTAAAGTGTGGAAGTAACTTATCCGGAAATGCAATATATCTTATGAAAAGCACGAAGTCACTTCTACAATTTTGCCTTATTAATTTAATGAATTTAAACTAAAAAATTTATACATCTTTGAGTATAAATAAACCCGAATTTTGAAGGAAAAGCCGCTTACTTTGTAAGGGATTTTAAAATTTCCAAAAAATTAAATGCCACTTTTTAGAGGGACATTTAGGGCTTTCAAATGGCATATCGCCATCTCAAATTGATTGATTTCTGTGTTAGTTATTGCCAAAAGAAATGATTCGGTATTGAAAAGTCTTGTTTTTGTCGCCTAATTTACAAATGTATTTGAATGTTTTGTGTGCCAATTGCCCTTTCCAAACAATTTTATTTGCCAAATTCCCCTCCTCCTCCATTCTTTTGTGTCATCTTCCATTTCCGTTGCAAATTATACTGCATAATAATATGGCCAATTAATGGGCAGCTTATTCAAATTCTCCCATATGGGCAAAGAATTTGGGCGGTGTCCATTCCATCCTATTGTTTTGGCCAAAAAATTGAATTGGCCCAAATGCTGCACTCTTCCATGGGCAACCTTCTGCTGGCTTAGTGAAAGGGACATTGACGTGTCTAGACAATTCCCACAATGCCATTCTTTTCGGCTTTATGCCTTGGCAAAAATTTTTGAATAATCGGAAATGGGCCCAACTGACTGCCCTGAATGAGAAACAAATAATATATTGTGGGGATGACCAAGACTTTTGGGATGGGGAATGGAATATTTTTATTTAGTAATTTTAATACCGTTGATTTCAGTTGGATTAAAATTTTAATGAAAAAAATTTATGAAACAGTGAAATTTTCATTTTCGAATTTTTCGATCAAATTTTCAAGTGAATTAAATAAGTTTAGTAAATTTTCAATTAAAATACAGATTTTATTGGATTGAACTAATTAATTAAGGAAAGGGTGGATTTGACGGAAATCGATAAAAATATGGGCAAAAAGGAGGCAAAATTGGCCAAAATCAAACAGTAGTTTTAAAGGCGCCATATTACAATCATAACATTCTAATCAAATACAAATTCTGATCTATCAGTTTGATTTTGATATTAAATGCTTTTCATATATATATATATATATTAGATAAATGATATAAAAATTTTATTTTTAAAATAAGTATGATTAAGAGAATAGCCATATTTATATCCGTTGAAGTTCATTTTTTCCATCAAAATTTCATTTCCGTTCCAAGAATCGGTTCAAAACATCGTCCAATGCCATTTCCAGTGCCTCATTTGTTCCCTTCAAATTGGCCACAACTTCTTTGGCCCAAAGAAAATATTCCCTGGCTCCAGCTTTTCCAAATGCCGGCGGAATTGAACGCTCCAAATCGCGCAAATTGTACAATTTGTCGGCCAATTTGACCAGTTTTGCCTTTAATAATTAGGCGAAAAATTGGTTATTCATGTTTCCTAATAAGAACCCGAATTTTTCGCTTTTGGCTCGATCAATTATATTTCAAATTAATAATAATAATTTTGCAATTATATTAAGGATTAAACTCTTTATTCTGGAGGGCATTTTGATATTAAAATGATTGATAATCCAAATAGTAGAAAACTATGGCCAAAAAATAAAGCTCCAGACTTTTTTGTTTTATTTTGCCTCATTTTGGCCATAACTTTTTACACTTCTTTAAAATACATCATATTTTAATTGGCTAGTAAATTATGGCCAAATAATTAAATTCTGAGGATTTTGGTATATTTTGGTGCCATTTTTAACAATAAATTTTGCAATTTCTGTCAAATTAAACCAATTCCTGTCTATTCTATTCATCTCATTTAAGGCAATACGAAAATTCTTTGTCAATAAATGTTAATTAATACTTTATGTGAACATCCAGCCGCATGTTCAATTTGTTTTCGTTTTCGCACATCTTTGGCCAAATTTTTATCATCCGAACATTCCCTCACAATTCCGGCAATCTCTTCGCCAAATTCCTTTTCCAATTCCTCAAATGTTGTTTTCGTGTCTTCCACTGTGTCATGCAAATATGCGGCAGCCAAAACCACCGGGTCATAAACTTTTCCAATACTTTAATAATTTCTTTTTTTTTCTTTCAATTTTTATTTTTGTTTTCACCTTGTAAGGAGAAAAGCAACCCCAATGGGATGATTTATATAGGGCGTTGTTTGATCTTTCCTTTTCTGGAAACGATGTCTTCTTGCCGCAAAATCGGCTGCTTTCATCAACAAATTCATATTTTCTTCATCTTTTGTCCGAGATTCCCCCTTTAAATTATTTTCTTCTTGAAGTTTTGGGTAAATGTTGTTTTCATTATCCTTGGATTCCATTTTTTGAGTGATTTTTGAATTTATTATAAATGAACAAAAAATTGAGAATTTTATTAAATTGTTATTGTTAAGATTAAATTAATAAAAAAATCCAAAAATGTTTAGGAAATGTAACGCATCGCGCAATAATGTTAGTGTAAATTTTTGCCTCAGCCAAATTTTTATTACCATTCTTTTACGAATTTATTAATTTGCGCAATAAATTAATGTTATTATGAGTCCATTGCACTACTAGCCAGGCCTCTTTCCCTTTGGGGGTTCCAATTTCACTCCCCAAGTTGTCTCGGATTTTTGGAAGATTTACCTGGAAAAATAACCCAGGTTTTTGGTATATTTTAAACCGAATTTTAAAAAGAAAGTAATTGGTTATTTTACCTGAGTTTCGGATGAAATAACAACCATGATATGCGATCGGTTAAAAATTTACCAGTTTCTTTTAAAAATAATCAAAAAATCAGAAAAAATTCTAATCAAGACACCCATAATATTAATATCATTACAAAATTTACTCCTCAATTTTTAGATAAAAATTATAATATTGAAAAATGCGTGATACATCCAAAGACATTTTTGTTCGATTCCAACATGATTTGAAATTAACCGCAATTACACATTTCCAAATACAAAATGAGATGATGCTAATTGCATTGAATGGCCAAACACTTTTGCATATTCGTCTACAAAATTTTAGACAAACAAGTTTTTAAAAAGTAAAATAAATTAATTAATTTTTAAATAAATTTTAGACTTGAAAATTCCAATTGATTTGCACGACAGAATTGGTTAGTAAATGAATTAAAATTTTTTGGAATTATCTAACTCATTTTAGCACATTTACATTTGGATTATAATGGAATTCATGGTTTTGTGAGCACTGTGGCTGGCGAGAATTTCCACGTGAATATGCGAAATGGGAATTTAAAGCCACTTCGACGAATTAAAGTAATAAATTTACAAATTAAATCCAAATTATTGAATTTATAGGGCCATGTTATCAGTGCAATTGGATGGAATAATGAATTTAGCAAAGATTCCGAAACTGGCTTCATTTTACTTGGCACAACAAAAGGTTCAAAATTTAAAATGAAAAAATAAAATTAATTAATTAATTAACATATTTAGGCAACATTTATGAAACAAATTTAACCTCCAATGGAACAATGAATTATTTGAAATTGCTTTGTGGAAATTTATCCGAAAAAGAATTGTCCATTTCCGGATTACATATTCGTCAATTTGCGGATTCGGAGGCCGATTATTTGGCATTAATTTGTGTGCCAAATCGAATTTATTGCCTGATTGGAGGAGCAAATTTGCAAGCCGCCAATCAACAGCCAACCCAACAACAAATTGTGGGCACAGTTTGGAGCAGTGTGATGGTGGAACAAACACAAGAGGCCGTTCTCCAGGCACTTTTCAATTTTAAAGGTTTCTTTTAATTTTTCGAAATTTTAAATTATTTAAGTTTTTAAATTAGTAAAATTTCCAAAAAAAAATAAGTAAATAAATTAAATTTTTAAACTTGACACTAATAACAACCCAACTTGTCGCCATTTAAAATAATTCATCAAGGACTAAACCAATTTTGATAATTTTATTATTAAATTATTATTGGGCAAATTTTTGGCTATTAAATAATATTAATTTGTTTAAATTAGTTTAAAATTATTATGGAATTATGATCCAAAAACACCAAAAATTTTGTTAATCCATATTAAAGGCCACATAAAAATTTTCTTTGATAAAACTTCATCATTTCTTATTAAATTTAAATAAATTTAATAAATTAAATAGCCAAAATCTATTCTTTAATTTGGTAATAAAATCATCAAAATTAGTTTACCAATTCATTTTATGATTTTTTATACTTTCAGGCGGGAGAAAACCCAAATATTTGGCCATGTGTCCGGACAAAGAAAATGAACATCCGCCGAGTGCTTTGGCCATTTATCCACCAATTAATTCCGACGATGAATGTCAACCTTTTCGATTTGCTTGGTTAGCCGCCGATGGATTGGCCGTTGGGAAAGTAAACGCAAATAAAGCGAAAAAGGATTCGCCGGATGGTTTTGAAATGTTAAATGTGGACATTAATATAAAGTTAGTTTGTTTTGTAGATGGGAAAATGTTGGGATAATTTTTTTCGATGCCCCTTTTTCAAAATTAAATTCCCATTTTGGGTCAAAAAAGCCAAAATTGGGTCAAAGTTAAAATCAATAAAGTAAAAATCAGAATTTTTTTGATTGAGCCAAAACCTTAATATTATTATTTTTTATCTTGAAATCAATTTAGCAATGTTTTCGAATGAATAAAATTTAAAAATTAATAAATTTATGGGCACAAAAAATAGCATGATGGGGGGAGTCATCTTTAGCTTAGTTGATTAAGTCCTACATTTTTTCTCATTTCGGCCACGGTTCGATTCCTTTAAAAGGAATTTTTTAAAATACAAAATTATCTAAATTGGGTTTTAACATTTTCTATTAATTTTTGCAGTCATCGCCGTTCCGAAGGCCGTTTGGACTATCCATTGGACATTTGCCTGACCGAATTCCATTTAATTCTCCTCTACACCGGCCGAATTGCAGCAATTTCCCTTTTTGATCGAACTTTGGCATTTGAGGATTTTTATACGGTTTTTTAGGCCAATTTAATTCATTAATTATTATTAAATTTAAAGGGAGTGCCAAAAGTGGTGGGAATGTCCAGGGATGCTTCATCCCAATTGATTTGGGTTTTCGCCGAACCTCAAATATTCAAATATCAACCAAATGAGGAAAGCAGAAATGTTTGGCGAATTTTTATGGAACAAATGGAATTTGGAAAGGCCAAAAAAATTGCAAATCAATTGAGGGACAAACGACCCTTTCAAATGATTATAAAAAAGGAGGCCGAAAAATTCATTGGCGAAAAAAAGTTTGTCATTAAATTTGTTTAAATATTTAAATTTAATAGATTTTTAATTTTAAAAATTAAAATTTTTTAAATAATTGAATTTTAAAGTTTTGTGGCCGCCGCCGAATCTTTGGCCCAATCGGATGAACCATTCGAAAAATTAGTTTTACTAATGCTCAAAGATGGAGTGGCCAGTCGAAATGGGCTGAAACGATTTTTGGAACTGAAATTGAATCAAATTCACAGCAATAAGGTAATTGGAAAATTTTTGGATCATATTTTTTGCCTAGGTGCTTGGTCAAATCTCATTAATTTATTATTAAATTAATCAAACTTTATCTATTTGGATTTAATCACTGACTAAATAATTTATTTAATATCAAAAATAATTCATCAAAATAAATAGCCATAAAAAAGTACTTCCAGATTTTGTCCTATTTTTACCATATTTTTAGCCATAAATTTTTAGAAATTTTTTTAATCCACTCTTTCTTTTCTGATCGTTATTTTTTCTTTAAAAAAGAAAAATCAGCTAATTATCGGTTATTTATATGCATTATTGATTTTAAATGTATTTTAAAAATAATGGAAAAATTTTATTTTTAGAGATTAGAATTTTATGAATAATTTTGGAAAAAAACATTGGGTGACTTTGTAGATATTATAAATCTGAATTAGATATTCCAATAAATACCGAAAATTTTGGATGGATAAATTCAATTGAATTAATTAATAAAGGAACGAATGAACCGGGATATGCTCGTCCTTTGGCTACTCGAAATCCAATTGGCGGAATTGGCCGAATTGAGGAAGAATATTTTGGCAAATCAAAATGAACAACAAAACGAAGAGCAACAACAAAAAGAGGCCGAAATTCGGAGATTAAAAGAGCAACTTTATTGGTTCATAAATCGACAAATTGTCTTTGAATCAATTACGGACAATCAAACGGCGGTTTATCGAATGGTCAGGTCCGTGGAATTTTATTTTTATTTATTATTATTATTAATAAATTTAAATATAATATTTATTATTTAATAAAAAAAACATCCAACTTTTAAAATTCACAAAATAATCAAAAATTAATTTAATTCCAATTTAAATTCTCAATTTCCCATTCATTTTTTCAGTACCCACGTGGATTTTGACGTTCAATTGTATTTGGCCCAAAGATTGCACGATCAACGGACAGTGATCAAAATTTTATTAATGCAAAAAGGCTACAAAGAAATTTTGGAAATTTTGGCCAAAGAGACAAGGCCAGAATTGATTTATGAATATGCGGAGGAATTAATTGCGGAAATTCCCAACGAAATTGTTGAGCTAATTTTGAGGCAAGAAAAAGCAATAAATCCATTGAAATTATTGCCGGCATTCCAAAAATGTTTTGAGCCGGAACAATCGAATCGATCAAAAATTGTAAGGAGAAAAGTGCAAATTGTGAATAAATTATTTTTAATTTTAGGTGGAATCAACATTCCTTTTTGCCGAACGAATTTCGCCTTCAACAACGCCAAAACCCGTTTTGGATTTTATAATAAATTTATTCGCCACATTTCGGCCAAAAGAATTGCTTTCATTTTTGAGGAAATGTGCTCCATCCAAATTCGGCCAAACTCCACCATTCGATGTGGGAAAGGCCATTCAAATTTGTGGCGAACACGGTAGGTTCATGAGGGATTTTTGAGTCCAAAAATAATTTTAAAGATATTTTTAAATTCATATTCTTCATCATAAATTAAAGTCAAAGGACCTTTTTATTTAATTTAAATAAATTTTAAAATCATTGTTATTTTTAAGTAAATAATATCTTAATATAAATTTTCTTTTGATTTTTGGGACCAAAAAATATTTTTGAAATTATTTTTAAAAATATTGACACTAAAATATAGGCAAAAGATACTTTCATTGAATTTAATTTTAAATACCCTGCAGCAATATGAACAACTAAAGAGAGTTTTTGGAATTGAAAATATTTACCAAAGTTTTTTAAAAATAATATTCTCCGCTCCATCTCCATATTCATTCAACAATTTTTTTATTCAGGATTAATTGAATGCCGTGTCCATTTGCTATGTATGGAAGGCCTTTTCGAAGATGCCATCAAATTGGCTTTGACAATTTCGGTGGATTTGGCCAAAAAATGTGCCTTGGAATTGGACGAAGCCATCGAGCAAAAATGCAATGAATCATTGGCTGATTTTGATTTTGACGAGAAGGGGATTGATTTGAATGAAGGAGGACATTCCATTGGGACAATGAGAGAAATGAAGAAAAGAGTTTGGCTCGAAATTGGTTAGAAAATTGGCCAAAATATTGGGAATAATTTATTATTTATATAGCAAAAAATATGATCCAAAATGGGGCACCAATTGCTGAATGTTTGGCCATTTTGGGAGAATCAAAAGGGGCAATCCGAATTCAAGATGTGCTCGGCTATTTCCCAGAATTCACAAAAATTGAACATTTCAAAGAGCCACTCCTTGAATGCATAAAGGAATATTCCACGGGAATAAAGGTGAACACAAAACGGGGAATCAAATTTTTTTTCCATTCTAATTAGAATCAGCAAATTTACTAATAAAAACATTTATCTTAGCAAAAACACATTTTTCTAAGCGAAAACACATTTTTCTAAATGAAAACACATTTATCTTAGCGAAAATAAATTTTTCTAAATGAAAACACATTTATCTTAGCGAAAACACATTTTTCTAAATGAAAACACATTTATCTTAGCGAAAACACATTTTTCTAAACGAAAACGCATTTATCTTAGCGAAAACACATTCTTCTAAGCGAAAACACTTTTTTCTAAGCGAAAACACATTTTTTTAGACGAAAACACATTTATCTTAGCGAAAACACATTTTTCTAAATGAAAACACATTTATCTTAGCGAAAACACATTTTTCTAAATGAAAACACATTTATCTTAGCGAAAACACATTTTTCTAAACGAAAACGCATTTATCTTAGCGAAAACACATTCTTCTAAGCGAAAACACTTTTTTCTAAGCGAAAACACATTTTTTTAGACGAAAACACATTTATCTTAGCGAAAACACATTTTTCTAAATGAAAACACATTTATCTTAGCGAAAACACATTTTTCTAAATGAAAACACATTTATCTTAGCGAAAACACATTTTTCTAAACGAAAACGCATTTATCTTAGCGAAAACACATTTTTCTAAATGAAAACACATTTATCTTAGCGAAAACACATTTTTCTAAATGAAAACACATTTATCTTAGCGAAAACACATTTTTCTAAACGAAAACACATTCTTGAAATACATTTCTTTACTATTACTAAAATACATTTTTATTAGACACATATAATCCTTAATCAAAAATAATTATCGAAAAAATTTTCAGAATTTGCGAAACGAAATTAATCATGCGACGGAAATGGCCGAAGAATTACGGGAAGAAATTGACAAAAGTCGTTCCGGGTTAGTTGTCCCCCACAATTATCCATTTCTTAATTATATTCAGTTTTATGGTCATACGTGCCGGTGCCCAATGTTCACTTTGCAATGAATTGCTTCTTCAACGCCAATTTGTTGCGTTCATTTGCCGCCATTTTTTCCATCGAGATTGCCTTGAATCAAAAACTAAGGTAAATTTTGCGGAAAATTGAAAAAGAATTAGTACATTTTACTTTTCAGGGATATTCCGAGGAATATGCTAATTTAGAAAAGGATGAACGAATTTTGAGAAAAGAAATTCAAATGGCAAATTTAATGAATTCGAAAAAGATTGGAGGGACAAAGGGCGGCGAAAGACGTGGAGTAGGGCGAGTAGCAGAAGGTACATGAAAGTAGGGTGAATTTTATTCAAATTGAAATTGCAGAAATGACGCAGAAAAAATTGGCCACAATTCGTCAAAGGATGAGGGAATTACTTTGTGGCGATTGCCCACTTTGTGGCATCAGGGTCATCGAAGAAGTGGACAAACCATTTTTTGACAGTCCCGAAGAATATTTTGAGGAATTGAAAAAGTGGATGCCATCATTGACATAAAATGCCCCCATAAAATTCACTTTAAAGAATTCTATTATATTTTATACATTTTTTATTATATTTTTTTTATATATTTTTATAGCTTTATAAATTATTGTTTTTTCCTTTTGAGTTCATCATTTTTAATTTTATTTAATGTTTTACTTTTATTATTCCATAAAGCTTTTATTTAATTTATTTTTAAATAAATTTCATTTTATTAGTACTTGCAAAGGCCTATGCTGTTCTTTCCGATGAAAAAACGCGAGCTGACTACGATCAACATGGACCGAGAGAATCATCCTCCGGCAGCAGCAATAGTGAATCTGGATGCAACGGCTAAAAATCCGAGAGCAGAAGCCGTGAATCCGGCAGCGGAATCAGTGAAAGCGATGCTGAATTAATAGCTGCGTCTGTGGATTATGCACTGCGGATGAATATTTCACTTGAAAATTTTACCATTCACATTATCCATGAAACCGCCAGCGGAAGAAGTGAAAGCGTTTGGCGTTGCCGCTATTCATGCTAATAATATTGATTTTTATTTTTTAATTAATTTTTTAATATGACCATAATCACTTATTAATTATTATTAAATATATATCCTCAAGTTAAAATCAACAAGGGAATCTGGGATTGGGAATTTTTTGGATTTTTTTTATTAAATATTCTTCATTAATATAGACGTTCAAAAATTAATTTAAAATAATGATTAGCTAAAAAATAAAATTATAAATGAAAATGAATTGATTTGAATCAAAATTAAATGTAAAATGTTTTTTGGAAGGCGGTAGAGATCATCATGTTGGATTATTCGATTTGATGTTGAATCATGAATGAAGCCATTTTGACATTGGCCATTGAGTTTAACTTAAAATGAATATTTGGTGAATTTAATATTAATATTTGTGTCGTGTATTCTACAAAATTTAACTTTTCCTATATTCTATATAGTTTAAAATATTCAACTATTCAACCTTAATTAAAAATAGTTCATTGATGGAATTTTAAAATTCGAAATATGAATTTAAGTCACAATAAATAAATTTTAGAATAAATAAAATTCCTTTAGGTATGCATATATTTTTTAATTCCCCTCCTTAAATTCACTTGATTGAAAATAATTTCCCTTTCTGCTGATCTGAATTATCAAAAGAGAGAATATATGGTAAACCCTCAGGGTAAATTTATGTGAAAAGCGAAATAAGAAAATATTTTTACCATTTACCGGCAAAAACGTCGTTCCACTTCCCGTCGGCATGTGTCACCTATTTTATGATTGAATTTAGATAAAATTATTTTTCTCACATTTCACATCGCAACACCAAACAAATTTGCATCGACATGGTTCTTGTCGAATTTCCTATTTAAAATTGAATTTTAAAAATAAATAATTTAATTTTTGTGCCTTTTTCATTGTCCATCCCCTTCCACAGCATAATTGTTCGCATTCCAATTGGGAAAAACTTTAAAATAAAAAATATTTTGAAGGGGAATTGTAAATATTTGGAACCATTCTCGGCCACTGGTTCCGCTGATTTGTTGGCCCCCGTTCACGTCCAAAATGCAATAATCCGGTGAAGTTTCCTGCAAAATGAATAAGATTTCACCCAGACTTATCAGCGTTAAAACAAGAATTGAACTAATTTTAATCATATAATTTAATTAAAGAGCAGACTTATGGCTACTAAATGATATTAATTTCATTTAAATTGATTCAAAAATGATGAAGTTGTCCAAAAAATCAATGTAATCCATAGTAAAGGTATTTTTAATAGTTTTATTTCTTTATTTCTTAACCAATTTTAATAAAATTAATATCATTAAATAGGCAAATAGTCTATTTTTTAATTAAATAACATCAAAAATGATTCAATTTTTGATAAATTATTAATATTGCGAAAAATTGAGGTGTTAACGTGTTACAGAGTTTAGGAGTAAATCACACACCAAAAAGACCAAATCTGCTCGATTTGCCAATTCTGCCGGCTGGAATTGTGCCTTCCTAAATCTGCTTCCAATTCTCTCGCCATTTGCCCTACTGCTGCTGGATTGGTCCAAAACTAGGGCAAAACTGTCCTGTGCCAAAAGAACCTAACAAAATAAAATAAATTGAAAATAAATATTTAATTCCCTCTTTGCTGTTTACTTGTTGTGCCCTTGAATATTTTTTCTTCAAAAGTGCGGCCAATTCCTCCATTTTTGGTACCGTCCGCCAACAAGTTTTGGTCACGCATGAACTTTATAAGGGAAAATTGGCAAAACTGAATGGACACTTACCCGCTGACTCCATGGCATTTGCACTGTTTTCGCATATTAGAACTCAAAATGCGACGGCCAACTCGATTATTGTGCAAATTCATCAAAGCCCTATTAAAATAGTTTTTATGGTCATTCAAGTATAAAATGGCTAGTTTCGCGCCAAAGGCCCACCCAAAAAAAGATTTTCCCAAACCAAACACAAAAAATTGAAGGTCAAATAAGGGCATTCTTCCCCTCTCACCTTGCATCCATTCGTTGCCTTTCAGTGGCATCAATGAATTTTCGGGTGAACTATGAGTGGGAATAAATTTATTTTTTTTCCTACATTTCTTCACAAATTTACTTGATTTCCGAATTTCACATTGTCCGAGCATCCGGCCCAAATGAACTGTTTGAAAATTATTAAAAATATACAATTCTATTTCATTTAATATGGCGCATTTTCTATGAGCAAATTTGAATAATTTTTAGGAATTTTTAAATTTAAGATATTCTAATTTTAATAACGGCCATATCTTCTAATTATTGGAATCATTTTTAAGTATTTAATTCCACAGGCTATATTCTTATATTTAACGTTTAACCATATTATTTACATGAAATAATCCAAAATTAAATATGAGGATCAGGATCAGGACTATGGAATGGATCAAAATTTCAGTTACTTTTAGGCAATTTTATTTTCCGGAAATATTAACATATAATTCCGGAAAGAATTGTGTTTCGTTCCGGTTAGATTTTTCTGGAAAGAATTGTGTTTTATTCCGGTTAGTTTTTTCCGGAAAGAATTGTGTTTTATTCCGGTTAGTTTTTTCCGGAAAGAATTGTGTTTTATTCCGGTTAGTTTTTTCCGGAAAGAATTGTGTTTTATTCCGGTTAGTTTTTTCCGGAAAGAATTGTGTTTTATTCCGGTTAGTTTTTTCCGGAAAGAATTGTGTTTTATTCCGGTTAGTTTTTTCCGGAAAGAATTGTGTTTTATTCCGGTTAGTTTTTTCCGGAAAGAATTGTGTTTTATTCCGGTTAGTTTTTTCCGGAAAGAATTGTGTTTCGTTCCGGTTAGATTTTTCTGGAAAGAATTGTGTTTTATTCCGGTTAGTTTTTTCCGGAAAGAATTGTGTTTTATTCCGGTTAGTTTTTTCCGGAAAGAATTGTGTTTTATTCCGGTTAGTTTTTTCCGGAAAGAATTGTGTTTTATTCCGGTTAGTTTTTTCCGGAAAGAATTGTGTTTTATTCCGGTTAGTTTTTTCCGGAAAGAATTGTGTTTTATTCCGGTTAGTTTTTTCCGGAAAGAATTGTGTTTTATTCCGGTTAGTTTTTTCCGGAAAGAATTGTGTTTTATTCCGGTTAGTTTTTTCCGGAAAGAATTGTGTTTCGTTCCGGTTAGATTTTTCTGGAAAGAATTGTGTTTTATTCCGGTTAGTTTTTTCCGGAAAGAATTGTGTTTTATTCCGGTTAGTTTTTTCCGGAAAGAATTGTGTTTTATTCCGGTTAGTTTTTTCCGGAAAGAATTGTGTTTTATTCCGGTTAGTTTTTTCCGGAAAGAATTGTGTTTTATTCCGGTTAGTTTTTCCGGAAAGAATTGTGTTTTATTCTGGTTAGTTTTTTCCGGAAAGAATTGTGTTTTATTCTGGTTAGTTTTTTCCAGAAAGATTTGTGTTTTATTCCGGTTAGTTTTTTCCGGAAACATTTGTAATTCATCCCGGTTATTTTTGTCTTGTTTTATATTTTCAGAGGAATAATTTGTTTTGGACAAATCTGTTTTCAGAAAATAATAAATGTGCCCATCGGGTATTCAATTCACAGCCCTAACATACTTGTTGTGGATCGGCTGTCAATCCATCCGGCGTTCCAATCACCTTTAAAATGTGCATATTATTATCCCCCACATTAATTTTCGGTACAAATACAAACCAAAGTTTGTTCGCCTCCTCCACAACCGCATTCCGGCACGGAACCTTTGGCACAGGCGCGTGCAACGGAATGGGCGGCGCCGCCCGAGGAAATTGCATAGATGAATGCAGTTTCTGCAGTGGCTGCTAAAAATGATTTAATTAGCCGAATCACATTTTTAATTTATGACCTCCTCTCGCCGGTCCTCCAACGCTGAATGTTGCCGAACAATTCCAACGTTCCTTGAGGGAAATTTGATTTAATGAAATTGTAAATTGGTGTGAATTGGAATTGAAAATGTAAATGGGAATCTATTGAATGCAATAAAATTGGAACCCTACGGAAAATTAATAATTCATGAGAATTTTAATTAAGCAAAAAATTCCGAAATGAATGGATTGGCTCTTATTGTTAGGAAATTTCCGGCAAAATAGCTTTATGGATTCCTCTTTTTGACATAATTTTCCGATTGAGAATTCTGGGGATAATTTTTTGAAAATTTTATTTTCAAAACCGATTTTTGGTAGTTCAATGGGGAATTAACCCTAATATACGGTAGTTATCTTACCCTCTCAAATTGTGTGTGGCATTCGTCGATGGCATCCCGCAATCCTTCTAAAAATAAATACAAAAATATTCTTTCTCCTTCGATCCCTCAAAAAAACCGCTTATCGCCCTCATTGCCGCCGGATGACGAACACAAATTTCGCGCTGTTTTTTGGCCAATCCAGGTTGCATTTGGCAATTGTAATAATCCGGAGTGGACAATGCCGAAGCCAATTGGGCGGCCATTAACCTTTTTTGTTCATAATTTTTATTACATTTTTGCCATTTTTTAAATAATTTTTACCCACTTTTTTTTTTCCACAAATTTCTTGTTTTCATGTTTCTGCTTTCAAAAACTTGTGGGGACCATAAATCCCCCTTCCTCAATCCAAAGGCATAAAAATTTAGGGGCGGCAGACCCAAAAGTAAGGGGGGATGATTTTTTTTTCCAGGCAACACAAAGGAAAATATGGAGGGGCAATCCGGCGCACCCCACAAATTCTACAGAATTTTATGACCACAATTTTGGGTACCCAGAAACAGCAGAAACAGAACCCTCTTTTAGAATAGGATGGATTGGAATTGGTGTGGTGAATGCAAAGGGCATAATTTGTAGGTTGTTGGTGAATATTTTTGATAAATTTTTAAACTGTAGAATAAGTTTCAAAATCTCTAAAATTCAGAGTCTGGACAATTCTTTTATTTTTGATTTAGCTCAATGAGACAATAGCAGCTAAACTCACTTGACTTTAGCTGCTGACAATTATTATCTGATGAGACAATTTTATACCATTTGAAAACCCAAAATGCCCTCTATAATTTAGTCTATTTAAATTTTGTGAATTCAAGCTTATTTACATGCCTTTGCGTGTAATCAATTCGAATTTTTGGAATAAAAGTTCTCTTTCTTCAAAATTTTAAGTTTCAAAAGATTATGAAAGCCACTTTTTAGAAGAGATTTAGGGCTTTCAAATTATAAACCTATAGCCTTCCTGAATAGGTTGTTTCCTTGTTTAGCTTTGATAAAAAAAATTGGCTTAGGAATTGAAAACTGCAATACTGAAATGTCCTATTTCAGGTAGTGGGCGATTTTCTATTTAAATAGAGAATAGGCAAAGAATTTTTAGGTGGAATTAATTAAAATTTTCACATTTCCCCTTTTCATTTTTACCTATTTGTTCCTCCCATTTTTGTGGCCCTTAAATTTTCCCTCTGACTCACCAAGAGCAATGGCCAAATGGAAAATTGAAAAGTAAAAGAAGGAAAATGGAAGAAATGAAATTGAGGAATTTTTTAATTTTTGTCATTTTTTGCTAAAAAAATGAATGTGAGAATGAGGGAAAAAAGGAGGAAATGAATTGAAAATTGGGGATGAATTTGATCGAAATTGTGTGTGTCCAAAATTGGTTTTAAACCAAAAATGCCCTTCCCAAATATTGTCCTTTTTGAACTTAAACAATCCCATTGTAGGGAAAGTGCAAAGAACCGAATCGGGAACATGGGAAGGCCGAAGAGGAGGAGGAGGGGAATTTGGGGATGAAGAAGGAAGAAGGATGAGCAAAATGTGAAGGAAGAGGATGGAATGAATGAATGGGCGGGCAAAATGGAAGAGGAAAATGCTGGAGATTGGTGAATTGGGGGGAATATATGTATTAGGAGGGGAACGGCCGCGGGAATCATAAAAAATTTTGGGGAAATTATAGGGGTGAGAGGGGGGGGGGGGGAATTTGGGAAGAATTTTTGGAACTTTTAGAAGGATTGACGAAAATGGAATTGGTAATTTGCGAGGAAGAGTGGATGGCATTAGCATATTTTGAAGGCAAAATATGCCGAAAGTCAAAATCGACGACATGGTATGTTAATTGATGAACAAATCAAAAATGATCAAAAACATGAATTTTGCATCGTCCTTTCCAAATTTGGCTCAAAGCCAATTCAATTTATTTGCTTATTTTCAACTTTGTACAAAAATTATGCCTCAAGCAAAATTCATCAAAAGGATGATGAGCTTTTTTAATTTGTTATAGATTTTAATTATAAAAATTTCTCTACATTTTTATTGTCCTAAAAATTAAAATTTGGCCAAAATTCTTGGTTTTCCTTTTGACTCTACCATCAAATTCTCCTTATATCCGGGAATTATGCCTTAAAGGTTCAAAATTTAAAATCAAATTTTTAATAAAATTAATTTATTCATTTTTATGGCTATATATTTTTCCAATCTCTGATTTTTTTGTCCCATTGGATTCCAACAACAATAAATTCTCCTTCCAACTAAGAATATGGCCTAAAGATTTTTGAATAATTTAAATCCAATTTTCCAATAAAATGATCTCAAATTCCTTCAAAAATTTTATTCTATTAACATATTCTATATTAATCTGTTAGAATATTTGTTCCAAATAAATTGTTTATTATTTTTGGTATTGGTTTCAAAACCAGTTAATTTTTATTAAAAATAATAGAGCTAATTAAAATGCTTCAAATGATATAAATATTTCCATGCTTTAATAATCAACATTGAAAAGGTTTTAAACCAAAAACCAAGGTGGCACTTTTTAAAATATTCGTTTCAATTAAATTTATTTACTTTTTGGTAATGGTTTATAACCAAATAAATTTTGCAAAAAATAATAGAACTCATCAAGACGCGTTAATTGGTATAATTTTTTTCTTGTTTTGTTCAAAAATAAAATGGTTTTAAACCAAATATAAAAGTGGATCTTATTAAAATATTCATTTCAATTAAATTATTTATTACTTTTTGGTAATGGTTTATAACCAAATAAATTTTAAAAAAATAATAGATCACATCAAACTGCTTCGAATGGCATAATTTTTTACGTAGTTAAAGCAAAAATAAAAAGGTTTTAAACCAAAATACAAATTGGCATTTTTAGAATATTCCTTTCAATTAAATTATTTATCACAATATTATATAGGTTTAAAACCAATTAATTTTTATAAAAAATAAAGGACCACATCAAACTGTTTAGATTGATATAATTTTGGGCATAATTTAATCAAAAATGAAAAAGTTTTAAACCAAAATACAATTGTGGCACTTTTTGGTATATTCAATTCAATTAGATTGTTTATTATATTTTTATATGGGTTTAAAACTAAACAATTTTTATAAGAAATAATAGAGCTCATCAAACTGTGTAGAATGATATAATTTTTACCAAGGTTTGATAAAAAAATAAAATGGTTTTAAACCAAAATACAATTGTGGCACTTTTTGGTATATTCTTTTCGAATAAATTGTTAATTACTTTTTGTTATTGGTTTAAATCCAAATAAATTTTACAAAAAATAATAGAGCTAATCAAACTGCGTAGAATGATATAATTTTTACCAAGGTTTGATCAAAAATAAAATGGTTTTAAACCAAAATACAATTGTGGCACTTTTTGGTATATTCTTTTCGAATAAATTGTTAATTGCTTTTTGTTATTGGTTTAAATCCAAATAAATTTTAAAAAAAATAATAGAGCTAATCAAACTGCGTAGAATGATATAATTTTTACCAAGGTTTGATCAAAAATAAAATGGTTTTAAACCAAAATACAATTGTGGCACTTTTTGGTATATTCTTTTCGAATAAATTGTTAATTACTTTTTGTTATTGGTTTAAATCCAAATAAATTTTACAAAAAATAATAGAGCTAATCAAACTGCGTAGAATGATATAATTTTTACCAAGGTTTGATCAAAAATAAAATGGTTTTAAACCAAAATACAATTGTGGCACTTTTTGGTATATTCTTTTCGAATAAATTGTTAATTACTTTTTGTTATTGGTTTAAATCCAAATAAATTTTATAAAATATAATAGAGCTCATCAAACTTCTTAGATTGATATAATTTTTGGCATAATTTAATCAAAAATGAAAAGTTTTTAAACCAAAATACAATTGTGGCACTTTTTGGTATATTCTTTTCGAATAAATTGTTAATTACTTTTTGTTATTGGTTTAAATCCAAATAAATTTTACAAAAAATAATAGAGCTAATCAAACTGCGTAGAACGATATAATTTTTACCAAGGTTTGATCAAAAATAAAATGGTTTTAAACCAAAATACAATTGTGGCACTTTTTGGTATATTCTTTTCGAATAAATTGTTAATTGCTTTTTGTTATTGGTTTAAATCCAAATAAATTTTACAAAAAATAATAGAGCTAATCAAACTGCGTAGAATGATATAATTTTTACCAAGGTTTGATCAAAAATAAAATGGTTTTAAACCAAAATACAATTGTGGCACTTTTTGGTATATTCTTTTCGAATAAATTGTTAATTACTTTTTGTTATTGGTTTAAATCCAAATAAATTTTACAAAAAATAATAGAGCTAATCAAACTGCGTAGAATGATATAATTTTTACCAAGGTTTGATCAAAAATAAAATGGTTTTAAACCAAAATACAATTGTGGCACTTTTTGGTATATTCTTTTCGAATAAATTGTTAATTACTTTTTGTTATTGGTTTAAATCCAAATAAATTTTACAAAAAATAATAGAGCTAATCAAACTGCGTAGAATGATATAATTTTTACCAAGGTTTGATCAAAAATAAAATGGTTTTAAACCAAAATACAATTGTGGCACTTTTTGGTATATTCTTTTCGAATAAATTGTTAATTACTTTTTGTTATTGGTTTAAATCCAAATAAATTTTATAAAATATAATAGAGCTCATCAAACTTCTTAGATTGATATAATTTTTGGCATAATTTAATCAAAAATGAAAAGTTTTTAAACCAAAATACAATTGTGGCATTTTTTTGGTATATTCTTTTCGAATAAATTGTTAATTACTTTTTGTTATTGGTTTAAATCCAAATAAATTTTACAAAAAATAATAGAGCTAATCAAACTGCGTAGAATGATATAATTTTTACCAAGGTTTGATCAAAAATAAAATGGTTTTAAACCAAAATACAATTGTGGCACTTTTTGGTATATTCTTTTCGAATAAATTGTTAATTGCTTTTTGTTATTGGTTTAAATCCAAATAAATTTTACAAAAAATAATAGAGCTAATCAAACTGCGTAGAATGATATAATTTTTACCAAGGTTTGATCAAAAATAAAATGGTTTTAAACCAAAATACAATTGTGGCACTTTTTGGTATATTCTTTTCGAATAAATTGTTAATTACTTTTTGTTATTGGTTTAAATCCAAATAAATTTTACAAAAAATAATAGAGCTAATCAAACTGCGTAGAATGATATAATTTTTACCAAGGTTTGATCAAAAATAAAATGGTTTTAAACCAAAATACAATTGTGGCACTTTTTGGTATATTCTTTTCGAATAAATTTTTAATTACTTTTTGTTATTGGTTTAAATCCAAATAAATTTTACAAAAAATAATAAAGCTAATCAAACTGCGTAGAATGATATAATTTTTACCAAGGTTTGATCAAAAATAAAATGGTTTTAAACCAAAATACAAATGTGGCACTTTTTGGTATATTCTTTTCGAATAAATTGTTAATTACTTTTTGGTATTGCTTTAAATCCAAATAAATTTTATAAAATATAATAGAGCTAATTAAAATGCTTCAAATGATATAAATATTTCCATGCTTTAATAATCAACATTGAAAAGGTTTTAAACCAAAAACCAAGGTGGCACTTTTTAAAATATTCGTTTCAATTAAATTTATTTACTTTTTGGTAATGGTTTATAACCAAATAAATTTTGCAAAAAATAATAGAACTCATCAAGACGCGTTAATTGGTATAATTTTTTTCTTGTTTTGTTCAAAAATAAAATGGTTTTAAACCAAATATAAAAGTGGATCTTATTAAAATATTCATTTCAATTAAATTATTTATTACTTTTTGGTAATGGTTTATAACCAAATAAATTTTAAAAAAATAATAGATCACATCAAACTGCTTCGAATGGCATAATTTTTTACGTAGTTAAAGCAAAAATAAAAAGGTTTTAAACCAAAATACAAATTGGCATTTTTAGAATATTCCTTTCAATTAAATTATTTATCACAATATTATATAGGTTTAAAACCAATTAATTTTTATAAAAAATAAAGGACCACATCAAACTGTTTAGATTGATATAATTTTGGGCATAATTTAATCAAAAATGAAAAAGTTTTAAACCAAAATACAATTGTGGCACTTTTTGGTATATTCTTTTCGAATAAATTGTTAATTACTTTTTGTTATTGGTTTAAATCCAAATAAATTTTACAAAAAATAATAGAGCTAATCAAACTGCGTAGAATGATATAATTTTTACCAAGGTTTGATCAAAAATAAAATGGTTTTAAACCAAAATACAATTGTGGCACTTTTTGGTATATTCTTTTCGAATAAATTGTTAATTACTTTTTGTTATTGGTTTAAATCCAAATAAATTTTACAAAAAATAATAGAGCTAATCAAACTGCGTAGAATGATATAATTTTTACCAAGGTTTGATCAAAAATAAAATGGTTTTAAACCAAAATACAATTGTGGCACTTTTTGGTATATTCTTTTCGAATAAATTGTTAATTACTTTTTGTTATTGGTTTAAATCCAAATAAATTTTACAAAAAATAATAGAGCTAATCAAACTGCGTAGAATGATATAATTTTTACCAAGGTTTGATCAAAAATAAAATGGTTTTAAACCAAAATACAATTGTGGCACTTTTTGGTATATTCTTTTCGAATAAATTGTTAATTACTTTTTGTTATTGGTTTAAATCCAAATAATTTTTATAAAAAATAAAGGACCACATCAAACTGTTTAGATTGATATAATTTTGGGCATAATTTAATCAAAAATGAAAAAGTTTTAAACCAAAATACAATTGTGGCACTTTTTGGTATATTCTTTTCGAATAAATTGTTAATTACTTTTTGTTATTGGTTTAAATCCAAATAAATTTTACAAAAAATAATAAAGCTAATCAAACTGCGTAGAATGATATAATTTTTACCAAGGTTTGATCAAAAATAAAATGGTTTTAAACCAAAATACAAATGTGGCACTTTTTGGTATATTCTTTTCGAATAAATTGTTAATTACTTTTTGGTATTGCTTTAAATCCAAATAAATTTTATAAAATATAATAGAGCTAATTAAAATGCTTCAAATGATATAAATATTTCCATGCTTTAATAATCAACATTGAAAAGGTTTTAAACCAAAAACCAAGGTGGCACTTTTTAAAATATTCGTTTCAATTAAATTTATTTACTTTTTGGTAATGGTTTATAACCAAATAAATTTTGCAAAAAATAATAGAACTCATCAAGACGCGTTAATTGGTATAATTTTTTTCTTGTTTTGTTCAAAAATAAAATGGTTTTAAACCAAATATAAAAGTGGATCTTATTAAAATATTCATTTCAATTAAATTATTTATTACTTTTTGGTAATGGTTTATAACCAAATAAATTTTAAAAAAATAATAGATCACATCAAACTGCTTCGAATGGCATAATTTTTTACGTAGTTAAAGCAAAAATAAAAAGGTTTTAAACCAAAATACAAATTGGCATTTTTAGAATATTCCTTTCAATTAAATTATTTATCACAATATTATATAGGTTTAAAACCAATTAATTTTTATAAAAAATAAAGGACCACATCAAACTGTTTAGATTGATATAATTTTGGGCATAATTTAATCAAAAATGAAAAAGTTTTAAACCAAAATACAATTGTGGCACTTTTTGGTATATTCTTTTCGAATAAATTGTTAATTACTTTTTGTTATTGGTTTAAATCCAAATAAATTTTACAAAAAATAATAGAGCTAATCAAACTGCGTAGAATGATATAATTTTTACCAAGGTTTGATCAAAAATAAAATGGTTTTAAACCAAAATACAATTGTGGCACTTTTTGGTATATTCTTTTCGAATAAATTGTTAATTACTTTTTGTTATTGGTTTAAATCCAAATAAATTTTACAAAAAATAATAGAGCTAATCAAACTGCGTAGAATGATATAATTTTTACCAAGGTTTGATCAAAAATAAAATGGTTTTAAACCAAAATACAATTGTGGCACTTTTTGGTATATTCTTTTCGAATAAATTGTTAATTACTTTTTGTTATTGGTTTAAATCCAAATAAATTTTACAAAAAATAATAGAGCTAATCAAACTGCGTAGAATGATATAATTTTTACCAAGGTTTGATCAAAAATAAAATGGTTTTAAACCAAAATACAATTGTGGCACTTTTTGGTATATTCTTTTCGAATAAATTGTTAATTACTTTTTGTTATTGGTTTAAATCCAAATAAATTTTACAAAAAATAATAGAGCTAATCAAACTGCGTAGAATGATATAATTTTTACCAAGGTTTGATCAAAAATAAAATGGTTTTAAACCAAAATACAATTGTGGCACTTTTTGGTATATTCTTTTCGAATAAATTTTTAATTACTTTTTGTTATTGGTTTAAATCCAAATAAATTTTACAAAAAATAATAAAGCTAATCAAACTGCGTAGAATGATATAATTTTTACCAAGGTTTGATCAAAAATAAAATGGTTTTAAACCAAAATACAAATGTGGCACTTTTTGGTATATTCTTTTCGAATAAATTGTTAATTACTTTTTGGTATTGCTTTAAATCCAAATAAATTTTATAAAATATAATAGAGCTAATTAAAATGCTTCAAATGATATAAATATTTCCATGCTTTAATAATCAACATTGAAAAGGTTTTAAACCAAAAACCAAGGTGGCACTTTTTAAAATATTCGTTTCAATTAAATTTATTTACTTTTTGGTAATGGTTTATAACCAAATAAATTTTGCAAAAAATAATAGAACTCATCAAGACGCGTTAATTGGTATAATTTTTTTCTTGTTTTGTTCAAAAATAAAATGGTTTTAAACCAAATATAAAAGTGGATCTTATTAAAATATTCATTTCAATTAAATTATTTATTACTTTTTGGTAATGGTTTATAACCAAATAAATTTTAAAAAAATAATAGATCACATCAAACTGCTTCGAATGGCATAATTTTTTACGTAGTTAAAGCAAAAATAAAAAGGTTTTAAACCAAAATACAAATTGGCATTTTTAGAATATTCCTTTCAATTAAATTATTTATCACAATATTATATAGGTTTAAAACCAATTAATTTTTATAAAAAATAAAGGACCACATCAAACTGTTTAGATTGATATAATTTTGGGCATAATTTAATCAAAAATGAAAAAGTTTTAAACCAAAATACAATTGTGGCACTTTTTGGTATATTCTTTTCGAATAAATTGTTAATTACTTTTTGTTATTGGTTTAAATCCAAATAAATTTTACAAAAAATAATAGAGCTAATCAAACTGCGTAGAATGATATAATTTTTACCAAGGTTTGATCAAAAATAAAATGGTTTTAAACCAAAATACAATTGTGGCACTTTTTGGTATATTCTTTTCGAATAAATTGTTAATTACTTTTTGTTATTGGTTTAAATCCAAATAAATTTTACAAAAAATAATAGAGCTAATCAAACTGCGTAGAATGATATAATTTTTACCAAGGTTTGATCAAAAATAAAATGGTTTTAAACCAAAATACAATTGTGGCACTTTTTGGTATATTCTTTTCGAATAAATTGTTAATTACTTTTTGTTATTGGTTTAAATCCAAATAAATTTTACAAAAAATAATAGAGCTAATCAAACTGCGTAGAATGATATAATTTTTACCAAGGTTTGATCAAAAATAAAATGGTTTTAAACCAAAATACAATTGTGGCACTTTTTGGTATATTCTTTTCGAATAAATTTTTAATTACTTTTTGTTATTGGTTTAAATCCAAATAAATTTTACAAAAAATAATAAAGCTAATCAAACTGCGTAGAATGATATAATTTTTACCAAGGTTTGATCAAAAATAAAATGGTTTTAAACCAAAATACAAATGTGGCACTTTTTGGTATATTCTTTTCGAATAAATTGTTAATTACTTT
Source organism: Pratylenchus scribneri (assembly GCA_030063045.1). Classification (NCBI taxonomy): domain Eukaryota; kingdom Metazoa; phylum Nematoda; class Chromadorea; order Rhabditida; family Pratylenchidae; genus Pratylenchus; species Pratylenchus scribneri. The sequence continues at coordinate 464,197 of JAQSEB010000029.1, forward strand.
TTGGTATTGCTTTAAATCCAAATAAATTTTATAAAATATAATAGAGCTAATTAAAATGCTTCAAATGATATAAATATTTCCATGCTTTAATAATCAACATTGAAAAGGTTTTAAACCAAAAACCAAGGTGGCACTTTTTAAAATATTCGTTTCAATTAAATTTATTTACTTTTTGGTAATGGTTTATAACCAAATAAATTTTGCAAAAAATAATAGAACTCATCAAGACGCGTTAATTGGTATAATTTTTTTCTTGTTTTGTTCAAAAATAAAATGGTTTTAAACCAAATATAAAAGTGGATCTTATTAAAATATTCATTTCAATTAAATTATTTATTACTTTTTGGTAATGGTTTATAACCAAATAAATTTTAAAAAAATAATAGATCACATCAAACTGCTTCGAATGGCATAATTTTTTACGTAGTTAAAGCAAAAATAAAAAGGTTTTAAACCAAAATACAAATTGGCATTTTTAGAATATTCCTTTCAATTAAATTATTTATCACAATATTATATAGGTTTAAAACCAATTAATTTTTATAAAAAATAAAGGACCACATCAAACTGTTTAGATTGATATAATTTTGGGCATAATTTAATCAAAAATGAAAAAGTTTTAAACCAAAATACAATTGTGGCACTTTTTGGTATATTCAATTCAATTAGATTGTTTATTATATTTTTATATGGGTTTAAAACTAAACAATTTTTATAAGAAATAATAGAGCTCATCAAACTGTGTAGAATGATATAATTTTTACCAAGGTTTGATAAAAAAATAAAATGGTTTTAAACCAAAATACAATTGTGGCACTTTTTGGTATATTCTTTTCGAATAAATTGTTAATTACTTTTTGTTATTGGTTTAAATCCAAATAAATTTTACAAAAAATAATAGAGCTAATCAAACTGCGTAGAATGATATAATTTTTACCAAGGTTTGATCAAAAATAAAATGGTTTTAAACCAAAATACAATTGTGGCACTTTTTGGTATATTCAATTCAATTAGATTGTTTATTATATTTTTATATGGGTTTAAAACTAAACAATTTTTATAAGAAATAATAGAGCTAATCAAACTGCGTAGAATGATATAATTTTTACCAAGGTTTGATAAAAAAATAAAATGGTTTTAAACCAAAATACAATTGTGGCACTTTTTGGTATATTCTTTTCGAATAAATTGTTAATTACTTTTTGTTATTGGTTTAAATCCAAATAAATTTTATAAAATATAATAGAGCTCATCAAACTTCTTAGATTGATATAATTTTTGGCATAATTTAATCAAAAATGAAAAGTTTTTAAACCAAAATACAATTATGGCACTTTTTGGTATATTCTTATCGAATAAATTGTTAATTACTTTTTGTTATTGGTTTCAAAACCAGTTAATTTTTATTAAAAATAATAGAGCTAATTAAAATGCTTCAAATGATATAAATATTTCCATGCTTTAATAATCAACATTGAAAAGGTTTTAAACCAAAAACCAAGGTGGCACTTTTTAAAATATTCGTTTCAATTAAATTTATTTACTTTTTGGTAATGGTTTATAACCAAATAAATTTTGCAAAAAATAATAGAACTCATCAAGACGCGTTAATTGGTATAATTTTTTTCTTGTTTTGTTCAAAAATAAAATGGTTTTAAACCAAATATAAAAGTGGATCTTATTAAAATATTCATTTCAATTAAATTATTTATTACTTTTTGGTAATGGTTTATAACCAAATAAATTTTAAAAAAATAATAGATCACATCAAACTGCTTCGAATGGCATAATTTTTTACGTAGTTAAAGCAAAAATAAAAAGGTTTTAAACCAAAATACAAATTGGCATTTTTAGAATATTCCTTTCAATTAAATTATTTATCACAATATTATATAGGTTTAAAACCAATTAATTTTTATAAAAAATAAAGGACCACATCAAACTGTTTAGATTGATATAATTTTGGGCATAATTTAATCAAAAATGAAAAAGTTTTAAACCAAAATACAATTGTGGCACTTTTTGGTATATTCAATTCAATTAGATTGTTTATTATATTTTTATATGGGTTTAAAACTAAACAATTTTTATAAGAAATAATAGAGCTCATCAAACTGTGTAGAATGATATAATTTTTACCAAGGTTTGATAAAAAAATAAAATGGTTTTAAACCAAAATACAATTGTGGCACTTTTTGGTATATTCTTTTCGAATAAATTGTTAATTACTTTTTGTTATTGGTTTAAATCCAAATAAATTTTACAAAAAATAATAGAGCTAATCAAACTGCGTAGAATGATATAATTTTTACCAAGGTTTGATCAAAAATAAAATGGTTTTAAACCAAAATACAATTGTGGCACTTTTTGGTATATTCTTTTCGAATAAATTGTTAATTGCTTTTTGTTATTGGTTTAAATCCAAATAAATTTTACAAAAAATAATAGAGCTAATCAAACTGCGTAGAATGATATAATTTTTACCAACGTTTGATCAAAAATAAAATGGTTTTAAACCAAAATACAATTGTGGCACTTTTTGGTATATTCTTTTCGAATAAATTGTTAATTACTTTTTGTTATTGGTTTAAATCCAAATAAATTTTACAAAAAATAATAGAGCTAATCAAACTGCGTAGAATGATATAATTTTTACCAAGGTTTGATCAAAAATAAAATGGTTTTAAACCAAAATACAATTGTGGCACTTTTTGGTATATTCTTTTCGAATAAATTGTTAATTACTTTTTGTTATTGGTTTAAATCCAAATAAATTTTACAAAAAATAATAAAGCTAATCAAACTGCGTAGAATGATATAATTTTTACCAAGGTTTGATCAAAAATAAAATGGTTTTAAACCAAAATACAAATGTGGCACTTTTTGGTATATTCTTTTCGAATAAATTGTTAATTACTTTTTGTTATTGGTTTAAATCCAAATAAATTTTACAAAAAATAATAGAGCTAATCAAACTGCGTAGAATGATATAATTTTTACCAAGGTTTGATCAAAAATAAAATGGTTTTAAACCAAAATACAATTGTGGCACTTTTTGGTATATTCTTTTCGAATAAATTGTTAATTACTTTTTGGTATTGCTTTAAATCCAAATAAATTTTATAAAATATAATAGAGCTCATCAAACTTCTTAGATTGATATAATTTTTGGCATAATTTAATCAAAAATGAAAAGTTTTTAAACCAAAATACAATTATGGCACTTTTTGGTATATTCTTATCGAATAAATTGTTAATTACTTTTTGTTATTGGTTTCAAAACCAGTTAATTTTTATTAAAAATAATAGAGCTAATTAAAATGCTTCAAATGATATAAATATTTCCATGCTTTAATAATCAACATTGAAAAGGTTTTAAACCAAAAACCAAGGTGGCACTTTTTAAAATATTCGTTTCAATTAAATTTATTTACTTTTTGGTAATGGTTTATAACCAAATAAATTTTGCAAAAAATAATAGAACTCATCAAGACGCGTTAATTGGTATAATTTTTTTCTTGTTTTGTTCAAAAATAAAATGGTTTTAAACCAAATATAAAAGTGGATCTTATTAAAATATTCATTTCAATTAAATTATTTATTACTTTTTGGTAATGGTTTATAACCAAATAAATTTTAAAAAAATAATAGATCACATCAAACTGCTTCGAATGGCATAATTTTTTACGTAGTTAAAGCAAAAATAAAAAGGTTTTAAACCAAAATACAAATTGGCATTTTTAGAATATTCCTTTCAATTAAATTATTTATCACAATATTATATAGGTTTAAAACCAATTAATTTTTATAAAAAATAAAGGACCACATCAAACTGTTTAGATTGATATAATTTTGGGCATAATTTAATCAAAAATGAAAAAGTTTTAAACCAAAATACAATTGTGGCACTTTTTGGTATATTCAATTCAATTAGATTGTTTATTATATTTTTATATGGGTTTAAAACTAAACAATTTTTATAAGAAATAATAGAGCTCATCAAACTGTGTAGAATGATATAATTTTTACCAAGGTTTGATAAAAAAATAAAATGGTTTTAAACCAAAATACAATTGTGGCACTTTTTGGAATATTCTTTTCGAATAAATTGTTAATTCCTTTTTGTTATTGGTTTAAATCCAAATAAATTTTACAAAAAATAATAGAGCTAATCAAACTGCGTAGAATGATATAATTTTTACCAAGGTTTGATCAAAAATAAAATGGTTTTAAACCAAAATACAATTGTGGCACTTTTTGGTATATTCAATTCAATTAGATTGTTTATTATATTTTTATATGGGTTTAAAACTAAACAATTTTTATAAGAAATAATAGAGCTCATCAAACTGTGTAGAATGATATAATTTTTACCAAGGTTTGATAAAAAAATAAAATGGTTTTAAACCAAAATACAATTGTGGCACTTTTTGGTATATTCTTTTCGAATAAATTGTTAATTACTTTTTGTTATTGGTTTAAATCCAAATAAATTTTACAAAAAATAATAGAGCTAATCAAACTGCGTAGAATGATATAATTTTTACCAAGGTTTGATCAAAAATAAAATGGTTTTAAACCAAAATACAATTGTGGCACTTTTTGGTATATTCAATTCAATTAGATTGTTTATTATATTTTTATATGGGTTTAAAACTAAACAATTTTTATAAGAAATAATAGAGCTCATCAAACTGTGTAGAATGATATAATTTTTACCAAGGTTTGATAAAAAAATAAAATGGTTTTAAACCAAAATACAATTGTGGCACTTTTTGGTATATTCTTTTCGAATAAATTGTTAATTACTTTTTGTTATTGGTTTAAATCCAAATAAATTTTACAAAAAATAATAGAGCTAATCAAACTGCGTAGAATGATATAATTTTTACCAAGGTTTGATCAAAAATAAAATGGTTTTAAACCAAAATACAATTGTGGCACTTTTTGGTATATTCTTTTCGAATAAATTGTTAATTACTTTTTGTTATTGGTTTAAATCCAAATAAATTTTACAAAAAATAATAAAGCTAATCAAACTGCGTAGAATGATATAATTTTTACCAAGGTTTGATAAAAAAATAAAATGGTTTTAAACCAAAATACAATTGTGGCACTTTTTGGTATATTCTTTTCGAATAAATTGTTAATTACTTTTTGTTATTGGTTTAAATCCAAATAAATTTTACAAAAAATAATAGAGCTAATCAAACTGCGTAGAATGATATAATTTTTACCAAGGTTTGATCAAAAATAAAATGGTTTTAAACCAAAATACAATTGTGGCACTTTTTGGTATATTCTTTTCGAATAAATTGTTAATTACTTTTTGTTATTGGTTTAAATCCAAATAAATTTTACAAAAAATAATAGAGCTAATCAAACTGCGTAGAATGATATAATTTTTACCAAGGTTTGATCAAAAATAAAATGGTTTTAAACCAAAATACAATTGTGGCACTTTTTGGTATATTCTTTTCGAATAAATTGTTAATTACTTTTTGTTATTGGTTTAAATCCAAATAAATTTTACAAAAAATAATAAAGCTAATCAAACTGCGTAGAATGATATAATTTTTACCAAGGTTTGATCAAAAATAAATGGTTTTAAACCAAAATACAAATGTGGCACTTTTTGGTATATTCTTTTCGAATAAATTGTTAATTACTTTTTGGTATTGCTTTAAATCCAAATAAATTTTATAAAATATAATAGAGCTCATCAAACTTCTTAGATTGATATAATTTTTGGCATAATTTAATCAAAAATGAAAAGTTTTTAAACCAAAATACAATTATGGCACTTTTTGGTATATTCTTATCGAATAAATTGTTAATTACTTTTTGTTATTGGTTTCAAAACCAGTTAATTTTTATTAAAAATAATAGAGCTAATTAAAATGCTTCAAATGATATAAATATTTCCATGCTTTAATAATCAACATTGAAAAGGTTTTAAACCAAAAACCAAGGTGGCACTTTTTAAAATATTCGTTTCAATTAAATTTATTTACTTTTTGGTAATGGTTTATAACCAAATAAATTTTGCAAAAAATAATAGAACTCATCAAGACGCGTTAATTGGTATAATTTTTTTCTTGTTTTGTTCAAAAATAAAATGGTTTTAAACCAAATATAAAAGTGGATCTTATTAAAATATTCATTTCAATTAAATTATTTATTACTTTTTGGTAATGGTTTATAACCAAATAAATTTTAAAAAAATAATAGATCACATCAAACTGCTTCGAATGGCATAATTTTTTACGTAGTTAAAGCAAAAATAAAAAGGTTTTAAACCAAAATACAAATTGGCATTTTTAGAATATTCCTTTCAATTAAATTATTTATCACAATATTATATAGGTTTAAAACCAATTAATTTTTATAAAAAATAAAGGACCACATCAAACTGTTTAGATTGATATAATTTTGGGCATAATTTAATCAAAAATGAAAAAGTTTTAAACCAAAATACAATTGTGGCACTTTTTGGTATATTCAATTCAATTAGATTGTTTATTATATTTTTATATGGGTTTAAAACTAAACAATTTTTATAAGAAATAATAGAGCTCATCAAACTGTGTAGAATGATATAATTTTTACCAAGGTTTGATAAAAAAATAAAATGGTTTTAAACCAAAATACAATTGTGGCACTTTTTGGTATATTCTTTTCGAATAAATTGTTAATTACTTTTTGTTATTGGTTTAAATCCAAATAAATTTTACAAAAAATAATAGAGCTAATCAAACTGCGTAGAATGATATAATTTTTACCAAGGTTTGATCAAAAATAAAATGGTTTTAAACCAAAATACAATTGTGGCACTTTTTGGTATATTCTTTTCGAATAAATTGTTAATTACTTTTTGTTATTGATTTAAATCCAAATAAATTTTACAAAAAATAATAAAGCTAATCAAACTGCGTAGAATGATATAATTTTTACCAAGGTTTGATCAAAAATAAAATGGTTTTAAACCAAAATACAAATGTGGCACTTTTTGGTATATTCTTTTCGAATAAATTGTTAATTACTTTTTGGTATTGCTTTAAATCCAAATAAATTTTATAAAATATAATAGAGCTCATCAAACTTCTTAGATTGATATAATTTTTGGCATAATTTAATCAAAAATGAAAAGTTTTTAAACCAAAATACAATTATGGCACTTTTTGGTATATTCTTATCGAATAAATTGTTAATTACTTTTTGTTATTGGTTTCAAAACCAGTTAATTTTTATTAAAAATAATAGAGCTAATTAAAATGCTTCAAATGATATAAATATTTCCATGCTTTAATAATCAACATTGAAAAGGTTTTAAACCAAAAACCAAGGTGGCACTTTTTAAAATATTCGTTTCAATTAAATTTATTTACTTTTTGGTAATGGTTTATAACCAAATAAATTTTGCAAAAAATAATAGAACTCATCAAGACGCGTTAATTGGTATAATTTTTTTCTTGTTTTGTTCAAAAATAAAATGGTTTTAAACCAAATATAAAAGTGGATCTTATTAAAATATTCATTTCAATTAAATTATTTATTACTTTTTGGTAATGGTTTATAACCAAATAAATTTTAAAAAAATAATAGATCACATCAAACTGCTTCGAATGGCATAATTTTTTACGTAGTTAAAGCAAAAATAAAAAGGTTTTAAACCAAAATACAAATTGGCATTTTTAGAATATTCCTTTCAATTAAATTATTTATCACAATATTATATAGGTTTAAAACCAATTAATTTTTATAAAAAATAAAGGACCACATCAAACTGTTTAGATTGATATAATTTTGGGCATAATTTAATCAAAAATGAAAAAGTTTTAAACCAAAATACAATTGTGGCACTTTTTGGTATATTCAATTCAATTAGATTGTTTATTATATTTTTATATGGGTTTAAAACTAAACAATTTTTATAAGAAATAATAGAGCTCATCAAACTGTGTAGAATGATATAATTTTTACCAAGGTTTGATAAAAAAAATAAAATGGTTTTAAACCAAAATACAATTGTGGCACTTTTTGGAATATTCTTTTCGAATAAATTGTTAATTACTTTTTGTTATTGGTTTAAATCCAAATAAATTTTACAAAAAATAATAGAGCTAATCAAACTGCGTAGAATGATATAATTTTTACCAAGGTTTGATCAAAAATAAAATGGTTTTAAACCAAAATACAATTGTGGCACTTTTTGGTATATTCTTTTCGAATAAATTGTTAATTACTTTTTGTTATTGGTTTAAATCCAAATAAATTTTACAAAAAATAATAAAGCTAATCAAACTGCGTAGAATGATATAATTTTTACCAAGGTTTGATCAAAAATAAAATGGTTTTAAACCAAAATACAATTGTGGCACTTTTTGGTATATTCAATTCAATTAGATTGTTTATTATATTTTTATATGGGTTTAAAACTAAACAATTTTTATAAGAAATAATAGAGCTCATCAAACTGTGTAGAATGATATAATTTTTACCAAGGTTTGATAAAAAAATAAAATGGTTTTAAACCAAAATACAATTGTGGCACTTTTTGGTATATTCTTTTCGAATAAATTGTTAATTACTTTTTGGTATTGCTTTAAATCCAAATAAATTTTATAAAATATAATAGAGCTCATCAAACTTCTTAGATTGATATAATTTTTGGCATAATTTAATCAAAAATGAAAAGTTTTTAAACCAAAATACAATTATGGCACTTTTTGGTATATTCTTATCGAATAAATTGTTAATTACTTTTTGTTATTGGTTTCAAAACCAGTTAATTTTTATTAAAAATAATAGAGCTAATTAAAATGCTTCAAATGATATAAATATTTCCATGCTTTAATAATCAACATTGAAAAGGTTTTAAACCAAAAACCAAGGTGGCACTTTTTAAAATATTCGTTTCAATTAAATTTATTTACTTTTTGGTAATGGTTTATAACCAAATAAATTTTGCAAAAAATAATAGAACTCATCAAGACGCGTTAATTGGTATAATTTTTTTCTTGTTTTGTTCAAAAATAAAATGGTTTTAAACCAAATATAAAAGTGGATCTTATTAAAATATTCATTTCAATTAAATTATTTATTACTTTTTGGTAATGGTTTATAACCAAATAAATTTTAAAAAAATAATAGATCACATCAAACTGCTTCGAATGGCATAATTTTTTACGTAGTTAAAGCAAAAATAAAAAGGTTTTAAACCAAAATACAAATTGGCATTTTTAGAATATTCCTTTCAATTAAATTATTTATCACAATATTATATAGGTTTAAAACCAATTAATTTTTATAAAAAATAAAGGACCACATCAAACTGTGTAGAATGATATAATTTTTACCAAGGTTTGATAAAAAAATAAAATGGTTTTAAACCAAAATACAATTGTGGCACTTTTTGGAATATTCTTTTCGAATAAATTGTTAATTACTTTTTGTTATTGGTTTAAATCCAAATAAATTTTACAAAAAATAATAGAGCTAATCAAACTGCGTAGAATGATATAATTTTTACCAAGGTTTGATCAAAAATAAAATGGTTTTAAACCAAAATACAATTGTGGCACTTTTTGGTATATTCTTTTCGAATAAATTGTTAATTACTTTTTGTTATTGGTTTAAATCCAAATAAATTTTACAAAAAATAATAAAGCTAATCAAACTGCGTAGAATGATATAATTTTTACCAAGGTTTGATCAAAAATAAAATGGTTTTAAACCAAAATACAATTGTGGCACTTTTTGGTATATTCAATTCAATTAGATTGTTTATTATATTTTTATATGGGTTTAAAACTAAACAATTTTTATAAGAAATAATAGAGCTCATCAAACTGTGTAGAATGATATAATTTTTACCAAGGTTTGATAAAAAAATAAAATGGTTTTAAACCAAAATACAATTGTGGCACTTTTTGGTATATTCTTTTCGAATAAATTTTTAATTACTTTTTGTTATTGGTTTAAATCCAAATAAATTTTACAAAAAATAATAGAGCTAATCAAACTGCGTAGAATGATATAATTTTTACCAAGGTTTGATCAAAAATAAAATGGTTTTAAACCAAAATACAAATGTGGCACTTTTTGGAATATTCTTTTCGAATAAATTGTTATTTACTTTTTGTTATTGGTTTAAATCCAATTAAATTTTATAAAAAATAATAAAGTTCATCAAACTGCTTCGATTGGTATAATTTTTTCTTTGGTTTAATCAAAAGTGAAAAAGTTTTTAAATTATTTTCCATCCCTTCAAATTATTCACCAAATTGGAATTTGGAACTCTGAAAATTTTCTCGAATTATTATTTTATTCTTTGCCCCAAATTCGGCGCATAATTCCATGGTAAAATGAGGGGAGGGGCAAATATGGGGAGAGGAAATTATGGGCGGCTGGCTGGAAGAAGATTTGCATTTTCATCGAAGAATAAAGTTGGTGGGTGTTGATGTTGATGGAGGAGGAGAATTCATTTTCATTGTCGGCGGTGGACTATGCTCGACTCAATCCAACACTTCATTCGGCCTCCAAATAAAATTCATTTGATGAAAAAAATTATATTTCCAGAATTATAGCGAGTAGACCACAAATTAACTTGAAGCAGTTTTTATAATAAGTAACTCATCAAGGATTGAACTAATTTTGATGATTTTGTTTTCAAATTAATGTTTAGACCCATGGCTATCTAATTATATTAAATTTATTTAAATAGATTCAGAAATTGTGAAATTGTGCCCAAAAACCATTTCATATGACTTTTACTGTGGATTAACCATATTTTTGATATTAGATCATCATTTATGAACCATTTTAAATAAAATTAATAAAATTAAATAGGCAAAAGTCTGCTCTTGAATTTGATACTAAGATTATAAAAATTGGTTCCGTTCTTGATGACTTGAACTGTTGTCAGATTGGCGTATCTGATTTAAAGTAGTTGTTAAAATTTATGAAATTCGATAATTTTTTCCATTTTTTAAAATCCATTTCCATTTCCTCCAACTTTTTCCCATTCACCAACTGTTCCTTTGCGGTTTTTTATTGGATTGGATAACTTTTTGATATTCACCTCAAAAAGCATTATTTCTTTGCCTTTTGCCATCCTCCTCCCATTTTTTTTATTTGCCCAAATAATTAAAATGTGTGGACCAAAATGTTTTCCCAATTCCAATTTTCAAAAGAAGAGCAAAAAACATAAAAAATTAAATGTGGAATGAATTCAACGGAAAAAGACGACGATGACCTCAAAAAGCAGGAAATTAAGCCAACGGCAGAAGAAGGAAAAAAGCAGCAGCAAAATGAAGGCACAAATTTGACTAAAAATTTGAATTCAAAATCCATTTTAGTTCCTCCACCTGCAAATGACCAACCAAAAACACTCGGTTTCCGCTATGTTTGGCCAGTGAAAATTCAATTGCGACAATTGGGTGCCAACGGGGAGAATACAATTTTGCATATTTCGCCAAAATTTGCCACCGTCCATGACCATGTCAGCTTCCAATGGACACTGAAAATGCATGGAATTCCGGAGACAAAAGAGGACGAGGATATGAAAAAAGATAGTGGCAAGGAAGGAGAAAAGGAAGAAGACGATGAGGAAGAGGAAAGTCCATCCAGTGCCGAGAAGGGTTATGTGGCCATTTCCCTCTATTATTTGGATGGCCCCATGAATAATGTTCGATTGAAGGCGCAGGTTGATGAAATTAATTATTTGAAGAAGAATTAATTCTGAATTATCCCTTTGGCAACAGGTGCGAATTATGGGAGAGAAAGGAGCAAAGAGGAGGGATTCAGAAGAGGTGCAAGCATTTTTAGAAGAAAGTAAGTCTTTTTTTTTAATATAGGGAAATCGACGGGGATTAGGGTTTCAGAAACCATTATTCAGTGTCTATGGAAATTTTGACATATAGGATTTGGACCAAAAATTTTAATTAATTTTATATCATTTAATTAGATAGAGCATGGAATTAACTCATTAGCATAATAAAATATATAAAATTATTATTTTAAATTGGTTAAAATATATTAACAAATATATGTGACATTTTCATTGAAATCGAAGGTAGCACGACAATTCGTCAGTGCGACAATTCGGCAGTGATTTAATTATGGCAAAAAATGTATTTAAAGATTGTCGATGATGAAAAATCCGAATATCGTATTAAATTTTCAATATAATAATTTCCTAAACTGATAGACCCAAAATACCAATGTTCATTTTTTCAAACCGGTTTGTGAACCGATAACAGTTTAGAATATTATTTTATTGAAAAATTAATACGATATTCGGATTTTTCATCATCGAAAACTCTTAAATAAATATTTTTGCCGTAATTAAATCGCTGCAGAATTGTCGCATTGACGAATTATCATAGAACCAAAAAGGTAAATAACAAATTTTTGGGATTTAACTTAAATTAAATAAATATGAGAGAAAATTCTGTTGCAACTTGTAAAATAAATAAATATGATTGGTAAATTTTGAATTATCAAAGGACAATTTTGTCTGCATTGAAATGGCAATCTCTAGAATATCCCTCTGAGGAGTTAATCATTTTTAGAAAACACCATCTCTGTGTACCGAGGCAACGAATGCGAATTGGCATTCGAGGATCGGGCCAATTTGAGTGAATGCATTCGCCAAAATATTGGTCACGTTTTGCGCCTTTCCCTTTTGCTTAAAATAGATTCGGCATTGTTTCGGCCGGACACATATTTGAATGCCGTTTGCCCAACCCCAATTCATTCATTTTTGACGGCCAATTATCGTGCGAGGGCAAGCAGCAAAATTTGGAGGAAACGTTCAACGAATAGAAGGTCATAGATATAATGGGAATAAATTTCATTGGGTATTATTCAATTTGCCGAAAAATCATTGGATTTTTCCGAAAAATTTTAGAGTCTACTGTAAAAATAATTTTTTAGTCATAAACATGACCAAAGATTTCTTTAAAATTTTTATTTTTTACGAACTAAGCCCTAAACCAAAAAATCTAAATCTTAGACACTAAAGTTCTAAAATTTTTTATTATCAAGTTAAAGCTTCAAAAAATATTTTCTGTAAAAAAATTTCGCCAAATTGAATGTTATTTTAGCAATTTTTCCCAAAAAATGGTAATATTTTTGAATTTTCTTATTGGTATTTTAGACCAAGAAGTGCTTCGGATGGACATCATGGCCATTTGACTGGCAATAAAAAGTTGGACCTGGAAAGAACATTCGTAAAAATAAATTTAATTAATACCAAAATTGTTAAAATTTCAAAGAATCGTGTGATGGAGAGAGAAAGGGAAAGACGTGAATTGGAAAAAAGTAACAGTCAACGAAGTTCACAACGGCAATCATTGAACGACGAAAATGTTGCGGAAGAAGTGGCAGACGGCAATGTGGTGAATAAAAACAAATCTGAGACAAATTCCAACCAACAACTTCTCATTCCACCTCAAATTGGGAATAAAGTGACACAATCCTCGGAGAGTCATTTGTTCAAAAAGTTGTTGGTAGCTTGTTGCGACAGTTGCCAAAGGAGGGCATCCCTAATTCCGGTAAACAATTATGATATTCAGGGAATAGTAATAATTTTGAAAGAAGTTTAAAATGGCACAAAAAAAGAATATATAATACCAAAATAATTATAATGGTTTATGTGTGGTTTGTCCTACATTCAAAAACCATATTCCCAAAAATGGATAGAGCTGGTCAAAACGCATTGAATGGTATATAATTTGTAATGGTTTGGTCAACAATTAAAGGGTATTAAACGGTTTAAACCAATTTTGGTTTGGTCAACAATTAAAGGGTATTAAACGGTTTGAACCCATTTTGGTTTGGTCAACAATTAAACGGTATTAAACGGTTTAAACCCATTTTGGTTTGGTCAACAATTAAAGGGTATTAAACGGTTTAAACCCATTTTGGTTTGGTCAACAATTAAAGGGTATTAAACGGTTTAAACCCATTTTGGTTTGGTCAACAATTAAAGGGTATTAAAAGGTTTAAACCCATTTTGGTTAGGTCAATAATTAAAGGGTATTAAACGGTTTAAACCATTTTGGTTTGGTCAACAATTAAAGGGTATTAAACGGTTTAAACCCATTTTGGTTTGGTTAACAATTAAAGGGTATTAAACGGTTTAAATCCATTTTGGTTTGGTCAACAATTAAAGGGTATTAAACGGTTTAAACCCATTTTGGTTTGGTCAACAATTAAAGGGTATTAAACGGTTAAACCCATTTTGGTTTGGTCAAAAAATTAAAGGATGTTAAACGGGTAAAAACCAATTTTGGTTTGGTCAACAATTAAAGGGTATTAAACGGTTTAAACCTATTTTGGTTTAATGGTTCAAAAAAAAGTTTATTAAACCCAAACCAAAAATAATCAACCGATAATTTTGACGAGATCTATTTATTAAAATTAAGGTTTATGAATTAGAGTAGGGTAAACGAACCCTTACCATCTTTTCGGCAATAATTTTTGCTCATTTTCAGTTGGCAATGTCAAATGGATGTTGCATGGATGGGGAACATTGTTGTGGGGAAGGAGGAAAGGATGGCAAACATTGTAATGAAGAAGTGCCATCGGACACGGAAGCAGAAGAGGAAGAAGAAGAAGAGGAGGAGGAGGAAGAGGAACCGGAAAAGGTCACCGCCATAGATGAAGAACCATTTGAATGTGATGAGGAAAACAAAGTGGAAGTGCACGATGCATTAGCCAATATGTTTGTTTTATAATAATTTGCACATTATTATGGCCAAAATATTACTTATTGAAGGTATTTTAACAAAGTTGTTCTGCCAAATATGGAATATGTAGAGGATTTTGTGGATTTCCTAATCGATGCGGAATTGAATGATTTGCCAGTATTGAAGAGAGCATGCGAACGATATTTGTGTGGCGAATTGAATACGGTAATAAAAGGAGGAAACGAGAAGGAAAATCATTTGAATTAAATGCAGAAAAAAGGGCTGATCACTTCCCTCATTTTGGACCTTTTCTTCATTGCAATGGTATTCCAATTGCCGGTGATGAAGTCGATGACACTGACTGAATTGTGTGAAAGATATTCCGAATTGGAAAATGTGGACGAATTGTTAAAGCAGGAAGAATATATGTAAGTTTATTCGGTCAAATTAAAAAAGTAATGAAAATTGAAAACCACTCTTTAAATTAATCCAACCCTAAAATTCATCTTTTCGCCCATACACAATGGGACAGTTTCACCAAAAATATGAATGCAATGAATAGACTCGAAGTCTAAATGAGAAAGATTTTCATTTGAATTCATTCCTTGAATGCATTAATTCATTTATGGGAAACAAATAGGTGGGCAGAATAGAGCATTTTTTCCTTTCTTCTAATCTCTCATCTTTTTATAGTCTTTTCATTTTATTTAGAGAAAATGTTGATTAATTAATTAAAATATATTTTTTATTTAACTAATAAAAATGTGTTTTCGATTAACTAAGAAAAATGTGTTTTTATTAACTAAGAAAAAATGTGTTTTCGATTAACTAAGAAAAATGTGTTTTTTTATTAACTAAGAAAAAATGTGTTTTCGATTAACTAAGAAAAATGTGTTTTTTATTAACTAAGAAAAAATGTGTTTTCGATTAACTAAGAAAAATGTGTTTTTTATTAACTAAGAAAAAATGTGTTTTCGATTAACTAAGAAAAATGTGTTTTTGATTAACTAAGTAAAATGTGTTTTCGATTAACTAAGAAAAATGTGTTTTCGATTAACTAAGAAAAATGTGTTTTTGATTAACTAAGTAAAATGTGTTTTCGATTAACTAAGAAAAATGTGTTTTCGATTAACTAAGAAAAATGTGTTTTCGATTAACTAAGAAAAATGTGTTTTCGATTAACTAAGAAAAATATATTTTCGATTAAATAAGTAAAATGTGTTTTCGATTAAATAGGAAAAATATATTTTCGATTAAATAAGTAAAATGTGTTTTCGATTAAATAGGAAGAATGGTTTTAATTAATTTATTGTTAAAAATTATTTAGTCATGACTCATGAATCATGATGGAATAATAAAATAAAAATATTTTATTAATTAAAATAATTGAATAATTATGTATTATTTACTATACTATAAATTTAATTAATTTTTTCATTTATTCTGAAAATATTTACTATTCAAAGGAAGCGTTTAATCATCAATGTCTAATGATAAGAAAAACAAAAAAAATGTTGAATTTGGCTCCTATTTCTTGCACTAAAATTCGTTTTTTTTTCTAGTAAATTGGACAAACGAATTCGGCAACTTTGTGGCGATCGAAACTTGTCCGATTTGGTGGATGAATGCAAACGTTTTAGAGAACAATGCCTTCGAGTTCAATGTGTCGACCTTTCTCAGAAAAAGGCAATTGATGATAATAATGGCAAAAAGGATGAAAAGGCGAATTGTGAATGTGAACTCCAAAATTGGGAAAATGAAAAGCAAAAACCAAATGGAAATTGAATAAATAACCCAATCAAAATGTTTCGCTTATTAATTTGTTGTGATAATTTAATTAAATTTTGTAATAATATTTCACTTATAAACTTTCCTTTATGTACTTAAAAATTGGCCAGAATCCAACCTTCAAAAGCCAATGAATGGCCACCTCAATTTGAAAGGTTCAGAAGGAAACAATTGTTTTTCTTCAAGGGTCATTCTCCTCTTTTACCCTTTTTTCTTCCATCCATTTTCTCATTTACTAATAAATAACAGTTGGTCTTTTCGCCACAAATGACCACTTAACGCCTTCCAAAATTGACTTTTACTTGGACCTTCCCCAACTTTGTGTGAAACCAAAATGCTAAAAATAAATATTTGCTTATTAATTTCCAATTTTATGATATCCTTCGGAATTGGCCAGAAAATATCCCTTGATAATATTATTGGGCAAGGTGAATGCCGCATTGATTTTGAGGTAAAAATTGATTCAAAAAATTTAATATTTATAGAAAATATTTAGGGAAATTGTAATCCAAATTTTTGTGCGGAATTGGGACCAGTTTGCGAGGCGAGATTTGTTCGATTCCGGGATCAATTAGCCAAAGTGGATCGAACTTTGAAGAGTTGCCGATGCTTGAAACAATCAATTTGCCCGTTGACTAACAATTTTGGATGCCGAAATTATGAAGAATTGAAAAAAGAGGCCCAAAAAATTGTGAGGAAATGGACAAACAATCATTTGGAAAGGGCGGCCACAATGGGCCCAAGAAGTAAAGGAAAATGGCAAAATGAGTAAAATATAAGCCGACAAATTATAAGTTTAATTAATTTTAAGCCGGAATTTATATTCGGATGTCCAAAGACATGATGATCTTTTGCTGGGAACGTCCAAATTTTGTTGTCAAATCGTCGAAGAAAACAGCAAAAAACAAATTGGATCGTCGGAATCATTTGAAAATTATTATTTTTGTCCATTTTCAAAATGCTATCTTCCTTTTATTTTTTCCATTTTCTTTTCTCGAATTCTATATTAAAAATTTGTACAATTCTTTCGGTTTAAATTTAATAAAAAGAAATGAGAATTTTTAGAGTTAAATGACAATTACAATTAGTAATGAAATGTTTAGAAGAATTTAATAAAAATAATTAAAGATGGCTTGTAAAAAATTAGAATTATTATACATAATAATGGTTTGGAGGGAATCATAATAAAATATGAATTAAAATAGCCTTATCATAATCTGATTAGTAGGAAGCGTTGTAAAATAAGTACCTAATTTTAGGTTTTTTTGGAAAATTTGTTCTGTTCCAAAACCTCAAAATATGTATTTTTTTTGGATTTTTATTACATTTTAAAATGAAATTTTCCCTTTAAAATTTCGGTAAAATTCAAAAATTACTGATTAGTGATAAAGAAATGTAATAAAATTCCGATTTTTTCTTATCTAAGAATTTCTTTTTTTATCATTAAAGCAGTCCTAACAGTTGTTTTTTCCCCAAAATAATACATTAAAATGTGATCTTTTATGCGATGATTTCCAATTCCAACACCAATATAATTCGGGTGGAAGGTAAAATTGGAGAGAGGAAGAACGAAGAGAAGGCCATTTGGCCTTCCATCGAAAATCGAATGGGGCCATTCATTCAATAGATTTTGGGGAAAGGTTGGTTGTTGTTTATTCGAGCCAGCCCAGTCAACCCTGCAGCCTCACACTTATTTTTACCCATCTCTGGGCCTTTAACCCGTGTTCCCTAATATTCCTCTGCGCACAACCAAATACAACCAAAAATTTTTTATTCATCTTTGAGACTGAAGGCTGACTCATTTTTTGATTTTTTCCAATTCAGCAATTCGTCAAAAATTGAACATTTTTTTCGTCAAAATGTCAATTGAATCTGCGAATTTGCCTCATTCCACTGAGGAGATTGGCCTCAAGGAAATTCCAAAAGATAAACGAAGCACTGATTCCCTTTCCGTTGTGCCACCTTCTGATCCTCCACCGGCCAAAATTGGAATATCCGTCAAAAATTCCCCTCCAAATTATTTTTTGCCAAATTCTCCGCATGAAATGTTCCTCAGCTACGATGAAAATGAGAAAAGGCGAATGAAGGAATTGGACGAAAAAAATGCAAAAAATGAGAATCGAGAAAATGAATCGAAAAATGGAAAGGTGGAATAAATAAGAATTGGAGAAATCCTAATTAAAATTTTAGGAAACAAATGGAGAAGCCGAGGATTTGGTTGGAGCATTGAACAGACGGCAAACAAGGTGTCCAATTTATTCTCTTTCCAAAAAAGCCAAAACCAATTTTCCCCTTTAGATTATATCGAACATTGGTATGGACCCAATTTGGGATCACCGTTTTTACGTGCATTTTCATAATGGTCATTATGGTTCTTGTTGGAATTATACTCGTTATGGTCAGTTTTGTATTTTCGTAAATAATTTTGTAATAATTATAACGGTTTAAGTTGGTTTTATCCTACATCCACAAACCATATACCCAGACGCATTGAATGGTATATAATTTGTTATGGTTTGGTCAACAATTAAAGGGTATTAAACGGTTTGAACCCATTTTGGTTTGGTCAACAATTAAACGGTATTAAACGGTTTAAACCCATTTTGGTTTGGTCAACAATTAAAGGGTATTAAACGGTTTAAACCCATTTTGGTTTGGTCAAAAAATTAAAGGATTTTAAACGGTTTAAACCCATTTTGGTTTGGTTAATAATTAAAGGGTATTAAACGGTTTAAACCCATTTTGGTTTGATTAATAATTAAAGGGTATTAAACGGTTTAAACCCATTTTGGTTTGGTTAACAATTAAAGGGTATTAAACGGTTTAAACCCATTTTGGTTTGGTCAACAATTAAAGGGTATTAAACGGTTTAAACCCATTTTTGTTTGGTCAAAAAATTAAAGGGTATTAAACGGTTTAAACCCATTTTGGTTTGGTTAATAATTAAAGGGTATTAAACGGTTTAAACCCATTTTGGTTTGATTAATAATTAAAGGGTATTAAACGGTTTAAACCCATTTTGGTTTGGTTAACAATTAAAGGGTATTAAACGGTTTAAACCCATTTTGGTTTGTTCAACAATTAAAGGGTATTAAACGGTTTAAACCCATTTTGGTTTGGTCAAAAAATTAAAGGATTTTAAACGGTTAAAAACCAATTTTGGTTTAATGATTTAAAACTAAATTAGAATTGATTAAACTTAAGCCAAAAATATAATTAAATGATGTGGGATAAACTTCTAAATAACTAGAATCTTTTCGATTTTTCCAATTTTTTAAATATTTCTACTTTTTATTACTATATAATTAAATTGAATATTAATCATCTCATTTTCAGCTACAAAGGACAATTGACCGGGCAGATCATGGTAGGAGGAGATTAGGATAATGTCGAAAATTAAACATTTAAATTTATTCAGCAATTCGAGACAATCCCGTCAGTCAAATGTATATGAAATTGAAAAATGCAGTCAACAAAATTCCGGGCTGATTACGGTAATAGGAAATTAGAATAATGGAATTTGAACATTTTTTTTCCACGAATTCGAAATTGCAGTAAACAATATTATAATATTTGTTTTTCGGCCAGATTTCTCCATTCATTCTTTAAAATTATTTTTTGATTTAATTCTATGAATTTATTTTATGATAAAAATAATAATCTCCAATGAATTATTTGAATTTTTCTTCCACTAATTAAATATATGTTTATTCCTTCTTTTAAACACTGCTCGGCAGACTCGGCTCTCGAGATTTTCGGCCGGTGAATATTCTCGATAGGAGACTGGAAATCGATTCGAAACTGGCCAGCGAGCCAACGTCAATAAATCGAATATAGGCCAAATCCTTGGGTGCATATCTGTGGCCAAAATATTGTCCAAATTTATGTATTTAACTGTGCTTACGCGCCACGCCAAATGATGAATTGATGATGTCCTTCCACCCCCTTTCGCTTTCCCGACATTTTCTTTTGGCCATATTTCTGCTGTAGGACCTAAAATGGTCATTTCACTAATTTTAATCCATTTTGATTAATTTACATGTGCGCAACGCACTAAATCCGGCACACGGACCATTTTGCCACCAACATTGACCAGCGCAAATCGGGCACCCGAAATGGCACGACCGAAATAATGAATCTAGAAATATGAAATAATTCCCATTAGAATTAAAATTAGGTCACCTTTTCGATGTATTCAATGCCGACCAAATCAATGCACATTGTGGTTATGGCCAATCCAACCTTCAAAAATAAAATTAATTCCCGAGGAATTGGTCCCGAAAAACATACCACAATATAAAAAAGATCAAAGAGAAAGAATTCCCTTTTGGTTGGGACAATGTCGCCGAAGCCTACGGTAGTCATTGTAATGAACGAAAAGTAGAAACCATCAAAGAGAGCCTAAAGGGTTTTTTAATAATTTTTAATTTATTATTTTTTATTTCTTTCAATTTTCACACAAAAATTATAGAGTATAGTATAAAGGTAAAAAGATGTTCGGTTATATAAAAAGATGTAATAAAAAACTTACAAAGTTACCATTAAAAAATGGTTACAAACCCCTTAATGTATTTCATTTAGAGATGGGCAAATTTAAAAAAAAAAAAATAAAATTCAAAATATAAGAATTAAAATAAAGGCATTTTTAATCCAAATTATTAATTTTTGGGATTTTTATTTTCTAATTATTTATTATATTCTCCCTTCAAAGTTTTAAGCGAAGGACCTTTTAATCCAAATTTTTTATTTTTGGTTTTCTAGAATTTTTATTTTATTTTCTTTTCTATGCAAATTTTTACCCAATGTTCCCAAGTTGCCAGAAGGACGGCACTGAAAAATAAAAATTATGTCATTAAAAATTATGTCATAAATATGAGGGAATTGTAGTGATTTACCCAATGGTCATATATCCAAGAAGGATTGCAGCAATCAAAGTGATTGGAATGGACACATTGTCAAGGCCCAATTCATGGAGTTGGGCCCTTAGCATATTTCTTTGGGCCATTTCATTTCGATTATGGCCATTTGTGGCGGCGGATTGCTCGCCAAGAATTCGGTCTTTGAATCGATGTTTGGCATGGGAATAACGGGTATAGAGCCAAACAATGTGTTCCGAAAGGAACTGAATGAAAAAATAAGTGACCCATCTTGTGGCTAGGCCGACTTGCTACCATTTAAAATAACTCATCGCAAACTGAATCAATTTTTGGTAATTTTGTTATCAAATTAAACAGCAGACTTTTGGCTATCCTAATTATATAAATTTTTTTTATTTAAATTGCTTAAGAAATGAGGAATTTATACTCAAAAAACTTTTAAAAAATTTGTATTTGTGGATTAGCAAAATTTTTGATGGTTTTTTTAGTATAATTCAATAAATTCTTATTAAAAATTTAGATAAAATTAATATCATTACATAGCTAATAAGAGGGTGTTCTTTAATTTAATAATTAAATCATCAAAATTGTTTTAGCCCTTGAAGAGCTATTTTAAATAGCGCCAAATTGACCACTACCAATTGGGCTGTTCTTAAATTGAAATGGCACTTACTTTGCCAATGTCCGTAACGGTTATCAAAATCAATGGCACGCCAAACAATGCATAAAATATACAAAACATTCGGCCAGATGGGGTGACCGGAACCAAATTGCCGTAGCCAATTGTGGTCAAAAGGGTGGATGTGAAGAAAATTGCCTAATTTTGCCAAAATTAATCAAAGATTACGCCCATAATTCTGAAATTCACCGTCATCAGACTCCAACTGCTCTGTTCCGATTCGGCCCCCTCCTGCAGTTGGGCCAATCCAACATAATGAGTGTCGAATGCTTCGAAAAGAAGTCGACTCATATTGTCAACACGTTCAAGGGCAATTTCCTCAACTTTTTCCCGTGGTACTGATGGATCGTTGAGAAGTTCCCAAATGTGTTCCATCATTTGCCTCTTTTCTTGCTCAATCACTTCTATTGTCTTCAAAATTGGATGATACATTGTGAAATTAAATTAAAAATAGGAAATATTTAATTTGCCGAAAAAGAGTATAACCAAAATAGTTAAATGGTTTATGCTGAGTTTTTTCATATTCCTAAACCTTAAACCCAAAATTGGATAGACTGGCCAAGAATCAAGATGGACGCATTGAAATGGTTTGGCAAACAATTAAAGGGTATTAAAGCGGTTTTTTTGGTTTAATGGTTCAAAACTAAGTTAAAATTGCTAAACCAAAGCCAAAACATAATCAAATATGTATTTTTATGAATTTTATCGATTGATTTTAAAAAGCTTATAAATTATATATTCTATAATAAATTTCTGGTTAAAACCTTTTTGCCATTTTCAGAGTTTTATTCAGCGCAAATTAAATATTTTTCCCTTAATAGCCCACCTCTTTGCGGATTGCCACTTCATTTGGCCTCTCCAAATGGTAGAAGACCAAAGCCCCACCAATAATATAGCACAATGAGAGCAGAATGAGCCCAATGTGGGGAAGAACACTGCGCATTCAATTTGGGATAAATGCGAAATTAAATTGAAAACTCACATTCTTGCGTATTTTTTCCAAGCTGGCATTTGCTGAAAATATAAAAATGATTCATTTTTAATGAATATTAATTTTATAATTTTTTATACAAACCAAGCCAATTGGTTTCGAATGAATTTCGATGGCATCTTTCGGTATAAACGGTAAATTTTGGAGTAAATCTGGACGTCTCAAGAACATTTTTGTGCTTATTTTCAATAAATCAGGAAATATTTCCTATTCTTTTTTTTTTGTTTTTGCTTGGATTACTTCGCCTTCTAAGATTGCCTTGTTTTTGCCCTTTTTGCCTCCTCCAACAGAAAATTCCCCAAGGGATAATCCTTCCTCTCCCTTTCCATGGCCAACCAATCTGTGCCTCCTTTCTTCCCCAAACCCAAATAGCCATCCAATTCCCCACATTTTTGTGCCAATTTTGACCTGTTCCTCCTCCTCCTCTTCGCCACCCCCAATCAAAGCCCAGGGATCGGCAAATGTTTCGGTTTCGGCTTTTTCACTTTCGGCTGCTTCTGTTGTAAATTTCGATTCTTCCTCTTTCGTTTCATCAAATTCCATTGCCATTTTGTTATTTTTATCCTCTTTTTGTCTTAGCTCTTCCTCCTCCTCTTCCGCCCTTTGTTCGGCCCTGGATTCTTCCAAAAGTCGAGTTGAAGAAGGCGATTTTTTACGGGAACGGCCCATCCTCCTTTGTTTTTGGACAAATTTTGTGCGGAGAAATGCAAAAATGGATTTGGTGAAATTGAAAAAAAAATGAATTTGGGAAGGGAAAAATGCCGAATTTGGGCGGACGAAGACTAATCGAATTGTGGAATCGGTTGGCTGGAAGTGACCCAGTAGTTTCTATTTTACGAGTCCTCCCCATTGGCCAGTGAGGCAATCCATCCAACCCAATTTCCCGAGAGTTAATTTCCACAAAAATGCCACATTCCATGATTAAATTTTAAATCCAACCCATTGGCCCCGAAATGGACATTTCATTATTGCCATTTTAGTACCTGGTACTTTGGCCTTTTGAAAAGCGATAATCATCCAAAAGCCCTAATCTCATCTAAAAGTGGCTTAATTAATTTGTTGAAAGTTGAAAATTATAATAATTTATGCAATATTCCCCAAAAATTAGAATATATTTACATTCAAAAGCATGTATGTAAGCTTGAATTAAAACGTCCAAATTTTAGAGAAAACTTTGAGTTTTTTAAAATGGTGTCTCATTTTCCTACATTGACTATTTATTAGGGAGCTATAAATAAAATAATGACTCGGGCACTGACATGAAATAGGAAATGTCTTCAATCGGATTGTCACTCGTTAATTCACATTTTATATTTCCTATTTTTATTCCACATTTTTTTTCATTTCATTCAACATTTATTTCCCAAAGATCGGCAATTGTGAATCCCGGTTTCAATTGTTCAATGGCCACTCCCAATTCTTCGGAATACACAATTGGCCGGGGTTCGGCCCCATTCACTGGGCCATCAGAAAAATATGCTGCAAATGCATCCACTCGAAGTGGTTTTTCCTCTGGTTCCTTCTCTTCCGTCTCCCTTGGCACAATTGGCACATCGGATTGCGAATTGGCATCCATATTTTGGCGACTGAATTGAACGCCAAAAATGGGCGAAGATTGGAAAGCAGTGAGCAGGGCCTAAAATGGGGACATATTTTTATTTAATCAAGCATAGAAAAAATAGAAATTTTGGTCAAATATTAAAACTAGAAAAAATGAAATTGCCGAAAAAATTAATACAATCCAGAAATTTATCATAGACTTATAAATTTTATATTTTAAAATAGATTTCCTCAACACGTATTACGCATAATTTGATTTTTAATTATGTTTTTGCTTGGGCTTAACCAATTAAGCTAAGTTTTAAACCATTAAACTAAAATGGGTTTAAACCGTTTAATACCCTTTAATTTTTGGCCAAACCATAACAAATTATATAATATATACCATTCAATGCATTTTGACCAGCTCTATTCGATTTGGGATATGATTAGCGAATGTAAACCTTACTTAAACCATTATAATTATTTAATATTATGTATTTTTTTCAATATTATCAATCATCATTCCACCAAATTAATTTCATCCGTGATAAAAAAGCATTTAAATTTTAAACTTGCCTGAATTGCTTTGCATGTTCGCTCTAAACGCTCTTCTGGCTTCACTTGGAATCCAAGAATATATTCCCCACTCTGTAAAATGAATTAAATACTTCTACAAATATTAAAATGAACCTGCAAAGAGGTCTCTAACACAAGTGCATGACCAAAACGGGAATCACGAATTCGGCAACTTTTCAATTGCAAATATGGAATTGACACATTGTACTGTTAATATGGGGGATATTAATTTAGTTATTTAAATTTCCAAATTTTTCGTGGCCACATGTCTTGGCCAATAAGGAAGAGAATTTGGAATTAGTAGATTAATAGGTAATTTTTAATTTGGCCAGTATTATGGCCTTAAAAATGTTCATTTTTCGACACTAAAATTTTCGACTATTTTCAATGATTTTTGGGCAATTTTTCAATTTTCGTTTTTAAAGTAATTTTTACTTCAAATTTGGACCTGTGGATTCAAAGCAGCGTACCAAACCACGCGAATGTTTGTGACAATCATTACACCCAAATTTCCCTAAAAACTTGAATTCATTTAATCAAAAATTTAGAATCAATTAATTTGCCTGATCACTGCTCAAATTCCAAACTCCATCAATTCGATTGCATTGCATCTCCAACGGCAATAATTTCAATTTTTCCTCCTCATTCACCAAAGCTGTGCGCATTTTCATTTCTCGATACTTTTTGGGAAAAATATGGGTTAAAAATAAAATAATTAAAACCATTTTTGATGTTTCATAGGCTCGATGGACACCAATGACAGTGGAAAACAATTTTGTCTAAATAAATTTAAATTTTCCAAAAGAATGCAAATTTTACGCTGGATGGATTAACGCAGGTGAAGACAAATTCAAATTTGGTGCCAGAAAGGCCTTTGGACATGATATACAGAGATTCGGCTTGACCACGGATTTTCTATAAAAATAACTTAAAAGGAAATTTTGGAGGAATTGGCCACAACCGATTTGGCAATTCTGGTCGTTATTCCAGTTATTGTATTGTAGCCAATGCTCAAATTGATGCGAGGGGCCGAGACCGCATGCTGTGGAAAATTATTTTAATTAAATGAGGGTTAAATATTGGATGGACCCAAATGAGACGCAAATTCGTAATGCGTAAAAGGCCACGGTCTCCATTGTTGCCTTTGGTGTCCTCCACATTGTCAATCCGTTCGACAATTGATTCGCCGGCGGTCAAACGAAGAAGCCTTCAAAATAAATTAATAAATTGCCGAAAAAATAATCAAAACACCGAGTGTCCAAATCGAAAAGCACATCCCTGTCTTGCCAAATGGAATCCGATGAAGCAACATCTTTTTTACCCATTTTTGATGAGAAATTATGCAAATATTACAAATTAGAAATAATATAAGATGGATTGAGAGATAAATGGTGTTGGGTTGCCAAGGAAACCTCTCGTAAATTTGTATGAAAAAATAAATATTTTTGGAAGAAGAAATCCTTTTGCCAAAGGCTATTTAGGCGCAAGGCTTTTTAATGCTAAAAGATCCGAAGCATTTTCATTTATAATGCGATATCTAATAAAGACTTGATAAAATCCAGCAAATGATATAGAATTGATATATCATAAATTGAAAGAATTATGTATGAGATTAAAAAATTTTAAAATTGATGAAAAATGGCATAATCTTATTCTCGAAACAATATTTCCAAAATAGCAGAACCAATAGAAAATAGCCCTTTAAGATGACTCAAAATTATTTAAAAATACAGTTTATTGACTCAATATCCTATCTATGATACAGCAAAGTTGGCTGCGTCGAGAAGGGATGTACTCCGCATTTTTGAATGCCAAAAGTGTTTCAAATTTTATAAAAGGTTGATGGATGCTGGGAGGAATAAAGAAGAAATGGGGAAAAGGAGAATGGATGATTTATTACATCCATCGGTAACTTTCTTGCTTTCCTTTGTTGTCATTTTTGCATTGTTCTCCTTGGATGCGAATGCGGATGGATATTTATTTAAAATTTGAACAATAATTTGAGTTTCCATCCTCATAAAAATAGTAAAACTCGATGAAATCCATCACTAAACCATTTTCCTGCTTTTCATTGGAAAGAATTCGAAAACCGGGCGAAAAAAGTGTCAACAATTTTGAGCGATTGAATGATGGATGCCTTCTTCGAATTTTGGCAATGTTGGATTTTATGGATTTATTGAATATGCGAATGGTGGACAAACGATTTGGACGGATAATTTTGGCAAGCTATAAAATATTTTTTGGCCCAAAATGAGGAAAAATTATATTTAATTTGCAAAAAAAAGAATAATAACACTGTAATAATTATAATTGTTTAAGAAGTAGTCCAACATTCACAACCAAATATACCCAAATTTGGATAAAGCTGGTCAAGACGCATTGATGGTATATAATTTGTTATGGTTTGGTCAACAGTTAAATGGTATTAAACGGTTTAAACCAATTTTGGTTTGGTCAACAATTAAAGGGTATTAAACGGTTTAAACCAATTTTGGTTTGGTCAACAATTAAAGGGTATTAAACGGTTTAAACCCATTTTGGTTTGGTCAACAATTAAAGGGTATAAAACGGTTTAAACCCATTTTGGTTTGGTCAACAATTAATGGGTATTAAACGATTTAAAGTTTAAACCCATTTTAGTTTAATGGTTCAAAACTAAATTAGAATTGGTTAACCAAAGCCAAAATTTAATCAAATGATGCGCCCTGACGCAATCTATCGATTTAATATAAGTTTATTGGTAGCATAAACTTCTGAAGCAATATAACCTTTTCGGCAAATTAAATATTTCCAATAATTATCATTATTAAATGTTTACATGCAGGCGAATCCGGCAAATCTCAAATTACTCGAATCAATTCGCCTTTGCCTAGTTGGCTCCAACACCCTCGATCATTGCCTTCCATATTCCGCCAAACTTTTCAATTCCATATATCATCCATCGCATTTGGATTTACCGGTTCTTTTATGCTTAATTCCCCAAAAATATTCCAATTTTCCACAGTTTCGCCTCATCCATCGGCCTCTTCGCCTTCGGCCATTTCATTCCATTTCCCTCCATTATTTGGACATTTCCAACGAATTGCTTCGACAAATATCCTTTGGAAATGCTTCCGGCCAAAGAATTTTGTCCATTGAAATTGTGAATTGCCGAATTAGTGCCAGGTGCCAATTTATGGCCATTTTCCTTCTAATCCACATTTAAGCCTTTCTCAAATGGCCAAATTCATTTCCCAAAATCAAACTGTCAATTTTAATGCTCAAAATTTGAGGGAAATAAGCGACGAATTTGCCAATGGAAATTTGGCTGAATTTTTTGCAAAAAATCCACAATTGGAAATATTCGAATTGAATTTTGCAGAAAATGAAGGAGTATCGAAAAAGTCGGTGGCAAATTGGGAATAATTATTTAAATGAGAAAATGATTAATTAGTTTGAACATTGATGATTGGACATTGTCTGCGATGTGCCGAAAATGGCAATCATTTCCAAGAATATTCATTTTGGGGAATGCCCAAACTGGAATTAGCCCAAATGGAATTTCCTCATTGCTTCATGTTAGTTTTATATTTAATTTGCCGAAAAACAAAGAAAATGCTAAAAAATTGGTACAGTAGTTAATCCTGGATCCCAAATTGATAGATGCCCTCAAGACACATCATTTGATTAAGTTTTAGCTTTGTTTTTCCATTCTACTAATTTTAAACCTAGTTTATATCGTTTGTCCCTTTAATTGTTGACCAAACCAAAATGGGTTTAAACCGTTTAATACCCTTTAATTGTTGACCAAACCAAAATGGGTTTAAACCGTTTAATACCCTTTGTTGATCAAACCAAAATGGTTAAGCCGTTTAATAAGCTTTAATTGTTGAACAAACCAAAATGGGTTTAAACCATCTAATACCGTTTAATTATTGACCAAACCATAACAAATTATATACCATTCAATGCGTCTTGAACAGCTATATCCAATTTTGGGTATATTTGGTTTGTGGATGTGGGACAAACCCCAACTTAAACCATCATAATTATTAATTAAATATATTTCTTTGAATAATAATCTTTTTTCGTATTTAGCGAATTTTTCAACTGAATGATGGGATCGACCATTTTGTGGATATTGGACAATTAAATTGTGGCCATCATTTACTTCATCAAGCATTGTCTACATTTCAACCATTTTTGGAGAATTTCCTCCAAATTGGCGGCACCAATTCTGTTCTACTCAAATTCAAATCCCCCAAAAAACGATGTTCCAGCAAAATTCATTTGAAATTTACTTTAATTGAATAAAAAATTGTGGATTATTTTGCTTTATTTGAATTCCGAGATTATTATAATCAAATTCAATTAATTCTTCTTTCTCCTCTTTATGAAATGCTCGAACAATTCTGCGCCTTTTCACTTTCGTCAAGTGCCTAATAAGATTAGGGAATAAAAATATTTTTAAATGTTCACCACCCAGCACCCACCTTCAATTGGTCCCATGCATTTTGGGTGCAATTTGCGCCCTTCTCCTCTGGGAAACACCAAACCTCGTGGGCCCCATTCATTTGCTTACTGAAATTTTACCAATTTAATTCATTTAATCCTCTCTTTCTAACCTGTCCAGGCATTCTTTCCATCCTTCAATGTCCAAATATTTTGGCTTGGCTGCTTGAACATTTCCACCAACGGCAGAACGGCCAAATCGTATGAAGGATTCGGAAAATCCACAGCAAATTGTGGCCAAAAGAACGGCGGAAAAGATGATGGAAATATGCATTTTTGTTTTTGGTCGGTGTTGAAAATTTGTGGAAATGACTAAAAATGCACAAATTTAGTGGGTGTTTATAAACAAATCGGGAATGGGGGATGAAGAAATGTACAAATGGTTTTTGTTTATTCAGAATTGGGTGGATGTGAAAGATAAAAGTGGCCGACGATGAAAAGTGGACGAAGGCGAAGGGCTCACCTCACCTCACCGCCCATCAAAATCGTTTTTTGGTGTCCTTTTTGTGAATGGTGATGAATTTTTATTGAGGGATGAATGATCGATTAAAAGTGTATTCACGTTTTTATTTTGATGAGGAAAACCCTTCGTTGAATTGGTTTCTTTCATTAAAAAATAATTGAAAAAGAATTTTTGAATGGGTTTTTTGTAGGTTTTTGATGGCCTTTGGTCTTTATTCATTCATTCAGAATTTATTTTTAAAACCCTTAGCCCTTTTAAAATAAAATTGCGGGATGACGATCGATGTATTTGTCGAAAATTGGAATGAATAGGCTACCTTGAGAAGTGGGATGAATGGAGGGAAAAGCATTTGGCCCAGCAATAAAAATAACAAATAAATATGCTCATCGCTTTCAGCCAATATTTGAGACGTTCTTTTAGGCTGGTTCCTTTTTTCAGATGAAAATAAACATTTAGGTGAAAATAGATTGTCCGTCTACGATGAATCATCATCATCATTAATCCCTCAATCCTCCAAATCAATTCTCTTGAATCCAATTAAAAATAAATTGAGAGTCGATTTCGGTTAATCCATATAAAAAAGGACCAATAAAATTTTTTGATTTCTTTCGTGAATTTTGCATTCCTTAACGCTTTCAACCAACATTTGATGTTCTTTTTGGGCTCCATTTTTCTGCTGCTGATGAAAATGCTCGTAGGATAGGAAAAATGGATGGATCCGTCTGCGATGAATCATCATTAATCCTCCAATTCTCCTCAAACTTTAATCCAATTAAAAATAAATTGATAGTCAATTTCGGTTAATTCATAAAAAGGGAACAATTAATTTTGGATTTTCTTCATGAATTTTGGATTCGGATTCAGAAGCGTTGTCAAAATTTTAATAAATTTCTTTCGGCAAATTTATCGAATATAAATGCAAATGAATGTTATTAATTAAACGGATTCTTTGTCTTTCATTTCAAAGAGCATTTCTTTCATCAGTTTCATCAACAAGTACATGTATTGGATTTGAACTTTTCGCAGCATGCAACACGATTTGCGCAATCATTATAACTATAGTGGAAATGTAAATGAATGAATGGATTTGATTTACGCAAATTTGCCAAAACATTCTTGAAGTCCTTCTGGAAATGCCGGGGCATCGGCTTCTTTTCCTTCATTTGCCCCTTTTTGCCCTTCTTCAACGGCTCTTTTCACCAAAATGCTACCAAAGACTAAAAATATTAGAAATTTATTAGTTTGACAAACCATCCGAGGAAAATACAAGAATGAGGAAAATGAGAAGCAAATTGTAGGATATTTTCAGCATTTTAAGGGTTTATGTAATTCAAAATTATAATTGATTGTCACGTCACTACACAATTGAATGGATAGGCAAAAGGTAAAGGGAAATGAATGAAAATGATCAAGATATCACAAATGTTCGCCCAATGGGAAATCAATCACCCTTCCAAGTCTTCCAAATAATTGAATCGATAACAAAAGCTCAAATTTCATTTTTAAAATTAGTTTCCAATTAAGAGGTAAATATTAATAGAAGAGTCGGGAATTCGCATTACGAATTGCAGTTGATTGATTGCCACCAACAATTTATGATATTTAGGCAAATTTTCGGAATTTTAGTTCAACAAATATTTTTTAATTTTTCGAAATTATTTTCTAAGAGTTTTCGTGTGTCAAAAATCATAAAATTCTGCTGTCAAGCTACATCAATTGAGGTACTCTTGACTTATTATATAATTAAGCTGAAAATAATTATTCAATCAGCCAAAATCCAAAGTTATAAATAAAATAAAAACACAATAACAACAATTCAGCAGCTTTTCCATTCTGCGTTTTGAATATTTCTGAACAATAGCTTTTAAACTATTGTTTTTTCCCCATTTATTTTAAGCGCCGATCCCGGAGGTAAGTGCAATACCGGGCCGACGCGCCGTCTAGAACCAGCAAGCTGGAGTCCGGACGCTTTTCCAAAAATTGGATAATCACATTTAAGTCCGGTAGGACTTATTATGGTGATTAAACCATAAAGAACAGATACTACACTTTGATCTTAGCCAAAAGGCCGAGAAGCGATGCCTTAAACCCGAAAATTTCGATTATTATAGCCTCGGATATCAAAAATTTCAAATGGGAAACATTTTTTCACCAGGGCAGCAATTTTCGTTGGAATGGAAGGAAAGGGGAAAATAGAATGCTACATTAAGTGTCTTTTCCTTTTGTTAGAAAGGTAGTGCGCAATAGAAGCTATAGGGCGAGAGAAGCAGACATGAAAAAGATGCGATGAGCACAGGTAACCACCTGTGAGCACAGGTAACCACCTGTGCCAATAATTCTCTCTTTTCATTTTCCAAATTCCAAGCAGTCCAATTCCCATTTATATCGAGCACATTGATTGATCGATCCTTCACTCTCACTTTAGCAAAAAAGCGGAACCAAAAATGAACATTAAAAGAAATCCAAACAGGTTTTCAATTTATTTTTATATGGATTAAATCAAAAAAAATTAATGTTTTTTCGGTTTTGCTTGTTTGAAAACCCTTAAAAACTATTTTCAAAATATAAATTTATAAACATGCAAAAAACATTGTTTTGTTTTGTTTTATTTTTTTTCGTTAAGTTTCTAGCCTAGATCTTGATTTTTTATAAAAAAATTTTTTTCTAGAGTAAACCATTTCTAGTGAATGGAAAAATGATTTTGTTGATTTCAACAAAATCCAACAACAAATTTCTATCATTATCAATTTCCAAACAAAATTTGAGGACATTTACGGAAAGAAGAAATGCGCGGAAACGCTTCAGACAAGGTAAAAGCATATCCAAACCAAATATTTTAAAACCATTTTAACAAAAGATTATTATGAATTATTGAATGTTCCACCAACGGCCAGCCAACAAGACATCAAGGAGGCTTTTTATGCGCAATGTAAAATTGTAATTATTTTAATAATTAAAAATTAATTTATATTCAATTAAAGTATCACCCGGATTTGTATGCACCATCTGAATTCCAACGTGCAAAGTGGAATGCACGTTAGTTTTTACTTAATATATACTCTCAAATTGAATCAAAATTGATACCAAAATTGAATGAATCCAATTGACAAAAAGAGTCGAATGAATCTGATTGATAACCAAAAAGAATATGGCCCCTATATTCAAAAAAAGTCTCCATTGGATCGGAATTTAAAAAAGCGGAAAAAATTTTTCGACTAATAAAAAATGGGCAAACGAGTTTTTGCCATTTTTTTATTTCACAGAGCAACCATTAGGGCTTACTTTTAGAATTGAGTTTAATTATGTAAGGCTAATAAAGCGGGATCGAAATCTTAATGTTTATCTCTGGTTGGTTTAATTCCTTAAAAAAATATTTCAAAAAATTTTGCTTTGAAGTTTGGACCCGAAAAGAAAGGGGGAACCCTGTCGTAATTTTTTTCACTGATTTTTGCATTCATTTTCGACTCCTCTCATCAATCAAAGTTTTAATTTGGTGTCAATTTTGATTCAATAAAATCATTCACCATTTTAAATATAATTTTTTTTTGTCAGAGAAGCAGAGCATGAAAATGATGATGACCGATTCGGATGAGAAGCAATTTTATGAAATTAAAAATGCCTATGAAACATTGAAAGACGAAGAAGTTTATTTAATTTAATTTTTGCTTAAATTCATAAATATTTTAAGAAACGACGAGAATATGACCGAGAATTATTGGCCATTATGAAAGAGCCGAAAGGACCGCCATTTTCGGCATATCCAAATGAACCAAGGAGCCAATATAAATCCAGACCTTCGGACATAATTCGTTCAATAATTTTTGCTAAAAATCCGGCGATGGATTTGATGAGGGAAAAAATGGATTGGAAGAGGAAGAAAATATTTGCTGCAATTTTCCTTTTATTCATTATTGTTTATTTCGCCTCAGTCCGAATTTATTTTAAATATTACAAAAAATATGATGAAAAATAAAACAATTAAAATAAACAAAAATGCAAATTGGAAAATCAAAAATCATTATAAGATGTGGTTTTGACTGGAAATCGTTCATATGGTTCAGCGGAATCATCATCAGCAGCAGAGGTGGTGGTGGTTGATGAATTCATTTGGGTGGTTGGAGTTGTATTGTTGTACTAAAATGAATTTAAATTTAATTATTTGGAATTAAATTATTACTAATTCAATGGGAATTATTGTTGAATTAAAAAGTGGGGAGGAGCCCGTTTGATTTGTGAATGAATTTGGAATATTTTGGTCAATTGGATGAGGAATTTCCGCACCAGGACCAGTGAAAGTTTTATTTAATTTATTAATTGAATTGGAATATGGCAAAGAGAAAATAATAATAATTAGAACAAATATAAATGCTAATTTATTTAGGATAGAAGCCATTTTAGAATAAATGCGGGGATTTGTTTGAGATTTTTGGTCTTTTTTATGATGCGGTTTTTAAGAGTTTATCCCTACTGATTATTTGCTAATTGTTTGCATTTGGGAGATTTCTTCCCTTCCTATTTTTGAGTGGTAATTTGCAAATAAAAATTTTCACTTACTTTTGGGATTTGGAAGAAGATTCGTAACTCAAATGAACACATTTAGTCGATCACTCATCCGCCCCTCCACCTCCTCCCCAACCACCACCGCCGCCACCAATTGGATTGTCAAGTTGATTTGCATTTCTTTTGATTGTGGACAGAAAATTCGCTGCCACTTCTTTAATGTCGATTTGGATTGATTCGAAATGTTCGTGAACACCGTCCAATAACTAAAATTATTATTTAATTTTAATTAAATAATTTAAATTAATTTACTTGAATTTTTGAGGTTGCCCCCGAACGATTTGGCAATTTGAAGAATTTCTTATATCGTCGAAGGGTTGTGGCCGAAAGTGATCCGAAATTTTCCTATAAAATTAAATTATTTAAATTAAATAATTTAAAATCAACCCTCGGTGGATTATTCGACTTCAAATCTTTTCCATCGCCTCCATCTTCGTACAAATTCTAAATTTTTTTATGAGTTTAAAATAAAAAATACCAAAAAACCTCATAATTTCGGTATCGTTGATATAAATTCTCATAGCTTTGATTGAATAATGAATTGAGTAATGCATTTTTGTGCTCATCCGCCAGCAAATTATATTCCCCAAATTCGGTCAAAAATTCTTGCAAAATTCGTCGGTCATCCATTTCGTATTGGGCCAAATTAATTCGATGAGTTTGTTCATTGAATTTTGGTCCATTTTGGATCAATTTATGATGGGCCAAGCAAATGTAATGAGATTCGGCCTCCTAAAAATAAAATTATAAATTCATATAAATTATTTGGGACTTTACATTGTCCACAAAAAATGGGTAATTCTTCCTCGTGACTTGTTTGAGATGGTCATCGCTGAGTGGAGTGAATGCAAATCGATCGCATTTTTCAAAGCTCAAATCCGCCTGTTTTGTGTAAATTGCACAATTCATATTTAAGAAGACATTTATCTAAACTAAATATTTTAATAATGGAAAATTATGGAATTTAATAAATAATAATTGTTAAATACATGATTGATTTAAATATATAAATTTTATGAACATTTTTATACAAAATTTAAAATGAATAATACATCAAAGTCAAAGTTATTCATTAATTGAGCATTATACTTATCTTACTATCCATCCACCTATTTTAATCAATCTTGGTTTGTAAATTTGAAAGTCTTTGCATTGCTTCACTTCTTGAAATTGTTGGTTCCGAACATGTTGTTTGGTCATTGGTGGATCGACTTCGTCCAAACCAACCAGAATTCTACAATAAATACTTAAGAATAATTGATAAATTCACAAAATTACCTTTTTTGCTGTTTCCAGCTCAATTTGTTTCCTCAAATTTTCGAATTCTTTTTGCAATGCTACAAATTTATTCTCCAATCTTTTTTCAATTTCTTCCATTTCCTCCGTCGATATAAAATCTTTTTCATTTTTCTTTGAATAATAATAATAGGCTGAGTAAATCCCAATTGCATAAATGTAGAGGACAAATTCTTGAAGGATATCTGAAGCCTAAATTGGAATAAAACAAATTTAGAAAATTTAATAAGAAAATAAAAACTTGTTCCAGTGCTGCCTCATCCGATATTTGAACTAAATTTGCTGGTTTGCCCAATCCTAAATCTCTCATTCGAAGTCGAGTAGTGACATTTGCCATGCCTTAAAAATTTTAATTTTAAAAATAAAAAAAAATTATTAAACCTCGTCCAAAAGGGATCAAAATACGATTTCTGATGGATGGATGCTTCTTTCCATAAGTCATAATTCCATTACTTACTGAAATTTAATTTTTAGATTGATAATTAGCAGAAAAAATTAACCTGGTTTAGCCATTTGCCTTGCAAATATTAAAAACAATTGAATGCCAGGTATTCCCATTAAATAGTTTATTTAGCAGATTTTTGATTGCATTGGAAAAATAAATGACTTGATTTAGGTATATAAATCTAAAGTCTAAATTAGATATTTTTATTTTCAAGCAGGTAAGAATTTTTAATTTTTCGATAAATCAATTTTAAATAATTTCTCAAAAATTTCAATTTAAAAACTTTATTCACCAAAATGACATCACAAAAGCATAAAAGAGATCAAATTATGCTAGCCAATTTTATCCAAAATAAGTGATTTATAATCGGAAATTTGGGTGGATGATAGACAAAAAATATTGCAAATTTAGGAAAGAATTTGAATATAATATTGATTGGTTTCAAATTATGGTTGGAATGAGTAAAAAAAATAGGCAGACAATACAAAAATTGGGACAAAACAAATAAATTTTAAACATGGAAAATGTGGAATGAAAATAAAAAAAAATGTCATTTCATCAATCAATCAATCAATTAATGCCCATCTTCATTGCTTGAAATGCGTCGCACATCAGGTCCACTCGGTACTCCGGCTCACCCTGCTTGACAAAGTCGATCAATTCCAGCATTCGTTTGATCCCAATTGCCACTGCTCCACCGTCGATTTGCGCCAATCTGGTTTCAATTTGTCGGCATTCCTCCGTCGAAAATGCATTCGAATCCTCCAGAACGGCTGCCACGTGACTTGCGGTTGACAGGCGCTCCACATGAATTACGGTGCTGAAGGAACTGTGCAGGTCGGCTTCGCGCAAAAAGTGCTCATTTGATGTGGTGGCCAGGACCAGGAGGCGGCGATCCTAAAAATGTGTGAAGAATTAAATCAGAAATATAAACAAAAATTATTTCGGACTCACCTTGGGTGGTCGTTTGCCGAGCAACACCAAAAGTGCCTGCAGCACCAGGTTGGAATAGCGCGGCCCAATCGGAGAGTAGTCAAGGAGGCGTTCGATGTTGTCGATGATGATGCAGCTCAGCGGGGATTTGTAGGCGTCATCGAAAATCTAAAGAAAAAAATATTTAATTTTATCATTGATAAATTATTTTTGTGAAATTTTCGACCCAAAGAAGGAGCTCGAGTTTTGCAAAATTTAGGTCTCGGGTTCGAACCCCTTCAGAGGAGGATAATTTTTTTTCAGGCTTAAATTGTCAATTTTATGAATTTATATATATTCTACACAATTTTTGCCACAATTCACTAGTTTATTCCAAATTTTCATAAATAAAATCAACAAACCTTTCTCAATTGGGCACATTTTGCCGTCTCACTGTAGCCGACCATGTCCTCCGGTGTGCACACTTTGATGAAGGGAAACTCCGATTTTCGGGCAATATGGGCGGCCAAATATGTTTTCCCACTGTTTGGAGCGCCTAAAACATTCATTAAAATTATCAAAAAGATAAAAACAAACCGGCCAAAAGTGCTCGCACAAATCCTCGGGTGTCGATTGCCGCCGTTTCTTTGATCAATAAATCGCCTTGGTCGAGCACGCGTATCACCGGATCGCCCCAGCAAACGAGTCCACCGTAGAGCAATCGTCCCAACTCCTCGTCATTATGCCCAAAGGCCTGAAAATGGCATTAAAAATTAATGGGCAAGAGAGGGGTGTTTTTCTTAGTTTTTGTGATTGATTTGAGTTGAGTATTTGCATCGAAAGTTTGACGATTTTGAATAAAATATGCATTTATCATTTTTCCGAAAAAACTTTGGTAAAATTTAGGTCTCGTGTTCGAACCCGCTCAGAGGAAGCTAATTTTTTCGGGCTAGGATTTCACTTTTACATATCCTACTAAACATTTTTAGATGAAATTACATCATTTCAAGCTAAAGAAATATCAAATATTGAAAAAAATTTTCCAAAATAAGCCAAAAATCACAAACCGGTTTGACGTCATTTTCCAGCGCATAGTCGAAATCATCGCGGGTGATCATCAGTTTCTCCACGGCGTCCTCGTCCACCTGGACTTTGCCTCCCGCTTTCACCAGCCGGTTCATCGCCGATGATTGGGCAGCACGGACAAGGCCTTCGAGCTCGGCACCAGAAAAATTCTTCGTCTTGCGACCAATCTCCGCCAGATCAACGCTCGGGTCCAATTTATTGTATTCTCTTAATATTTTATAAATTGTTAAACTTTTTAAATGCTTATTTACCTCATTCGGGCAGTATGAATTTTCAAAATTTGCACTCGGCCATGCTCATCGGGCAGCGAAATTTCCAGTTGGACTTCCATGCGGCCGGGTCGAAGAAGGGCCTCATCAATCATGTCCTAAAATTAAAGTTTAATTTTTTAAAAATTTTTCGCTTATAAACCTTTCGATTTGTCATTCCAATGACCAAAATGTTGTTTAATTGCTCCACTCCGTCCAATTTTGTGAGCAATTGGTTCACCACCGTGTCATGGACGCCTGTGGATGAACCGGCCTATTCAAATGGAGAATTATTAATATAAAAATAACAAAAAAAAAACCATTGAGCCTCGCTGCTTGCAAATCGCATCAATCTCGTCAAAAATGATGATGTGTAAACCGGAATTGGAGCCACAGCGACGAAATTCCTCCTCCGCCTCGGCAAACAATTTGCGCATGTTGGCCTCCGATTCGCCAACGTATTTGTTCAGTATTTCGGGCCCATTCACAATCTTCGGTTCGCGGGCGTTCAACATTTTTCCGATCTATAAAATACAATTGATTAGGTTAATTTATTAAGATTAAAAATGTAAACCTGGCGTGCAATCAGCGTCTTCCCGGTGCCAGGTGGGCCAAAGAGGAGAATGCCACGGACATGCTTCATTGCCAATTGTTCGATGAATTCGGGCGGGAAGACACGGGAAGCGAATGCACGGCGGAAGATGGCAGAGAACTCCTTGTCCAGCCCACCAATGCCCATTTGTTGGAAGTCCCAGTCGGGGTTGATCAGCGCCCGGTGTGATGATTTCCCTTTGCTTCGGCCAATCAAATTGATTTGGGAATTCTCGGGTCGGTCAAAAATGACAACGGCATTTGGGCTCAACGGGCCAAGGTCGCACTGGAAAACCAATTATCAGAGAAATATCGATTAATAAAGAAACCTCTTGTTGTGATGAGTTTATTGTGGTCCCTTCCATTTTCTTGACCACCAATTTGAAAGTGTATGTTGTTGGCTTCTGCTGCTGGTCATTCTGAGTGCCGGCGCGTCTCATTTGGTTGAACTCGAACACCAATTCTTGGTCCTTGCTGAATGGCATGTTTCCAAACTGCATCAGAAATTCACGAGCCATTTGGTCTGAATCAATTGGTTCCGCCGGATTTGCTCTGAATGAACGGTTTTTTATATTTTCAATTATCAATCCAAACTTACGGTTTTTTCTGGAAATCAACTGCCAAATTGATGAATGTAATTATGGGATGGCCTGGTTTGAACGAGAACGGTTGTGCCTTAAGATTTTTTGGTTTGTTTTAAAACTATGAATTGATAAACCTGTATTTCCTGCTCCAATGAGACGTTGGTCCAGCGCCGTTGTGGAAGTGAAAAACCGATCTCGCCTGGCTTGACTCCAACGTGGTTGGCCAATGAGAAAACATAATGATGCACGGTTGTTTGGACGCGAACAAAATTGGTCAAAGTGGCATCCAAATCCTGCTGATTTACGTACACCTTGTTGGTCAGTGAAGATTCGGTCGTTGGAAGTTTGCAAATTCGCAGTTTGATTGTTGATGTCATATTTTTTAATGTTTGGCTAAAACTTAAATTTATGAATTTTATAAAAATGAAAAGTGAAGTGAAAACTGAAAAAGTTTATTACACCGCACCGTTGCGGTTGGTGCATGGTGCTTGCTGCTTGCTGCTTGGTGTGTGTTGTGTCTTGTGTTATTGTGTTTCGTTTCTTTTTCTTTTATCTTTTCTTATTTTTTTTCATATATGATTTGACCAATTTTATTAAAGATCTTGTCTTGCTTGCTTGCGCGCGCGTTGTGCCGTGCGGTTTTAATTCGGCTCGGGCACCGGCAATACGCATTCGGCATTCCATTTCCAATAAATTCCATTCCAAATAAACCGCATTTCACAAAATCACAATAAACATTTTATTAACTTAATTTACGCTTATTTTACAGATTAATACAACGGAAGCGAAATAGAATAAATTCTAATTGCGAAATGGCTGAAGCTCAAGAAGTAAAAAAGAAGAGAACCTTCCGCAAGTTCGTCTATCGCGGAGTCGATTTGGAACAATTGCTTGAAATGAATGAGTTAGTTGTTTTTATTTATATTTTCTCAGTATACAATTTTCTTTTTAGACAACAATTCAGCAAACTTCTTCCC
Source organism: Pratylenchus scribneri (assembly GCA_030063045.1). Classification (NCBI taxonomy): domain Eukaryota; kingdom Metazoa; phylum Nematoda; class Chromadorea; order Rhabditida; family Pratylenchidae; genus Pratylenchus; species Pratylenchus scribneri. Next base: position 504,999 of record JAQSEB010000029.1, read on the forward strand.
GCTCGTCAACGCCGCAAGATCAATCGTGGATTGAACCGCAAACACAAATCGCTGCTTACTCGTCTTCGCAAGGCTAAGCTGGCTGCACCCGAGTTGACCAAGCCGGAATGTGTGAAAACCCATCTGCGTGACATGATCGTTCTGCCCGAGATGGTCGGCTGTGTTGTTGGGATCCACAGTGGAAAGGCTTATAACCAGGTTTATTGTTTTAAAAACATTTCAATTTAGTTCATCTTCTTTTATTAATAGGTGGAAATCCGTGCTGAGATGGTCGGCTACTATTTGGGCGAATTCTCGATCACCTATAAGCCCGTGAAGCATGGTCGTCCCGGCATTGGTGCAACGCACAGTTCCCGTTTCATTCCGCTGAAATAAATGAGAAGATTTGTGACAAAATATGACGCGGAATTACTGTTATACGAATTTACATTTGTTATTGGATAAAAATTGAAAAAATTATTATTTTATTATTAACGAGTTTCTATTACTCTGTTTTTTATTTAAATGATTCTGGATTTGATTTAAAATTATTTATAATATAAGAATAAGAATTTCCAATCAATATGGCTGAAAAAGAAGCTGCAAAGAAATTGATGAACGAATTGAAAGCAATAGAAGATCAAATACTTGAATTTGAAGCAGTATTAAAAGCGGTTTGATATTTATAATTTGAATAATAGTTACAAAAAATCTTCAGAATAACATTGGCATGGATGAACCACTAACTGATGAACAAGATTTTCCACTTCCAAACATAAACCATTATGCCGTCAGGGATGCACGCGGGAAAATCAGATGTATTATTTTAAATTTACTTGTTAAACTCCCAATAGATTTTGTACGGTTTTAACGAGTTTTTATCCTAGGATCACTCCATACCAATCCTAAAGCCATAAGCTGATCTTATAGGAAACCATAAGCTTAAGGTGGTCCATTTAGGAAACTAGATCAAAAACTTCGAGAAAACCTAGTAATAAACCTTAAGATGATCTTTTAATAAACTCTTAGCTAACGCCCATTGCATAATGCATAGATTAGGCAAAAACCATGGATTTGGTCACAGATAACCATTAACTTCAAAAGAAAAGAATAAATAGTTTCAATTTTTATTCTTTAGGTCTACTAAATGATAAGAAGAATAAAATGGCTGAGATCGAACAAATATTAGCGCAAATTCATCAATCAAAAGGAGAACAAGAAGAAAAGGCAGGTCAAGATTCGGCCGAGGAAGAAGTTCATCGAACCAGCAATCGGCCATTCGTTCAAGTGGAAAAAGTTCAACCAAATTCGCCAGCTCAAAATGCCGTAAGCAAATAACCAATTTATTTTTTAATAAATTAATTAAAAGGGCCTATACGATGGCGACTTAATTGTGCAATTTGGTCGAATTCATGCGGATGTCTTCAAAAGATTGGACGAATTGAAGGATTTGGTCATGGCCTCTGTCGATGTATTATTTTATTAAATTACTCTCAAAATTAAATCAATTTTTACAGAAACCAATTCGAATTACGGTGCTCAGAAACATTCGAGTCCATCGCTTGGAATTGACCCCGAAAAAATGGAGTGGAAATGGCCTAATTGGATGTGGATTCACAAAAGTTGAAGAGGATAATAATAAGTGATGAGCCATGAAATTAAATATGTATAAATTATTGTGCCTTATAAGGTCTCATCATTGTTAATTAAAATATCTCAAAAGAAATGAATAAAATTATAATAAAATTTATTTCTAAATCATTTGACCTTACTGGGATCCGAACCCTCGACCCCTCACAAAGCCAACTCTGCAACCCATATTTAGGCCAAATTTTAAAAATATAATTTTAAATTTCAATCATACATAATTCTGAAAAGATCAATTGATTGATTGAAATAAAATAGTGATGTTTTATGTTCAAAATATTCACCCGTCTCCAATTTCATTTCCCCATCTTGACCCAAAAAAAATTCCAATCCTCTGATAAAATCTGGCATTCCCCGTCCAATGCCATTTGCTGCTCATTCTACAATTTCCAATCTAATCGGTTCAATTCTTCAAAATAAATCCACATTATCCTCAATCAATTGCCTTTTTGGCAAATTTAATGTCCCCAAAAACAATTCAACCCAAATCCACCCCGAACATTTTATCCCCCAACCAGCCGTTGTCCTTCCCCCAGGCCCCAACCACCTCTCCCAATCTATTCCACACCCTATCCGCTTTTTTCATTCCAATCCCATACCCACCTTCCTTACGAATCTTTTCCTCCCACTATTTTACCCTCCAATTTTCAATTCCCACATCGATTAGTCCCACCTCTCCTAGCCAACATCACCAACGGCGCTTTCGCCCCACTCTCCAATAAACCGTCCGTCCGTCCTCCGTCCTTGCTTGTTGGCCTCGTCCCTGGGAGGCAGGTATTAAAGGGGCGAAGAAGAAGAAGGTGAGGAAGAGACCCCGCGGGGCGAATGTCGATGAAGAGCAGAAGGAATGGCGATGTGGAGGTCATCAGCAATGTGAGATTGCACAGAGCCCCCCAGGGTGATGAAGAGGAAAGCAAGAAACCATCATCCACATTGCCCAAAAAAGTGTACAAAATTCTCCTCCTTTTTCTCTAAACAACCACCTTCCATTCTCCAAATTGCCCTGCAGGGTAATTGCCGGGGATGAAATTGGCCGGCGCATTTACCTCACCCAAATAAACCATACCTGAAACTTTTGGCAATTTATGTGTGTAAATATTTCCTCTTCCCAATATTTTAAAGCAATTTTCCCAACATTTCTTATCTTCGCCATGGATGGTCGGTCAAGCGCGCTGCGGTTCCCCTTTCATCCATGGTGACTCATTCCGCAATTCTACCCCTCGTCCCTATAAAAGCCCAACATACAATATTTGACCGTCCTACGAAAAGATTCATTTATAGACGGTAAAAAAGAGGAATTTTCCCTCAATTTATCTAATAAAAATACTCCTCCGCAACATTTTTACGTCCTTTCTTTTGGCCTATAAATAGCAAATCTCCTCCTTCAATCAATGATATACCTTTTTTAATTTTGTCATATTTAATTTATTCATAAAAAGTAAAAGACCAACATATTCATGGAAATTAGAAATTAGCTACACAAATCTAACCGAAAAGAAATCTAATAATCCAAATGAAATACAAATTTAGCCTGAAGGAAACATCATCTTTCCGGTAAATACAAATCTAAGCGGATAAAACACATTTCTTTCCGGAAAACACAAATCTAACCGGATAAAACACATTTCTTTCCGGAAAACACAAATCTAACCGAATAAAACACATTTCTTTCCGGAAAACACAAATTTAACCTGATAAAACACATTTCTTTCCGGAAAGCACATTTCTTTCCGGAAAACACAAATCTAACCTGATAAAACACATTTCTTTCCGGAAAACACAAATCCTTCCGGAATGAAATATGAAACACAACTCTTTCCGAAAAAACTAATTTTTCCGGAAAACACAAATCTAACCGAAATGAATTTTTAGAAATTAGTCCTTTTCAAATTAAAAAAACCCAAAATGAAGCAATTTTACCCACTAATTTTTGCAAATATTGTCCAAAGTTTGACCTTCACATTCCTTCCTCCTTGTTTCCCTTCCCCTCATCATTCCCGTGTTTATTTGCTTTTGCATTGCTCTTCTTCCGCCGCCAATGTCTGTTCCCCTTTTTCTTGCAAATATTGACGTTGATGAAGCCGGGAATGTGGACGGACGGATGGGCCAAGCCTAAAGGGAGACCATTTCAATTCAATTGGATATATCGACGACATTGGGGTCCACTCAAATTAAGTCCCATCCCTTTTCATTCAATTTTTCCCCAATTTTCTTATTTATCGTCTAATAATGTTGACCAATTCTCCTAATTAATAAATAATTTTTTAATTTTGCCCAAAAATAGAGAGTGCATTTAATTTTCCCCCCTCTTATTATTTCGAGGCTTTCATATGATTTCCTTCCAATCGCCATAATTCCATCGAATAGCCATATGCTTAATTAATTCGACCAAAATATTTGAGAGAGAAAATGCCCTCAAGGACAACGGGTAAGATTGTAAATTGACCGGCAATATTCTCCTTGAAAAATTTTATAGAAGCACATCGGGCATTGGAACAATTGGAAGCATTTCATGCCTCATTGACTCGTCCATCGGACGCCGATTTAAAATATGCCATCGAGCGAATAATCGGAATTTTCAAGGCTAATTTATTCCAAGCACTTTTGGGTCAGTCCCCCATCTTTTTCCACTCCAAATTCGTTTGGCTGTTCCTCTCTCAGATATTCAAGAATTTTATGATAATACATTGCTAAATGAACGAGTGCCGCTGGATTTAAAAACGCTGGAGACCAAAAAGTTGGCTGAAAGATGGGAACATCATCCACCTTTTGGTACTCGCTATACACCTTCCTTGGCTGCAGAACGACCAACTTTTCCTGGCACTTATTCCGGCACCGGAATTCCTTATACAAATGGGGTGGGGAGTGGAGGAGGCGGATTGGCGGATGCCACAAAAACTACTACTTCAACCACTTCCCAACATTCATATTCCTACCATGAACAAAGTCGACAATTGGTTTGCAAAATATTTGTAAAATTTTTGATTGATGTTTGAAAAAATTAGACAAAAGATGGATGGCAAACTTCCGAGTACAAAACGGCCACAATGGATGGACCAGGTGGATTTCAAACGGAAACAGTTAGCAACAGTGGATTAATTGATGAAAGTGGGAAAGAATGGGAGGTGGAGGATGTTGTGCTGGAGAAGAACCAATTTGGATTGGTTGGTGTCCCTCAAATTGATAAGATTATTTTATGCAAATTTCTTAGGGTTTTTCAATCGCTGGCGGCAAAGATCACAAAACGACTGGGCCATATATTCGCGTAACTGACATCTCCCCAGGCGGTGCCGTTGCCCGTGATGGTCGAATCAGAATTGGGGATGTGATTCTGAAGGTGAACACAACGGATACGGTCGATGTTCCCCATCAAGTGGCAGTTGATGCGTTGAAAAGTTCGGGCAGTGTTGTTCGATTGGTTGGTCATATTTTTGGAAAGGGAGAACCAAAATTACCGAATTTATAATAATATAAATCATCAATAAAAGAACCAATTTTGATGATTTTGTTATCAAATTTAAGAGCAAATTTCTGACTACCTGATTATATAAATTTGATTCAAATTGGTTCAGAATTGATGAAATTGTTCCTAAAAATCATTTAAAATAATATTTATTATAGAAATAGAAACTACATTTTTCAATGCTTTTATTGAGCATAACTTCATCAATTCTGAACCAATTTAAATAAAATTAATATATTTAATTTTGTGACAAAAATCATCAAAATTAATAACTTTTCTGAAACTTATTATTAAAGTAGACAAGATGGGGTGGGGTATATCTTTTGGAATGGCATAAACCCCCTTTTATTTAATGTAGTTGGTGAAACGTTTGAAACCGCCATTGGCAACTGCCGAAACATTTCGTTCCGCTTCGGTTGAGCCTCTGTCTCGATTGAGTCCATCCGGCATTTCGCCCAATTCCCCGCCAGTGCCAGGCCATCATCAACCACATGTGACCGATGCCATTCGAGATTTGGAACAACGGCCGGGAGTGAAGCGAATGGAATTAATTAAAGTTTGAGAAGAATGGTTGGGAATTTCAAAAATTAAATTCCGCAGATGCTCAGTGCCGATGGCCGCTCAAAGGGTCTGGGCTTCAGCATTGCTGGCGGCGTCGGAAATCAACATTATCCCGGTTTGAATTTTGGGTTAATTCCTTTTTAAACCATGGGAAATCCCCTCAGGCGATGATGGCATTTTCGTCACTCGAATCATCGACGGTTCCCCAGCCTATTTTGACGGACGCCTTCAGAAAGGGGACCAAATTCTGGCAGTTGACAATGTCATTTTCAATGGTGTCACACATCAATTTGCAGTGAATACACTGAAAAATACAGGAGAGCGAGTCAGCCTTCTTTATTTGAAAAATCCGCATCCTGATTTGGAGTCGATAAATCGTCAATTGGAGGAAAGTGATCGGTCCAGATCTCTGCAGGTTCGATTGAATTTAGATGCATTTTATTTTTCATTTTCCCAGGCATTCGACACAACTGGTCAAAGTGCCGATTTGCGCTCAATCGGTGGTGGCTCCCACTCTCATTTGGCCTATGGAGCACAACAACCGCCCTCAATTCCCATGGAAATACCATTGGAGCCTCGTTTAGTGCGCCTTCGAAAGGGCGACAGTGGTCTTGGCTTCAACATTGTTGGGGGCGAAGACGGTGAGCCAATTTATGTGAGCCATATTTTGCCGGGTGGTGCCGCCTATTTGAGTGGAAATGTTCGAACGGTTGGAAATAAGGGAAAGAGGAGTATGGAAATAAACGATGGAATTAATTCACAGGGAGATGTACTGTTGAGGGTGAATGATGTGAATTTGCAAAATGCCAATCATGCACAGGCGGCAATTGCACTCAAGGCAGTTCCACTCTATTCGGAAGTGCAACTTCTCCTACAGTATCGTCCACTTGGTAATTGAATATTGAATAGCCGAAAAAATTTATCCCAAGCCCATAAATATTATATTCAATCAATAGATCTCGTAAAACACATCATCTGATTATATTTTTAACTTGAGTCCAACCAATTCTATTTAAGTTTTGAACCATTAAACTAAAATGGGTTTAAACCGTTTAATACCCTTTAATTGTTGACCAAACCAAAATGGGTTTAAACCGTTTAATACCCTTTAATTGTTGACCAAACCAAAATGGGTTTAAACCGTTTAATACCCTTTATTGTTGACCAAACCAAAATTGGTTTAAACCGTTTAATACCCTTTAATTGTTGACCAAACCAAAATTGGTTTAAACCGTTTAATACCCTTTAATTGTTGACCAAACCAAAATTGGTTTAAACCGTTTAATACCCTTTAATTGTTGGCCATACCATAACAAATTATATACCATTCAATGCGTCTTGACCAGCTCTATCCAATTGTGTATATGGCTTCTTAAACCATTATAATTATTTTTGGCATTTAACTTAAAATTATCCATCCCCATCCCTTTCCAGAATATCAAGTTTTTGACCAAAAAATGGCCCAGGTCCGAGCTCAAATGGCCCAACAAGAGCAACAACAATACAATCCACCGACAGCAGCAATTGTTCAACAACAAAACACTGTACCAATAAAGCAAGATTTTTATGTTCGTGCCTTGTTCGACAATGATCCAAGCAGGGATGCAGGTAAAATGGATGCCGAATTCATTCAAAATAAAAAATTCACATATTTTAAGGTGTTCCACATCGTGCATTGGCCTTCAGATATGGCGACATTTTGCATATTTTGAATGTGAACGACGATGATTGGTGGGCGGCACGGAAAGTGGCCGAAAATGGGGATGAATCCGTTGAAGGTAAAAAAGTTTAATTGAGGGAAATTAAATGAATTTAAATAAAATAGGTATTGTTCCATCGAGAAAACGAGTTGAAAAACGGGAACGGCAACGACGGAAACAGGTGAATTTCAATTCGGGCAGTCAAAGTTTGGGTAGAAATGCATCGATGGGAGGCGGCGGAGGCGGATTCGGTGGTGTTGGAGGCGGAATGGAAGGTTCGAAATTTTTGTAACATTAAATTATTTATTGTCCTTCATTTTAAGGTCGACGTGGATCCAGAAGCCAACTGTCCTTTTCAAGAAAATTCCCATTCGTCAAATCCACCGAAAAATTGAATGAATATGGTTCGGATGGAGCGGAAAGTGAGTTTGACAAATTATGAAAAAATCAAATTTACTTTTGCTAAAAAATGGGAAAAATTGGGTAAATTGGAATTTGCCTAGAGAGATATCGGAGATTGAGGGAAAAAGCACAACAAAATGCGTCCTCTCCGTCCTCCTCAAAAGAATATCATCAACATCAACGGTCATCAGCTTCTGCAGTTAGTGACAGTGAAACGACCACTGTCCAATCAAATCATCGAAATCACTCCAAACAAAGGCATTCCCAACAGTTTAATTGTAAGCCAAAAAGTTTTCAATTGGATGAAGAATGCATTGGAGTGATTGGAATTTTGGCCTTTTTCTTCTCGTATTGTCCGCCATCAAATTTGTTGGGCTGCTCTTTTTTCATCAATTTATTAGCTCAATCTAAATTTTCGTTTATAAATATGTCCGTTTTGCTTAAATTTGCAGTTTAAAAACAAACAAAAAAATAATCTTATTCAATTTATGCAAATTTACAGATTCGCCCATTGCCGAAGAGCCAATCCATTCATATGAGACAGCGGATTTGCAACAAAGTCGGTCAAATTCCCTTAATCTTTATTCGATATGAATCAAATCTCTAGTTAATTATGTTCGTCCCGTCATAATTTTGGGTGCATTGAAGGATCGAATCAACGATGATTTGGTCACACGCCATCCGGATCGCTTCAGTAGTTGTGTTCCACGTGAGTCCACAAAATGAGTGCAAAAATCCTCACAATAGTTAATCAAAAATAAATTTTTTTAGTTAATTGAAAACACATTTTTCTTAGTTATCGAAAACACATTTTTCTTAGTTAATCGAAAACACATTTTTCTTAGTTAATCGAAAACACATTTTTCTTAGTTAATCAAAAACACATTTTTCTTAGTTAATCGAAAACACATTATTCTTAATCAAAAACACATTTTTCTTAGTTAATCGAAAACACATTTTTCTTAGTTAATCGAAAACACATTTTCCTTAGTTAATCAAAAACACATTTTTCTTAGTTAATCGAAAACACATTATTCTTAATCAAAAACACATTTTTCTTAGTTAATCGAAAACACATTTTTCTTAGTTAATCGAAAACACATTTTTCTTAGTTAATCAAAAACAATTTTCCTTAGTTAATCAAAAACACATTTTTTCTTAGTTAATCGAAAACTTTTTTTCTTAGTTAATCGAAAACACATTTTCTATTCAAAAACACATTTTTCTTAATTAATCAAAAAAAATTTTTTTCTAAATTATTATTTTAATAAAATTACATATTTACAGATACATCAAGGCCACCAAGGGAAAATGAAATCCATGGGTATGTTTTAGTTTTAGGAGAATTAAAATATATTAAACAAAAATTTGCAAAAATATTCTATCCTTGGGATTCAAGTTAATATTTATGCCATCTTGGCTGTTGTTCTAAATAGCCTATTCGGATAAATAATGGTCAAAAATTTCAACATTGCTTGGGTTCGAATCCGTCTTTAGATAAATGAATTATGTGCGTTAAATGATGACCAAAAGTTAGTATCTTCTTTCCCCGTCCGAAAGGGTTATGTGGAAAAAATTGCTAAAAATGAATATTGTCTGATAACGCCATCCAAAAATTTTTTTAAAGCTCAATGTTTTTCAGCCGCGATTATTATTTTGTGAGCAAACCGGAAATGGACAGGGACATCAAAAACAATTTGTTCATCGAGGCTGGTCAATTCCAGAATAATCTTTATGGGACCAGCATTGCTTCGGTGCAGGAAGTGGCCAATTCGGTTAATTTTTTGGACTTAATTAATAATAAATTCTTCTTTAAATAGGGCCGTCATTGCATTTTGGATGTTTCTGGCAATGCCATTCGCCGACTGCAGAACACGGCCCGCATCTATCCAATATCCATTTTCATCAAACCATTCAGCCACCATCAATTACAGTAAAAATTACCATCCCCTTCGCCAATAATTTGCCCTTTTCTATAGAGAATGGGATCCACAATTGAGTGAGGAAGATGCCCTACGGCAATTTGAACGATGCCAACGTCAAGAACAAAGTTTCGGTGATTTATTCACAAGTGAGTTCAACAAAATTGTACACAAAATTCATTCACATTTTTAAGCCATTGTATCTGGCCATTCGCTGGATGACATTTTTGCCCGTGTTATGCACTCAATCAATGAACAATCACGCCGAGAAATTTGGGTGCCAACCCACGAGCCATTGCCATGAATGAAAATGGATGATGAAATTTGATTTTTGATCGGCCAAATTCACTTAAAAAATAATTATTATAATCAGCAAAGCCAAAATATTCCTGTCCCTTTCTTTCCTCTACATTCTATTTAAATATTTTGACTAATACCTAATTAATTACGCAAATATCAATTAAAAATTTCAAATATTTCATCAATTGTCCCTCATCAATCAAAAACACTACGCATTTTTGCCAAAATTTCAGCAGCTATCATTTTTGGCAATTTATCAAAATGGATATTTATATTTACCCCAATTTTTAGTGTCCCCCAAAACCCTAATCATTTAAATTTAATTCATCAAAATTTTTCCTTATTCATTACTGCCTCAATCCTTTTTTTGCTCCAAAATATCATGAATAAAAATTGCACTTTCCATTTGAAAATTATGAATAAATTTTTTATTGACCCCCAAAATCGGTATTAATTTGAATTTAGAGGAGGAACTAGGAATCGACTGGTTTATTATTAATTTGCCTGCTCTAATTCGACTATTTCGATAATCATTTTTTGAAGATGAGGGGAATTCGTCCATTGAATGATTTCAAGTGATTTTTGACCAATTCAATGACCACTACTTATGTCCAATGCTCTCGAAACACATTTTCCCCAGCAAATAAGAACGAATTTCCCAAAATCCTCCATCTACTATTGTCCCAATCCCAATAGAATGCGGAATATAATTATCCTCTTTTGTCTTTTTATTCTTATAATTATTCCTGATGAAGTCAATCCATTGAATTGTTCAACCATTACCGATTGTCGGACATGTACATCTGCAATGGATTTTCTCGTGCCTTGCCAGTAATAATAAGAAGAAATCTAACTTGCTGCCTTTTAAAATAAAAAATAACTAATCAAAGAACGAATCAACTTGAAAACTTTATTATCAAATTAAAGAGCAAAATTTTAACTTTCAAATTATAATTTTATTTAAATTGATTCAGAAATGATAAAATTGTGTCCAAAAAAACATTGAAAATTTGCCCAATCCTTAAGCAATAAAGAAAATCATTTTAAATGGTTTTTTGGGGGTGGGTGCAACTTCATCAATTTTGAACCAATTTAAATAAAATTAATTTTATTAATTAGCCAAAAGTCTGCTTTTTAATTTGACACAAAACCATAAAATTGGTTCATTACATGATGAGTAAATAGCGAAAATTGGACCGAATTGATAATAGTATATAATATTCCCTTAGATGGTGCCTTCTTGGACGCCAATGCGAAAGTGGATGGTCCATCAATTCTGGGGCCAAATGCCCTCACAATGAGCGGATTCTGAATCCGTACAATTGCCCAATCAGTCCATCGCCTAAAACACCTTTCCTCGATGAATTTGCCCGAAGTCGCGCTCTCCCATTTATTGCGGCATTGAATGCAGACAATCAACAACAAGTTTGATTCAATTTCCATATCATAATTTTTGTATTATTTTCCCTAATTTTTGATTCAAATTTGTTTGGAAAATAATGTTCCATCAGCCATTATTGTTCGTCAATATTCGGTTCCATGTGAATTCATTAAAGTGAGTTCTTATGCGTGTCCTAAAATTTGGAATGGGCATTTCCGTCTCAGTCAATGATTTTGGCAGCCATAGTTCGTTGTAGCAAAATAAACAATTAAGCATGTCCTAAAATTCATTTAATAGTTCAGAGTCCTTAGCAGTCAATTGACATATTCATTAAAACTAATTTTTGGTCAAGTAATTTTAGGAAAAATTGTAAAATTATTCTTTTAGGAAAATAGAGAGTGGATTTAAAACTTCAGGAAACAGGAGGATTTAAATCATTCAAACCTATAGCCAAAAATTACTGCCCATCTTTTTGGAATTTATGACCGTAAATTGGCCAAAAAATTGTTTTTAAATAATCATAAAATAAACTATTTTAAAGCCAACATTTCGGGTCTAAGTGGTAAATTAGTTTTATATAGTTACGGATTATATTCAACAAGATCATAGAGGTGGTAATAGCCTCAATTTATCCTAAAATACTATAATTAAATTTACAGTCAGAATGCCTTGCTTTACTTGTTTGGGTTCCAACCGAAAATACGGTTGTTCTGACATTCCGTGCAATAAATGGGGCTGTTCAGGTTGAAGAATGTGCCATCGGGAAAATAACAAAATAATTTGAGGTGTTGGTGGAATCATTGAATTTGATTGGAAATTCCCAGAAAGATTTTGAGCCAATTGGAGGTGAAATTGAGGGGTTTTATTGTTTGGGAGGAATACAAGAAATAATGCCCCATAGGAAAAGTCATCTCACAATTCTACGATTCATTCTTCGCAATTTGGAAAGGTGGATTGGATGAAGATTTAAAGCGAGAATTACAAGAGGAACATCCGGGATCGGAATTATGGGTAATTTATTTTTAAAATGCTTTTTGGCAATCAATTATTTCCCAGATTTTTGGCCATTCCTTTGGCGGATCTCTGGCGGCATTGGCTGCCGGATGGATTGCCAAGAATGGTTTAGTCCCGGAGGAGGATATCAAATTTATTAGTTTTGGCCAACCGAGAACTGGGAATTTGCAATTTGCCCAACATTTTGATGATCTAATCCCGAATAAATATCGAGTAATTCATTCCGATGATTTGATTGCCAGATTGCCAGCTCGATTATTGCTGAATGATGAACATTCACTTTATCATCATCGATATGAAGTCAGTCTATTTTGAAAGATTTAATTTGATGAAAAGAGTATTGAAAATGCTGAAAAAAGGATTCAGCAGAAGTTTATCCTAGAGTCCCAAATTTTGTATCCAATCGAAAGATTTGCCAAGTCTCATAGCATTTAATTTTGTTAGTTTTATGTTTAGCCAATTTCTAACTTAATTTTGAAACTAAACCAAAATGGGTTTAAACCGTTTAATACCCTTTAATTGTTGACCAAACCAAAATGGGTTTAAACCGTTTAATACCCTTTAATTGTTGACCAAAGCATAACAAATTATATACCATTCAATGCATCCATCTTGATCTCAACTCAATCCAATTTTGGGTATATTTGGTTTGTGAATGTAGGACAAACCTTTACCTAAAACATTAAATTATTTTTGTCTTTTTTCGGTAATTTCGCTCTCTTTGGCAAATTAATTTGGTTTTCTCACCCAAAATTTTATATTGTTAACAGGTTTGGTACAATAATGACATGACAAGTGGATCGGCATTCGAAATATGTAATTAACAATTATTATTTATTTTAATTCTTTTAACATTTATTTAGGCGAAAGTGCCGATGGCATTCAATGCAGTGGAAGTTTGGATGCTAAACCCGGTTTGGGCATAAATCCGGACCCAATGAAATCATTCATTTCCCATCTTCACTATTTCAATATTAGTTTAATGAGTTGGTTCAGGTCCGGATGTGCATCGAAAGGACATTTAAAAATTAAACCCAGACCAATTTTTCCCAAATAAATTTTGAATATAAATTATAAAATGATAAATTTTTTGTACTTTATTCAACAAATTCCTGAGATCCAAATAAATCAACAATTAAAATAATAATATCAGTGTTAAATCAAGTGTTTTTTCTTCCCGTTCATTCCGAACTTCGAATTAATATCAAATATAATTGAGCCAATAATTTTGTTTTATTATTTTCAATTTAAACGAAATAAATGGTTGGAAATTCGAGGAAATTTTTGCGATTGGCCAATCCCAAAACAGTGCAAATTGTGTCCCGATAATTCAGTGCAATCAATTCCTTGCTTGGTCCCTTAAATAATTTAATTATTTTCATATAAAATTCACGAAAAATATTAACCTGAATGAACAGATGAATTTCAGGGAAATTTCCATCGGGCTTCCTTTTATATGGATGAAATTCGGGCGAAGTCACTACCGAATGCAATGTTCCAACTTTAAAAAATGAGAATTAATTCATTAAAAATATTTAATTTGTGAATTTTTTTTTCTGACCAAAAATTTTTAAAAATATTCCAAAAAATAACTCACTGGTCGTGTTGTGCATCAATTCGATCCGAAAACGAAAATTACATTGAACAATTTGGCTCTTCTCTCCAATCCAATTTATGCGAATTCCTTTGAACGCATTTGGCAAATATTCCAAATGTAATTTGACGGTGCCCATTGCATTGGTCCGACGGGAATATTCCTTCATAAACAATTCCATTGTTTGAAATTTGCGCAGTGTGGAGATATTCGGTGGCAGCCAATTTCGGGTTGATGGCATTTTTGGTCCAATTTCTTCGAGTTTAATTTGTTTCTTCGGTGGTTCTTCGTCCTCATTTTCGCTGCTGCTACTGCCAAAATCTTCAATGCCCACTCCAATTTCCTCTTCCATTTCCGAATCATCCAAACTGCTTTCATCCGTCTCCGATGTTTCATCCGTAGAGTCACTGTCACCAAATCCAAATTCATCATCAATTGTTTTGGTTGTTTCATCCGGTGGAAGAATGTCCGCTTCAAATCCACTGTCCGGCGAATTTTGTTCCATTTTTGGTTGAAATTTTGAAGGACGACGGCTTTTGCCTCTTTTGCCGACAACATCTTTATTTTTGGAAATATTATTTATTTTAATTAAAAAATACCATTTTTCTGAATTGATGAAGAACCTTCCACTTTAATGTTTCCATTTTCGATTGGCTGAAGTGCCTTTTGTTTCCTTTTGAATTCCTCAAAACTTGCTTGGAATGCTTGAACGTTTTGTTTGCATTTTGCGGCTTCCTCCTTTTGTAATTGTTCATACACTTTCCGATCGGGCCAAACTGCCGCAATTAGTTGGTCAAAATTTGGATCCGGACGAAGATTGCGCTTGGAAATCACCTTTTTACGGCAAGTTGGACATTCTCTCTGCAAAAATGGGTGGATTTTAAACATCAATTTGTTTCCCTTTTTCCACCTTGCTTTTGTAGATTGCATTGCAGATGCATTCCGAGCAGAAACGATGCAAACATTCCTATAAATTGTTGGTAAATTATCTTTAAAACATAATGAATCCTACCGTGACCATTGTATTTTCGATTAAATCCAAGCAAATTGGACAAATAAAATTGGAATTGACGGTGTTTAGCAATTCTTCTGGCTTTATTTCAAGATCATTGATTAATTTATGCGGCTTTCGTACCTGAATTGATAGCAATTGATTTGATAATTAGGTAATTTTTAAACTCACTTTGTCATATTCGGTTAATTCCTTTTGATAAACAAAAACATTTTCATCTGCGGCGAACATTTTTATAGAAATTTGGATAATCTCAAGACCTCAAAAGCAAAAGTGAAGAAATAAAAAATGAATGATGAAATTTTTAATTTTTTAAATAAATTTATTTTATTAATTATTTTATTATGTTGCTTGCGCTGCGAGAAAAAATTAATTTGCTTGCTTGCATTCTCTTCTTTACCCAGCGAGCAGAGACACACATTTTGGCGAAATAGTGAAGCGGGGAGACAAAATATGAAATCGGAAATTTCGGAAATTGAACTTATCGGATTTTTCCCTTAACAAATTGGTATAATCACTCCCAAAAATAGGTCGCCTATCGATTCCGTTTTCCATTGTATTTTCGTTTTCACTTTATATTACATATAAAAAAAAAAGAAAATAAAAAGAAAATTAAAAAAGAGAAAAATAAATAAAAAGAAAAAAAAGAAAATAAAAAGAAAATTAAAAAAGAGAAAAATAAATAAAAAGAAAAAAAAAGAAAATAAAAAAGAGAAAATAAATAAAAAGAAAATAAAAAAGAAAATTAAAAAAGAAAAAAAGAAAATATAAAAGAAAAAAAAGAAAATATAAAAAAAGAAAAGAAAAAAGAGAAAATAGAAAAAGAGAATAAAATAAAAAAGTAAAAAAGAAAAAAATAAAAAGTGAAAATAAATATATAAAGAAAATAAAAAAGAATATTTAAAAAAAGAATAAAAAAGAAAATATAAAAGAAAAGAAAATATAAAAAAGGAAAATTAAAAGGAAAACAAGAAAAAAGAGAAAAGAAAAAGTATCTAAACCCAAAGACCATTGAACCCCGAAGCCCGATGAGGCGAAGACACGATTTAGCAATCGAGATCCTAAGAAACCCGATACTCGGCACGGTGTGGAAAGATTTCTTTTTTTTTACATAAAAAGCATCTGCGGGGTTTAAGGGTTGGAACCTCCAGTGAGGTCCGCTATATTAAAACATGATCATTTTCGGCAATAATTGTATCGAATTAATTAATTTAATTTTTCAGGATGCAAAAAGAAATTAATCATTCCAAAATTGTGAATGGAGAATTTGGCATTGTACAAAAAATCGGCGGGGAACATATTAAATTGTGTCGATTGAATAAAGGACAGCGAATTACAATAGAAAAGCTCAATTTCGACCCAAAAGATGCAATTGGTCAATCATTTGGAATGTTTGAAGTATTTTTTAAATATCAAATTTATCAATAAATTTATTTAATTTAGGTCAGTGATAGGGGGAAAATTCTTAAGGCCATTGTTGCTTCCAAATCAAATTCGGTCACTTCTTTGAATGTCACTCAATCGAATGAAACAATTACAACGGAGAATGGAAATATCGATCAAGCCAATTCAACTTTGGTCAATGCAAATCAAGGTTTTAGTTAATTAATTATTAAATTAATAAATTTAGCGGAAATTCCAAGGCAAAAATTAACACAAGAAGAAATTGCGGAACTAAAAATCCAAGGAATTGGTACATCAAATTTGGTTAATTTTTCCTTATGAAATTATAAATAAATTAATTTTGAAGGTTGACAAACTTGTTGAGGGAAATTCCGCATTTCAAGATCGAACGGTTTATTCAAAACAAAAATATGTGAGGAAGAAAACTCAAAAACATTCGGTCAATTTTCTCATTTTTTAATCCAAAATAATTATTTAATAAATTTCCAGGACAGAATTCTAATTTCGCGTCCCACAATTCGACTAATGTGCCAATCTTATTATCGAAAAGATTCGGAAAAAATTTCACATTTGAGGTAAAAATTTTGGGAAAATAATTGAAAATAAATTATCCAAAAATTCAGAATTGATTTACTTGGCATTTTACTTCAACATTCCGGAGTGCATAGTGGAAATTGCAATGTTTTTGTTTATGAACAGGTTTCAATTTTATCAATAAAACATTTTAAAATATCGAAAGAATTAAACTGATTCAAATTCGATGGTTTATCCAAAATCCATGAACCCGAACCTTGCAATTAATCGATAGATCATATCAAGACACATTATTTGATTATTTTTTTGGCCTCGATTTGCCATTTCTAATTTAGTTTTGAACCATTAAACCAAAATAGGTTTAAACCATTTAATACGCATTAATTATTGACCAAACCATAACAAATTATATACCATTCAATGCGTCTTGACCAGCTCTATCCAATTTTGGGTATATGGTTTGGGAATGTAGGACAAACCCATCTTAAACTGTTATAATTATTTTGACTTAATTTATTTCAATTTTCCAGACAATGGGTTTGGTGGGTGCTGCCTTCTTGGAACGTTTAGCCGGTTACGGAAATTGTATATTTTTGCATAAAGGTGAATGGCCTCAATCAATTCCGTGCATTGATGCAATGAATTTTAATGAAAAAGTTGGCTTAAATTTTAATTTATTTGACAAATTTTAATCAAATTAAAGCAAAAGGCCACGTTTTTGCCATTGCGAATTAACACTTTTGCCCAAGGGAAAGTAATAATTGAAAATGGACAAGAGGAGGAAACGGCAGAACCGACAGCACCAAAAAAGGTTAGAAAATGGAAATAAAAAGTAAAAAATTTATTTATTTCCAGCCAAGAATTGAACCAAATTCTGCAAATTTGCAAAAGAAATCGGAAAAATTGCGAAAAGAAACCAAAGCAATTGATTTAATATTCCCGGAGGAAACGAAATCCAATCGAGGCAATGGCCATTTGGATGCAATTTGTTTGGCTGGAAGGTTTTTTTAATAATTAAAATTTAATCATTTTTTTAAGAAGCATAAATTCATTGGCAATTCTCCGCAGAGTTTTTCCCGGCCTTCGCCTTTCCGGCTCATTGGTTGTGTATTCGCCGTACAGAGAAGTAGGGAATTTAATTAAAATTATTAATAATTAATTTAAATATTTTTTTTAGCATTTATTGCCCATTTGGAAATGGCTCCGGTCAACTGGTTCGGCTATAGACATTCAAATCAGTCAACATTTTTATCGAGCCCTTCAAGTGCTTCCACAGCGGACACATCCCCTCATGCAACAATTGGTACATAATATATTTTCAATTTTAATTCATTTTCTTTTTTAATTCGTTCAATTTGACTTTTAAAATGCAAATTAATTATTTCCATAAATAATAGGAATAGTTTTATTAAATTTGTTCGTGAATCTTGTAAAGGACTGAGTAGTCGAGTGGTGAAAACGCTTGTTTTGAAGCCCTCATTTTTGGGTTAAATAGTCCCGGGTTCGAGTCCCAGCGAGGGAAGATATTTTTTAAAGATTATTTTTAACCCTATCCACAATAGGAAAAGAAAATATTGGTATTTTGTATTTTTCCCTACAATTTAATATAAGGGAATATGCTTTAATTAATTTACAAATAAGGCAATTTAGAAAACGTCTCAAAGAATTGAATTATTATTTATTATTGCCAAAAAGTGTGGCCAAATCATACGCTCTTTAAGATTCCTTGAATATTTTCTTTAACAAAATCTTATTAGAAAATATCTTTCCAACATCTAAATATTCAATTCAAATTAAAGGTGACCGGCGGCTTCGTACTTCATGCCATCAAAATGGCGCCTCCTCAAAATGAGCAGCTAAATCAAAGGGAAACAATGAGGGCACTTTTGGATTCAATGACGAATAAAAATAATAATAAAGCCAAAGAAACAAATCCAAAAAAGACAATTGAATGACAATAATTATTGTTTTTTTTATATTTGTTTTTTAGCCATTGTTGACCTTCATTTATATTCAATTCAATAATAATTTTATTCGTATATCAATTTGTTTGAACAGAATATTATATTTATAAGCACAATAAAAATATTCAAATTTGTTTGATATCAATTTAAATTGGGGGCATCCGGCATCATCAAAAGGGTCACACCCGTATTCCTCAACAATTTTTGTTGGACACCGTCAAATTATGATTTGGGGCAACCTCCGTGGATTTGTGGTCCTGCAATTTTTTCAATTTTTATTTTCGTAAATATTTTTTATTATTTACATTGCCATTGTGTCAATAAAATCCAAATCCGGGTCTTCTTCCAATACCTCCTCTTCCTCTGCTGAATTCGGTCGACCCAATTCCCCCAATTTTGGCTGAATTTGTTGTGGTTTTTTGTTTTGATTTGACTGATTCCCAACACAATTTCCATTAGCCACTTTTGACGGATTTATGGCGCTACCACTTTTTGCCCGTAGCCGTGAATGACGCAGAATTCCGTTTGTTTGCTTTTGAATAATTTGACTGTAAAATGGATTTATATTTTGGAATAGAATTTTGTGAATGAGAATATTTAATTTGGCGAACAAGAGTAAATAAACCAAAATATAGAAGGATGGTTTAACCATATATCCAAAATTGGGAAGAAACTGGTCAAAATGTATTGAATGATATATAATTTTTTATGTTTTGGTCAACAATTAAAGGGTATTAAACGGTTTAAAACACACTTTGGTTTAATGGTTTAAAACTAAATAAGAATTTGTTAAATCCAAACCAAAATATAACCAAATGTTGTTCTTTACGAGATCTATCTATTGGAATATGAGGTTTATGGGCCTAGAATAAACTTTTGAACTGTTAAAATCTAAAATCTATGCGCCAAATTAAATATAGAGTATCCTTTATGATATGAATTACTTACGGAGAATCATGTTGTTGCACAACACAAACGCCATTTGGCTGTGGTGGTGGCAAAAGACAATCGCCGCAACAAAATGTGGCCCCGTGGATTGTTTCTTTGCTGCCATGGCCAATGCCATTTGCAGCCCCAATTGAACTGCTATTATTCCGAATTTGGGAATACGGAGAGGCAATTTGAGTGTAATTGGAGCCTCTGTGCCGATCCATCCGAGAGTGGGAGAGGCGATAGCGGGTGAAGCATTGCTTCAATACGGCTTGCACTTCACGATTTGTGAAGCAATAGATTATTGCTGAAATAGGGGAAGAATGATAAAATTTGGCATATTTTATTTTTTTGACATTATTCTAATTGGGTTTGGGCATAGATTTTTTTGGCCCATAATTCAATGAAGGCCAATCTGATAAAGTAATATTCCATTTTAAAAATATAAATTTTAAAAAGGCTTTAAATTATTTTTTAATTAGGAAATGATTTGTTGAAAGAATGTTTTTTTTTATTATGTAAGAACTCGATGTTTTCATTTTTTTGGACTTTAAATTTCTTTTAATTTCATATGAAAAAATTTAATAATTTTAAAGCCTTTTTACAGAGGAAATTCTGGCCTTTCAAATAGTATATAGCCTTTCAAAATTGGCTATATCCTTTTCGAACTATTGGCCAAAAACTGTTGCCAATCGTTCATTATCCATCTCTAATAATCAAATTTTCCGTACCAATCATGAATCCTTGAAACATATAAGTGAATGAGGCAGAATATGTCCAAATGGCAAAATATGTAATATTCTCTTGGGTAGGCGAGAATGGAATGGTTTGCATTATGTTCGGGATGCCCAACAATGGAATCAACATGAATGCCGCTTTCACTGATTTCCTATTCAAAATGAAATAAATGAAGAAATTTTGATTATAAAATGGGAAATATTTATTATTTAATTTGCTGAAAAACATTGAAAATGTCTTAATTTGGTTAAGATGCATTAAATAATGCTATATAATTTGTTATGGTTTGGTTAACATTAACAATTAAAGAAAGGGTATTAAACGGTTTAAACCCATTTTGGTTTGGTCAACAATTAAAGGGTATTAAATGGTTTAAACCCATTTTGGTTTGGTCAACAATTAAAGGGTATTAAACGGTTTAAACCCATTTTGGTTTGGTCAACAATTAAAGGGTATTAAACGGTTTAAACCAATTTTGGTTTATTGGTTCAAGTTAGAATTCTCAAAGCCAAAACATAATCAAATGATGCGTCTTAATTAGATTTATTGATTGGGCTTAGGATTATATCGACATTTTCAATACTTTTTTTCGATAAAAAAATTGTTTTGACTAACTTCATTCGGTCAACTTCTCCGCTGGAATGCGAATCCCGAACTTTTAGCCAAAGGACTCGAATAACATTGCAAATGAAGAATGTATTCAACTGAAATATATCCATATTTTATGCTAATATTTATTTAATTCACAATTAATTGTGCCATTCTGGGCCCATCCAATATCCAAAATTCAATTTCCAAATAATATGAGCCCAAACAACGTTCCAATTTGCCTTCCTTTTTGATGAGCAAAATTGCAAGCCAAATTGACGTATGCACCAAAGGGACACCTTAGAAGGAATATTGAATTTTTGTAAATTTTGGCAAATTCCCATTCCCACCATATCCAGTCCAAAGATAGGGCCAGAGCCGGGGCATTGTGTTGAAAACGGCGAACACCAATTGATTATGCAAATATAGGCCCTAAAAAATGCGTTTTTTTTAAGGAAATTGGAGGGAAATTTGCCTCAAGGAACATCCACCAAAATGCGACGGATTTAAAATATTCCAAGAGGAAAAACATGGATTCACAAACAACGACCATCGTGTTGATTGTTTTTCCCTGTGGGTTGACCAAATTTTGATTGCCAAGTCTGTCAGTGCAAATCAATGTAGAGGATCAGCCGAATTAGCACAACACAAAGAATTGCAATCATCAAATGGAGGTGAAGCATGTTGCGGAAGACACGGAGACGACTGAAATTTTTTTAAAATTAAATAGAATTTACGTTTGTAATTTGAAAATTAAATTAAGGAGAATTATGAACCTAAATCAAAGTGGCCTAATTTTATAGCTTCTGGTTTGGGTTTACAAAAAAAAATTTCATTTCAGACCACTAAAAGTTAAATTACAAGAAAATTAAAAACTTAATATGGCTAATCCTAAAAATCTGTCATTCAACTTTCTATGATTAATTTAATTTGAATGTTATAACTTTTTTAAATTTATAAATTATGGCCTATTTAATTAATTAAAATTCAAATTAAAAGCAGTTAAATGAATAAAAATGATCGAATTGTTAGTTTGTTTTTTAACCAAAATTCTTGATTTCAAATCTCTAAAATTTACAAATGGGTTTAGCAAAAATTATACATATATCTTTTTAATCTTGACCTATTTAATTAAAGACGTTTTTAGTGGGTTTTGTAAAACAATTTAAATAAAGATTTAAATTTTCACTAATTTTAAACCTTTAAACCGTTATATAAATACAGTTATACAAATTGTCATTTTAATTATATTATTTAAAATAAATAAATAGAAAAATTTAAGAAAATATTGAAAGAAAAGTTCACCGGAAGCAGGTGAATATGGCAACGGAGAAGATGAGGCAAATCAGCGAAAGACCAAGCCCAACGAATTCCAATTTTCGCGCATTTTTTGCCACCTCCTGGGCCTGCTGAAGTGTTCCATTGTCCAATTGTTGCATTATGGCCACAACCTATCCAAATAAATGGAATTGTTTATAAACAAGTGAATAAATGTGTACCTCTTGAGTAAAGCACATTGTGAAATTGGTCCAACCTGAAATTGGAATTAAATTAAGTAAATATTGAAGGGGAAATGGGGGCAATTAAAATTAAAAACCCTTATTTTCTCGAAAAATATAGATGTCCGTTATTTATTTTCTGATTGAGGATACAATACAACAAATTAAAATTACACTGATCGGAATAAATTTCATTGAATCAGGAATTTTTCTTTTGGCCTTTATTTGGGGACACAAGTTTTCGAATTCCTCAAAATCTCCTTTCAAAAGCCTTAATATACCCCTAAAGCATGTACACTTTCCGCATTCTTAAATAACAAATCCATTAATTCTGTGTCCATTTCATTCCCAGGATTTTCAAAATTTTTTCCCTTGCCCATTCTTTTAAATCAAAGTCCGAAATTAGTCTCCAAATTAATGTCATTGCCTGTGGCATCAACTCCACTACCGTATATACTCTTTTAATACTCCCTATGGAATTATTTTTCAACCTTCCAAGTGGGGATAGAGAATTTATGGTAATTTAAATAATATGGACATACCGTGTGGACGACTGAAATCATCCTCAGTTTTGCCCATCCAATGGCCCGAGGAATGGCAATATTTTGTAATGGTTTCTGTTAAAAATGGTAAAATGAGAATAAATCCCCCATTATTCCCAAACTTGTTGGGTCCAATCCCTTCAAAGGAGGGCATTGAAGGGTGACGGATTGACCGCCTGGGGTTGCTGGCCAACACAATACGGTGTCCCATGTGGCATTACACCTAAAAATCACAAAAATAGATTAAATAATTTTGGCCAAAAATTATTTTAATTTTCGATTGAAACATTTTCTCACCATGGAGTGCCATCCTCGCTTGGCCCCGCACTGATTGGGAGGCCGGATTTGGCCAATGCCTGGTAGCATTGTTCCATATTGTCGGCCAAATTAAATTGCAATCCTTTAAGCCAAGCGTGCGATCCATTGGCCAACAAAATTGGCGTTGATTCTGGGACATCTGCCTCTTCTGGGCTTTCGTTGTAAGCAATTGACATTGGATTGGAGCTGAAAATTTGTTTTTTTTAATTATTATTATTTTTATATTTTGAATGAAATTGTTTCTCTTTAAAAATTATTGTTTTGATAATAAAAAATTGAATGAATTTTATTTGTTTGTTTTTGTGTGGATGGAAATGGTGAGGAACATGCGAACGCGGAACAAAACACTTTTCCCCTTCCACTCTTTTACTAAATGGCCATTTTCCATTCTGACTACATTCCCCATTTTGTCATCATTGTCCTAAACCTTAATGCCCTCAGTCGCAGCCAATTAACTGGCCAAAAAGATAAAAAAGGGCGTTTGGGGGAAAGGAAAGGAAGAGAATGAAGTGCAAATTGAGGCCATTTTGAACCGCAAAAGAATGTATTTTTTGGCAAAACAAAAAAATATAAAAACATTCGACAGTTATTGCCGCAGCCATTTTATTGGCAAAAGCCGATATTTTTACAATGATATGATTTTTATATCATTGAATAGAGTAGAATATTCTCTATCAATTTATATAAAAATCAATTTCAAATAATATATTTATAGATTTTTTAATATTATAAAAACCTTTAGACCTTCAATTTTGCCTACATTTTGACCACTTTTATTTAGAACATTATAAATTCCTCTATTTATTAAAAATAATAATAAAATAATTTTATGCTATTCAATAGATAAGGATTTACTCTATCAAACCTATTAAAACATTCCAAATAATTAAATTTAAAATGTGTTAAAACTGGTCAGTCATTAATCGGGGGTCGGGGCGTACCCAATTTAATATGGAAAAATGAAGCAAAAATTTACATTTTATTCGGCCAAAATGAAAGGAAGTGGAAAATTTTTAAAGGGTATTTGAGATTGAAAAGAAGCCAAAAATGTACAAAAAAAATCAGACGGGGCAAATCGGATAAAAAACCGATGACTTATTGAGGGGGGGGGGGGGTTAATTTTTGGTGCCCCCCGGGGATGAATGTAGTCGATAAGCCGGGGAAAAGTGCGAATTGGTTTTGCCCTTCATAAAAGAGTGGAGATTAGCCATACAATCCTCCCAATTGGGCCATCCTTTGGACTGCTGACCGCGAGGATTAGCCAGCGAATAACGACGCAAGCAAACCGTTTTAAGCGGTGAAAAAGGGGGGGGGGCGAATATGTGCCAATGCCAATGGCCAACAGCCGGCGGTTATGGCCTCCCCTTCATTGGTTGGGATTGGGGAGGAGGGTAAACAGAACAAGGGGAGAGGGAGGGGAGGATTAGTTTTGGCTTGGAATGGGGACATTCTCGACTGGTGGATTTGGATTTGGCCGTAATTCTGGGAATGTTGGGTAGCTTAAGGCCTTAAGGGGTTTAATATGGAAGCTAAAGTGGGATTGGGGATTTTATAATGAAAAATTGTTGGTTTCTTCCATTGCGCTGGTGGATGTGAGTTATTTATTGTTTTCCACCTTCTTAATAATGGGCCATGGTAACAATGGAAAGTGGGATAAAATTAATATTTTTTTCCTCTAAATCAAATAAGGAAATGGGAAATAGAGAATTTGATTATTGATGGTAGAATTTGGATTGATTATTCATGGAATTTGATTACTTTTAAACCTTTATGATTTTAAGCAGAGAAAAAAATGCCAAGAATTTTTTTTATTTATTTGGTATACTTCTATTAGGAGAAATGATTTGTGGCCATAGTTTCCGAGTCGAGTGCTTTCAGCAAATTAGCGGCTAAATTTAAGCATCTATGGACTAAAAATTAGGAACGATTCATTGGCCACAGAGGTGAAGGAACCTTCCCATATTATTGAAAAGCGGAAAATGCTGAAAAATTGGCGGAGCAAGCGATTTTTTTTAAAAATTAGAAACAAAGAAAAGCAAATAAAAAGGGGTTTTATATTTTCAAAAAAATATTAAAATAATAATAAATAGGTTCGAAATTCGAATCGCGGTAATTTATAAGCCCATCAAATTTGGCTGTCCAAACAAACATTAAAAATACGATGGAATTTAAATATGTCGACAATCCTTTTTTATTGAATGCCATAAAAGGGAAATGGAAAAATGGGAGGAAAGTGAAAATGTGGCCTTTGGGATTTTGTGAGTGGTCGCTATATTGCTCTAACGGAGCCAAATAGAGTAAATCAAAAGTTATTGGACAATTGGCCTAAAAATGTGCCGCCATGGGAACAGCAGTGAATTTATGGGAATTTGAGGATGAAATATTCATGTTTTATGGAGGAATGAATGGCAATTTTATGTTTTTTTTTGCACATTTTCGTAATTTTTATTTTGACAAATATTTTCGCCATTTAGTTTTGACCAAATCCTTGGGTTTTGCCAGTTTTCTTTGCAAATTCCCCAGACAAATATTAGTGAAAATATTTTCTGTGATTGAGAAGCCTTTTATAAAATTATGACCGCTTGAATGGATGTGGCGACATAGGCGGAAAAGCCTGGTTGGCATTGGCACCAAGGAAATTGGATTGGGCAAAATATGGTTGGGATTAGAGTGAAAGTAATGTCCGTTTTGGCCTTGATGAGTCATAATTTAACCAGGAAATAAACAATTTTTAGAGTAATTTTTTTTCGCCCATTTTACAGAGCTATTTAATAGAATCTCAAAAGAGGCTATTTGGAATGATCAAAATTTTATCGAATTAATGTAGAAAAAGTAAATTAAAGTTGAAAATTTCAATTTAGATGTTTAAACTCTTTTAATAAATGAATATCGATTAAAATTTTAGAATTTTTGATTCTATTCTATAGAAAAGAATTTGTTCCCGTGGTAGTCAAACTTGTCGCAATTCAATTTGTCGCTATCGCTATTTATAATAACTTCAAGGACAGAATTAATTTTGTTGATTTGTATCAAATTAAAAAGACTAATGGCTATTTAATGAATAATGATATAAATTTATTTAAATTGTTTCATTATTAGTGAATTATGACCAAAAAACTATTCCAAATAAATTTTACTATGGATTAACAAAATTTTCATTGGTTTTGAGCACAATTCCATCATTTCTGTACCAATTTAAATAAATTTAATAAAATTAGATAGCCAAAAGTCTGCTCTTTAATTTGATTAAAAAATCACTAAAATCGGATTAGCTCATGATGAATTATTTTGAATTTGAACGGCGACAACTTAAGGCGTATCCATTTAATCTATTCCAATAAAATATCAAAAATTGCGTGAAACTATTCTATTCATTCTTTTCGTGAGTAATGACGCGTAAAAATTGGCACTACACCCTTTCAATTGTTCAACCATACAAATATAAAATGCACTTAAATATTGAGAAAATATTTATCCTACATACAATTCATTTTATTGGAAAATGTGGTTTTTATTTGTGGTGCTTTTGCGTGCAAGTTTTTGGGTGTTTAATGAAAAGAAAATAAAAGGTTCAATGAGGGGGGAATATTGCGCCTTAGGGGAGGACAAATGAATGAATGAATGAATGGGTGATTTATTTTGATGATGAGTGGTGTCACAAAAATGTGTGCACTTCCTTAGTGGCGGTGGTGGTCCTCAAACAAAACTTGAAATGAATAATATTATTTTTTTTGGCCTTTTATGAACAAAAGTGGTGGATTTTATTTATATTTGGAAATGGCCAAATGCTTGGCCAACTCATTTTTTTGAGAATGAGACCAAATCTAGTGTGAAAATTTAGGGAAACGGAGAATTTCTTCGGGAAAATGTATGCGGAAATGCCAAAGAAATGTTAAAAAGAAGGGAAAAACAGTGCCAAGACCATCCGGGCAGACCGGGTTTTGACCATTTTGGGCGTATTTTTGAGGGAATTTGAGGGAATTTGAGTGGGAGTGAAGGAGGAATTTTGTGTTGAATTGCCTTCTTGATTGGCCGAAATTGTGGGATGGGATGGGCGAATGGCAACAAAAGAAGAAGAAGACGAAGGGAAAATTGTGTTTGTTGGCCGAAGAATGGAAATTGGCAAAAAGAAGCGGGTAGGAGGAGGAGCATTTTCCGGGACAATTTCCACATTTGTGCCTTCTTTCATTTTGCCCCTGGCACATTCAAAAAAAGTTCCGACAAAAGAAGGCGAAAAGGGGAGGGGATTGAGATATTTTTGGATTTTTTCGGCGGCACATTTGCTTCATTTTTTTGTGCCCGAAATTTGCCTCGGATAAATAAAGCATTTGAAAAATTTTGCAAATGGAAAAAAGGAAGGAGCATTTTTTCCTGGGTGAATTGGACTGACAAAATTAGGAAATATTTAATTTACCGTTATTAAATTTGCTGAAAACTTTTGTAATGAAAAATCAAAATTTCTAAGTGGCTTTAAAACTTGGACAATTCACACATTTCTTTAAGATAGCTAATAAGCTCGGAGTTTAGAGTCCTAATTATAACATAACTTTTAATCGAATAAGTCCCAAAACTTTGTTATGATTAAGTTATATGGCCTCAAATTTCCTAATTTAGGGAAGGGTTCCCTCATTTTTTTGTCCAAACCATTTGATTTTTGGTTAAATATTTGGAAATTTGCAAATGGAAGGAAAGAGCATTTTTTATTGGACCATATTTTTACTCATTTTTGCCATTTTAGTAGAAATAAATATATTTGGAGAAATGGAGGAGAGGAGATTAATTGAGTAAACCGTTGGTGACATTGACATTGCCAATCCCCCTTATTCATTTATTGAAATTGAATGAATATTTGGTCAGCTGGCAGTTAAAGTCACCCAAAAACCTCAGCAATTGCATTTTTGCTACCATTTTAGAAAACTAAAATTAAATTTCCATTAAAAAGTGGGCCAAAAATAGGAAAAATGACGATTTGGTTTGAAGGAATAAACCATAAAGAACATTGAAATATGAATGAATGATTTGGACAGAGAATTGAATAGTAAGTAAGGAAGATGTGGGAATTTGGCCGGATATCGAATTTCGGTCAAAAATCAAAATTTATTTTAAAAATTTATTTAAAGTTTTGACTTTTGAATGGAAGTTTGTCTAACTTATCTGCCTAAAAATTTATAATTATTTTTTTAATTTTTCTTAAAATTCAGAAACAGCTGTTTAAAAACTTAAAAATTTTTTCTAAAATTTATCTAATAAAATTTTGAAATTAATTTTTTATTCGGAAAAATTTTTTTTCTAATAATATAATTGGAATGCTAATTGAATTTGACCTCTATTTTTGTCCAATTTATGCCAATCTTTGTAATAAAAATGACAACATTTAGGAAGGATATGTCATATATTTGTAAATGTTGATCTTGCCATTAAAAAAGGTCAAATACGAATGAAATAAGGGATCAAGTTTGTGTTTAGCATAGCATCAAAAAATTAGATTTTTCGGGGTTTAAAATTTAGGTCCACATAAATGATTTAAATCCTAAATGCGGTTTAAAAATGACGAATGTTGAGTGTAAAGAATGGGAATGAACATTTCAAAAGAACATTGTGAAAATGAAAAGAAAAAAAGGAAGGAAATTTGGGGAATTTGTGCCGGATATCGAATTTCGGTCAAAATCAAAGGGCATAAAAATCCTAAAATAAAATTATTTTAGGCTCAAAATGAGGTGGGGCAAATCAAAAGAATGTGACAAATACTGAATAAAAAAGTTGTTGTTTATTTATAAAATTTAGAGCCAATTTTCCCTTTTATACAATTAAAAACAAGCCTAAACTTATTGCCATTTAGAATATAAATAACTCATAAAGAATTGAACAAACTTTGATGACTTTTTTTATCAAATTAATGAGCAGATTATTGGCTATGAATAATATTAATTTTTATTTTAAATTGGTTCAAAATTGATTTATGCCCAAATAAATAACTATATAAAATGATCATTTCTATATATTGATAATATTTTCAATGGTTTTTAGGCATAAACTTCATCAATTCTAAAGCCAATTTAATAAATTTAATATTAATAAATAGCAGAGAGTCCTAATTTAAATTTAATACTAAAATAATACAAAAATTGGTTCAGTCTTTAATCAATTTTATAAACTGCGACAAATTGGGCTATTCCATTCTAATTATCCTTTTTTTTGTTTGCAGCCGGGTTCCCAATTTTGCCGCCCATTTTTGGTTTGCAAAAAAGGAGAGGCGGTAGCATTAAAAGAAGGCAAAAATATTAATATAAACGAGTAAATTTATATATGCGGCAAATTTGGATAATTGGCGTTGTGGCCAAACATTAGGGCGCGCGCGCCAAAAGGACAAAAATAGAAAAAAGTGGCCAAGCAAAGAATTTGTGGCATTTTTTCTGGCATTTCTATTTCCTCATTTGGATTTGGATTTGTGCCTAACAAAATGATGGCAACAAAGAATTCCCAGTGAAAATGCATTTTTGATTCTTGGATTTCCAAAAATGGGCCCCAAAGCCAGAAATCTTTGCAGGGGTCAAATGCCATCAATAACAAATTCGAGTGGGGTTTTTTTGCAAATTTTCCTGGCATTTTTGAGATTTTTGGGTATTGTTCCTTTAAGCATTTTGGGTATTTTACTATTCATCCAAAAGGGGTTTAAATCTTTTATTATTTCATTGTTTTTTGTTCCCAAATTTTCATTCCCAAATCCGCTCCCTTTCCCCTCAAATAGCCCACCTCCATCATTTTGGCAAATTGTTTCGTTCGTTTTTGGATTTATTTGTGTTGCCTTGGTGCTTCCTCCTTCCTTCTTTTCTTCTTTTTCTAATATTCAAAAATGGCCACAAAAATGTAATCCGGGTAATTGGCTCGAACGGCTGGCGGCGAAGGTGGCAGCGGCCAAATTCCAAAAATGGTTAAATTTAATGGGTGGAAGCAATAAAAATTGGCCAAAATTGATGTCAGCTGATTTCAGAGGATAATTTGATGGATTTGATATCGCTGTTTATGTTTAATATTAAAAATATCTGAAATTTGAAATAAATTTTTGGTTGTTACGTGGGAAAATGGATTTGCGCGAAAATGTTGTGAAGAAGGGGGGAAGAGGGACAGAATTGGAAATGGCGGGAATTTTGAAGGGGGGCACAGGCAGGCATGCGCGAAAAATACAAACTTGTTGGGTGCCAATGGCCAACATATAGGCCGGCCTATTGGCCTAACATTCACAAAGCACACGGCGGGAACCTTGGCCAACATATTGGCCGTTGTTGGCACATTGTGAATGGGAAAATGAGTGAAAGGGGGACGACCGGAAGGGAAGGAATGAGTAGAAAATGCAAAAAGGAGGAAAAGGAGGAGATTGGAGAATGGAAGGAGGGCATTGGCCACAATGATGTTGGGCACAAAAAAAGGCCTCCTCCACCCAATATTGCCAAATTATTTCTGCTCGATTTTCTCCACCTTTTTTTCTCTGTTTTTGGCGGCTCAACCGAAAATTGTGTAATTATTCCACAAATATATTCCGGCCCAATGCACAGGACAAGGGCACATTTTTGGGTGCCTGTCAATCTCAGGATGGCACACGGAAAGCAACAGAAAATTTTGCCAATCTGATTTTGGAAGCATTTTGCGGATTTGCTTTTGGTGGATTAAGCCGGAAAATGGGGGCAGGGGATGGGTTTATTTTTGGACCACTCAAAAAAAGATGCTGCCAAATGCACATATTTTTGGGTCGGCAAAATGAATAAAAATTTTCCGCTTAAGTAGATATTCCAAGTTTGGAATATTTGTATTTGGTTTTTGGGTTTTTGGTGAAAAAAATGATAATGGGATGACAAGAAGCCAAATTGGTACAAAAATTATTTTTGAAGCCATATTAATCCAAAATTGGCTGAAACTTATGTATTTGGATATATTTTTATTTAATGGACAGAAAATCTGAAAATTCTTCTAATTTGATAGGGCTCTTAAATTATTTTTATTTAATTTTTTTGATACTTGATGAATGAAAACAGTTTTTTGATCACATTTTATGACAGCTTAAAAATTTATAAAATTATTTAAAAATAAATTCAATCACATTTGATAGAAAATTTTCTGTTTTATTCAATTTTGAATTAAAAATTTTCAAAAAAAATCATCATTAAATGATGAGCTTCAAAATGTTTTTGCCATGAATGATGAGTCAAAAATGTGTATGTGGGATGGCAAAAATGAAAAATAATTTATGAAATGGATTTACTTTTATATGGGCGAAATTTTAGAAGATCTTTTTTAGCTGATGGCAAAAATTTGTGATAAAAAAATGAAATAAAAATGTTTGTGGTTGGAGGCTGTAATAATGCAAAAATATGTGCAAATCTTTTTACAAAATTTGAAGGCCATTTAATAAGCTGCCTAAAAGATGAAATGGAATGCCTCCTAAATCCATGTTTTTCCCGTCTACTCTACATCAACAAAAATGTGGGAGGCTTAAAATTATGATTCAGCAAATAGAAAGCTATTTTTTAGCTCCAAAATACAGCCATTTTCCGGTGCCATCTCCAAAATTCATCATTCATTAAATTTATCAATTCTTTTGGCTCAACATTCAAATAAGTCACAGAAAATGCTAAATTTATGGCTTCAAAATGTTCTTTTTTCGGCATTTTGCCGTGATAGAAAAAGAGGGATTTATCCTGCAATGAGGATAAGTGCAAATGAAGTGCACACCTTTTAATAATCTGCCAGCCAATTTTAATATTTTTATATACGGAAATGAAGCCACAAATTCCATTGCCATCAATAAATATGGAGAAAAATGACGAATTGGCAGGCATTGAAAGCTAACAAAAATTTATCTTTCTCATTAGTCGATCCAATGGAGATTTTTGCCGGTGATTTTGGAGCCGATTTAATTTTGATGATCACATCCAAAAAGAAACCCGGAAGCCCAAAATTTCCTTGATCACGTTTAAAATGGACCCATTAGACCCGAAAGAAGGGCCATTATTTTTATTTTTATTGGGACTAAAACACATGTGAGGGAAAGGTAAACAGGATAAGAATTGAAAAATGGAAAAGCGGAAATGGGCCTTGCGGGCGATTATAGGCCGAAATTTGGGGGAGATGGGCGAAATTAGGCCAAATTGTAAAATGCTTTGGTGGATGGACATATGATTCAGACTATTTTTTGAAAAAGTTCCAATCCAGCATTAAAGAAAGCTATAAAATCGATCCAAATATTTCTAAAAATATTGAATTAGCCGTAAATTTTTGTGTAAAAAAATTCCATATATCTTGGCCATAATTGTTGGGACTTATTTTTATTCGAATTAAGTTCAAAGTTAGGCTAAGCGTTAAGATTGGGGCTTATTAGCTCTCGGAATATGGAAATTTTAAAGAAGCCTGCTTTGGCCAATTAATATGGCTTCATGTAAAATAATTAGTAAATTTAATGATTTTATGGGCAAATAATTATTTTTTTGAAAAAGTTTCAATAAATGGGCATAAATCAAAAATTAGTCTTTGAGGAAAGGTAAAATCTAAAATGGGAGGAAAATATAAATACTGAAATAAAACTACAGGAATTGGGAGGAAATGAAAGAGGAAGAGGAGGGAGGGGATTAGCGCGGCAAAAAACCAACAAAAAGGAGGCCATGGCCATAGATAGGGTCTCGTGGAACATTGAAGTTTATGCGGGAAATTGAAAATTGTTGTTCTTGGACGAGAAGAAAATTGGTTAAATGGATGATATTTTGAGGAACAAAATGGGAAAATGAGGGAAAATATATGCGCAATGGAAAATATTTATGAAGCAGGATTTGATGCCATGGAATTCGTTTTTTTTGGATTTATGCTGAAAATGAAACTTTTTGGCATTTTTAGAAGTGAATGAGATTAATTGGTGAGATTTTAGGGCAAAAATTGGATTGAAAAGATTTTTTGGGTGGCGAAGGAAATGGCACAATGAATGAATTGACGAATGAAAATTGGGGGGGGGGGGGGGGGGGGGGAAGTTTTTGGGGTGGGCAAAATTGAAGAACAAAAAAAGACAAAAGGAGGGCGAAAATGCCAATTCCACACGCGCCGAATGCTTGGAATTGGCACGGGAAGAATTTTGGATTGAATGGGGAGAAGTGGGAAGAATGAAAAGAAGACCCACAAAAATTCCCGAAAAACAATTCAATTGAAAATAAAATAGAAAGGAAAATGCCCGAGGGGGAAAGGGTGGGAATGCGGAAGATGCCAAAAACAATAAAAGGAAGAATTTATTTTATTATAATCCAAACCAAAACCAAACACACAATGGAATATTTGAATGAATGAATGGAATAAATGGGGTCAGCCGACTCATTCCAAATTCTGGGCCCTTGGTAATTCCCGCGCCCCTTCCGCCTCCACATAATCTGTGGCATATTCTCGCAATCCATCCAAAGGTGCTGTGGCGTTTGTTAAAAAATATGCAAAATTGTTGCGTTTGTTAAAAAATATGCAAATTTTGTTGTGATTGTTAAAAAATATGCAAATTTTGTTGTGATTGTTAAAAAATATGCAAATTTTGTTGTGTTAGTTAAAAAATGCAAAATTTTTTATAATATCTGTTATGGCAAAAATGGAACTCGGCAAAAAGGAGGAGATTGCCATTGAAGGAGGAGGAGTGCCATTGATGAAGGTGGAAATGCCATGAAGGAGTGGGCGTGCCATTGAATGAAGATGAGTGCCATTGGACGAAAGGAAGTGCCATTGATGAAGGGAAGTGCCATTTGTGAAAGGGGAGTGCCAAAGGATTTTGGCAGCTTTCTGTAGAAGGAGGCTAACATCCTAGAGGGATTAGCGAGCGATGGGAATGCCGATGCGACATCCTGACGGTGAAGGCGAGCATGGGAGGTAAGGCGATATTCTGGCGTTAAAGAATGGTTCAAGAGAGCATCAGAATTTGTCATCATGATATTCGCCTACACTTACAGAATTTTACCTCAGCATCCTGATTCTCTCCTCCACCCTCACATTATATTTGCCTCCTTCTACAGAAAGCTGCCAAAATCCTTTGGCACTCCCCTTTCACAAATGGCACTTCCCTTCATCAATGGCACTTCCTTTCGTCCAATGGCACTCATCTTCATTCAATGGCACGCCCACTCCTTCAATCGCATTTCCCCCTTCATCAATGGCACTCCTCCTCCTTCATTGGCAATCTCCTCCTTTTTGCCGAGTTCCATTTTTGCCATAACAGATATTATAAAAAATTTTGCATTTTTTAACTAACACAACAAAATTTGCATATTTTTTAACAATCACAACAATTTTGCATATTTTTTAACAAACGCAACAATTTTTCACTTTTTTTAACAAATGCAACAAATTTGCATTTTTTAACAAACGCACATGCACGCATCCAAAGGCCTTCCTCCATATTTTGTCCTATTCCTCATCCTCACACAACTCTCATAATGTGTTGTGCCCTTCATATTTTTCCTTTAATTATGACGTTTTTGGTTTATGAGAAATATTTATTAATAAAAAAGTCAAAATAATCTGTTTAAGGAGTGTTTATCTTACATTCAAAAACCATATACCCAAAATAGGATAGAGCTGATCAAAACGCATTGAATGGTATATAATTTGTTATGGTTTGGTCAATAATTAAAGGGTATTAAACGGTTTAAACCCATTTTGGTTTGGTCAACAATTAAAGGGTATTAAACGGTTTAAACCCATTTTAGTTTGGTCAACAATTAAAGGGTATTAAACGGTTTAAAACCATTTTGGTTTGGTCAACAATTAAAGGGTATTAAACGGTTTAAACCCATTTTGGTTTGGTCAACAGTTAAAAGGTTTAAACCCTTTTTGGTTTGGTCAAAAATTAAAGGGTATTAAACGGTTTAAACCCATTTTGGTTTGGCCAACAATTAAAGGGTATTAAACGGTTTAAACCCATTTTGGTTTGGTCAACAATTAAAGGGTATTAAACGGTTTAAACCCATTTTGGTTTGGTCAACAATTAAAGGGTATTAAACGGTTTAAAACCATTTTGGTTTGGTCAACAATTAAAGGGTATTAAACGGTTTAAACCCATTTTGGTTTGGTCAACAGTTAAAAGGTTTAAACCCTTTTTGGTTTGGTCAAAAATTAAAGGGTATTAAACGGTTTAAACCCATTTTGGTTTGGCCAACAATTAAAGGGTATTAAACGGTTTAAACCCATTTTGGTTTGGCCAACAATTAAAGGGTATTAAACGGTTTAAACCCATTTTGGTTTGATCAACAATTAAAGGGTATTAAACGGTTTAAACCCATTTTAGTTTGGTCAACAATTAAAGGGTATTAAACGGTTTAAAACCATTTTGGTTTGGTCAACAATTAAAGGGTATTAAACGGTTTAAACCCATTTTGGTTTGGTCAACAGTTAAAAGGTTTAAACCCTTTTTGGTTTGGTCAAAAATTAAAGGGTATTAAACGGTTTAAACCCATTTTGGTTTGGCCAACAATTAAAGGGTATTAAACGGTTTAAACCCATTTTGGTTTGGTCAACAATTAAAGGGTATTAAACGGTTTAAACCCATTTTGGTTTGGTCAACAATTAAAGGGTGTTAAACGGTTTAAACCCATTTTGGTTTGGTCAACAATTAAAGGGTATTAAACGGTTTAAACCCATTTTGGTTAGGTCAACAATTAAAAGGTATTAAACGGTTTAAACCCATTTTGGTTTGGTCAACAATTAAAGGTTATTAAATGGTTTAAATTTAAACCCATTTTGGTTTGGTCAACAATTAAAGGGTATTAAACGGTTTAAACCTTTATATAGATGTAGAGTAATAGATTGGTAGGTTGAGCTTTAAAATTTTCATCATAATTTTTTTCAATATATTTCAGTATATGAAATTTAAATATTTGGCCATTTTTGGCCATAGCCCATAAAGGGAGGATGAAGCAACAAATTCCGGAAGGGGATAAAGAATTCGAAGGCTCTAAAATTCCTCTAAAAATGTTTTCTATTTTTTTGCGTGAAATTTATGGATTTTCCTAAAAAAATTTGTGATTATTTCACACAAATATATTTAATTTTCATTAAAGATATATCATAAGATTTCAAAAAAGGAAATTGTAGAGAATACTTTGAACTCTCCAATGGTATATTAATTTTCCAGATTGGTTGCTTCTTTACTGATTTAGAAAATAAAACAATGGTCCGCGGGTACTGGAATGTTCCCTACTAAAGAATCGAAGATTAACAATTGAAAAAATCATTGAATTGGAATATAAAAGGAAGGAAGGATGGCGGAAATTTTATTTTAATTTGAACGAAAAATTGAATAGGAAAATTTTAAAAGTTCAAAAAATGAAAACATCCTTTTGCCGAATTGTCATGGATTTGGCTTTCACAGAGCAAAAATAGGGAAAAATGGGAATTTTATTATGGGGCATTTGTCATTTTTGTGCCGAAAATGGCAAAAAAAGGTGACAGGGAATGATGGAATTTTGTGTGGCATTTTTTGAGTAATTCGAGAATTTTCGGGGTTGGCCATGGCCGCCGATAGGAGATGTGTCGAATGGGCCCTCATTTCCCTGTTGTGCGCAATTATTTCGGCGAGAAAATTATTTGGAAGCACGAAAATTGGCACGGAGGGAAAGAAAATTTGGATTGATTAAAAATTGGGATTTCGCCAATAAAATTTTTATTGGCATTGTAGGGAAATTTTAAAGCAGCCAATACTTGTTCATTTTTTTAAAAATATCTTCAACAAGGAAATAGCCAATATAAGAAATTGCTAAACCATAATTTGGTAAAATTTAAAAATTTTTTGGTAAAATTTAAAAATTTTATATGTATTTAAATTTATTAAATCGAATTTTTTAGAAGAAATACTTTTTTAGGATTTATTAATTTTCAAAAATATTAATTAACCATTTTTAGAGGACTTTTAGTGCTTTAAAATGAAAGATATATCGCCTTTTCGAATTGGTTATTTCTCGATGAGCTGTAGTCAAAATAACGGATTAATTATAGAACAATGATAAGGAAAAAGCCCTATTTTTGAATTGACATTTGCATATTTCAAGTTTAAAATATATTTTTATCATTTCCCATGCCAAAAATGCCAAAAATGCCTCTATAAATCCCTCAAATTATTGGCGCGTTAAATGGATATTTTAATTGGTCAAAATTCACCATTTTCTAATGACAAATTTTATTGGGCCAAAAATCAATTCATATTTTTGTGCCCTATTTTTGGGCATTGCCAATTTTTTATAAATAAATGCATTTACGAGGGGAAAGTGGAGAAAAAGAAGGAAAAAGAGGGTGTGATTCGGTGGGAAATTCAATTTATGATGGGCACAACATTTTTGGCATTTAGAAATTTCCGATTGGTCGACGATTTTTGGGAGTAAAAAAACATTCATCAGAACACAAAAATTATTTATTTTGGGGAAATAATTTATAAATGCGGTAAAATGGGGGAAATGCTGCAAAAAATGTCAAAAAAGAAAACAAAGGACGCATAAAATTATTTTTCCTCCAATGAATGGGCCGCAAGGATGGTTGGCCCCTATGACAACCGCCTCTCTTGATTCTGGAAACAAAACGGCTGGGCCCACCAAACCCCAAACGAATCATAATGGAAAAAATGGGTAAAAATGCTGGAAAATGAAAGAGGCCAAAAATACAGAGGGGGCAAAGGGGAGACCGGCACCAATTTCCGCTAAGCAAAAATGGGCGCAAAGCAGACATTTGGGGCCAAAAAGGAAGGGCCAAGGAATTTTGTCTATTATCATTGTGTTGGCCAAGAGAATGGATTGATTTTCTCTGCAGTTAATGAGATTTTCACATATTTACTCCATTCTCTTTATATATTTTTGTGCCATAAATTCCCTTGAGAGTCGATTGGCGCGACGAAAATGGAAAAAAGCAAAGTTTAAAAATAAAGTTTGAATTAAATTAACTAACCATAAGTGGAATTTGGAGTTAGGACTGGTAAATGGAAGTTGGTACTATTCTAGTTTGTAACCGGTAACCCCCTTTTTGAAAAAAAATATTCATTTATTTTCGGCATTAAAATGTATATCGGAGAGTTCTAGAATCCGAATTTTGCATATAGTTTTTAATTCTGACTATTAAAAACGGTTCAAAAATTGGCTTTTAAATTCAATAAAATTTTAAATTAGGGCCTTTAAGCTATAAGGAAAAAAATATGGAAGTAAAATAAGCAAATGCAAAATTTGGATTATCAGACTTCGAACAAATGCCAATTTTAATATTTAATGCCAACAAAATAAATTATTATTTTTTCTATAAAATTACCAAGTAGTTTGAATGAATTTAAATGGAATTTGAACTGGAAAATGGAAAGAGACAAAATGAGTTTAAAAGAAGGAAATGTGTGTCGGAAGTTCGGCTTTAAATTTTCTTTAAAAGACGGAAATCCTGCTAGATGGATATGGACGTTCTTCCCCGGAATTTAGTTTGAAATTTTCATTTCGCTTTTAGTCAACTCAATTTCTCCATTTTGGCATTGGCACTCAAAAAAAAAAAAGAAAAGGGCCCAAAATAAACAAACAAAGTAGGATGAGGAAAGGAGCACAGATTTCGATGAATTAATTGACTCACTCAAAGCACCTAAAAGGAAGGGCATAATGGCCTAAGGCGGATTTGGCCACAAAGTGTTTTCGGGGCCAAGGATTAGTTGGGAAATGGGAAGGAAGGATGTGTCGACAACAACAAATGGCATTCATTCATTTCCATCCCCAGAGGGCGTTGGAGGAAATGTAAATGGATACTCTTTTCTGTCTGCCATTCATTGGGACTCATCCTTGGCCATTTAGTCTGATAAATTTAAAAAAAAAGGCACCTGATTTTATTTTTTTTGAGCATAAAGAAGGGGGGAGGGGGGGGGGGGGATAAAATCGTACATTCCTCTCATTTTTTCATTCTCGAATAAGGAATTTTTTATGGGGAAGTTAAATTTACCGCATAAGTGGCCAAAAGTTTCCCGAGAGCAAAGAGGGACTCATTCAAGAGTGGGCAATGGAGGGTGCATCCCTTCAAAATGGCTGGCACAAAGTGCTCTGGGGAGGAGGGCACTTTTTCTAGGTTGACAATTTTTTGCCGGATTTTTTTGGTCGCCAAAATTATAAAGGAGCATAAAGATTTGCTCTGACTTGAGGGGATCATTGATAATTTCCAAAAAAATAATTCACGGAGATTATTTTTGAAAAATGTCATCAAAAAGCCCGAAATTTTGCCATAATAATTATCTACTTAAATTAATGTTTAATTTTAAAGATGAATGGCATAAATTTCAAGGATGATATTTAATTTGCAGAAAAAAAACATTGAAAATGCAGAAAAAAAATTGAATATGCATAAAAGTTTATACCGGTTTATTGGTTTGTCCTAGACCCCCAAACCTTATACTCAGGTATATATTTTGACGCGGTTTGATCAAAAGTGAAGGTTTTAAACCACTTAAACCATTTTATGGGTTTTGGTTCAAAACCAATTAAACCATGACATATCTATATACCATTCGATGCGTCTTGGCGAGCTCTCTCCAATGGTAATGGTTTGTGAATTTTGATATGGAAAAAATGATGAATGTTATTTAATTTTGCTGGAAAAATATTGAATTTTCGGTAATGAGCAAAAATATGAAATGGCCTGAGGGAATCATCACCAACTATTTTCGATAAAAATATACCTAGGATATTCTTTTCTATAAATGCTATTTAAATAAGCTCTAAGATTCCGGCATTTGTAAAATAAGATTGATTCGACGTTTATTATAATAACAAATTCGATCTTCTGCATAAATATAAATATGTTAATTATACTAATTTATTTGCCAATAATTGTGATAAATTATTCATTAATATTCTTAGATAACATTTTAAGTATTTTGCCGGTGAAAATGATTGATTGATGGAAATTGGTTTAATGACCAAAAAAGTCGTCGGTCATCTTTTCATCTGCGCGGACTGCTGACTTTGAATCGATCAATGTTGAATGCTTGGATTTGGATGGATCCCACCATTTTCGCCATTCCCCCAATCCTCTTTTTGGATGATCCACAAAATTGAATCCTTCGCCGCCAGCCTCGAATATATCCCAACAAAAAAATTTCCTTCTCATTCCATCAAATTCATATCCCAAAAAATTCCCCCAAAAATGAGGGTTTGTGTGATTGGTGCCGGTGTCAGTGGATTGCCGGCAATTAAGGTTTGGAGGAATGAATTACAAAATAACAAATAAAATAATAAGATATAATATTAAATTTTTATTAAAAATATTATATTTCTATGAAATATATGATGGGATTTATTTGGATAGATTTATGCTTTGGGGTAG
This sequence comes from Pratylenchus scribneri, assembly GCA_030063045.1. Taxonomy (NCBI): domain Eukaryota; kingdom Metazoa; phylum Nematoda; class Chromadorea; order Rhabditida; family Pratylenchidae; genus Pratylenchus; species Pratylenchus scribneri. The sequence goes on from JAQSEB010000029.1 coordinate 545,831, forward strand.
TTAATTATAAAAATTAATTTAAAAATTAAGAGGGAAGATTTAAAATTGTGTAAAATAGTCAGTTGGCAGTAGCTTTAATTATTATAAAAAATAAAAATCCTGAAAAGTCTCCATTTAATACTTCAAAATTATCAAAAATAAAAACAACTCGATTTAAATTAAAAAGTAGCAAAATTGGATATGGAATTATTAAAAATTAATTAAAAATACTCTGAAGTTAAATTTCTTTTTGGAATTTGGAATTGAAGGATACTGTACTGCTTACCGTATCTCCATTTCCCTTTTCCTTTTCGATTATCCATTTCACTTCGAAAATCCATGAACTTTTAAGAAATAATTATAATATTTTTTTGTCTTTAAATAAATTTAATATTTATTTAAAAATAAATATATTTGATTAATTTAAAAAATCCAGCAATAATTTTAATTATTCTCAAATATTTAGGCTTGTTTGGAGGAAGGATTGGAAGTGAAATGCTTTGAAAAGACCAGCCAAATTGGTGGCCTATGGAATTATAGGCCGAATGAGCCGAACATTGGGGCCACAGTGATGGGTTCAACGGTGGTGAACACATCCAAGGAAATGATGGCATATTCGGATTTTGTGAGGCTCAAATGAATTATTAATATTTTAATAATATTGGCTTTTAGCCACCCCCACCGGAATGGCCCAATTTTATGCACCATTTGTGGGTGCAAAAATATTTGGAAATGTATGCCGCTCATTTTGACCTCCTAAAGCATATTTATTTCGGCAAGGAAGTCAAAAAGGTGAGATTGGGGAATTATTATACTTAAAAATGGGCATTTTTCGATTAATTCAGAGTTTTATTGGATACCCATATTGTCACATTTTTTAATAAATAATTTATCAACATAACTGAACCAATTTTTTATATTTTGTTATTAAATTGAAGAACAAAGAGTTTTGGCTATTTAATTATAGTAATTTTTCAATGAAATTGTTAGTGAAATTTTCAATGTTTTTTGTGAACACAACTTATCATTTATGAATTAAATTTTAATAATATTAATATAATTAAATAGTTTACAGTTTGTTATTTTATTAATTCGATAATAAAATCTCCAAAATTAACGGCGACTTTATCACTATTCCAAATTTTTCTGAAAACTATATAGCCTCATTTTATTTAAACTACTTTTTCTAAACCCATCCCAAAGTAATTTTTTTTGATTTTGTTGAAATTTACAAAGTGCAAATCGCCTGCCCATTCCTCTAATGAATGAATATTATTTTATTTTCCCAAGGTTGAAAGACTGAGCCCAATGAATTGGCAAGTGCTTCTTTCGGATGGAACGAAAGAGGATTTTGGTGCAATTTTAATTTGCACTGGCCATCATTGCGATCGGAATATTCCAAAATTGCCGGGTTCATTTTTGGAATTAAAATGAATTCCAAAAATTTAAAGGAATTGACAAATTCACCGGTCGAATAATGCATGCCCAAGAATATCGAGACCCACACGGATTTGAGGGGAAAAATGTGTTCCTATTGGGGATTGGCAATTCCGCATTGGACATTGCCGTTGAATTGGCCAAAATTGCAAAACGGGTTGGGCATTTTTTGCGAACTAAAATAAAATTTTCTTAGAATTTTATTCCCTTATTTTAAGCATATTCATATAGGTAGGAGTGTGTATATTCAAATTAAATAAAAATCTATAGAGATGGATTGAATTATAAATAATAGACAATCATTGATAAGAAAAAATCCAGAAAAATCGTAAAATATCTCAAAATTTTAATAAATATCTTTGAATATTATAATTGGATATTGTATTTTAAAAGATAAATTAAAAATCAACATGAAAGAATGGAATTAAAAAAAAAAGAATCAGGATTAAAAAAGGATGAAGAATTTGGATTTGAAGTAATAAGAAAAACCCAAAAATTTCATTCAAAGGCTTCAAAAGATTTTATTTCTTTAAAGGTGTGGGAAATTATACAAAAAAAAAATTAAAATCCAGATGGAATAATGTATAAAAAATTTTTGTCGAATAAAAAATAAAGTGAAATTCAGTTGTGGAAAACAATATAAAATTCGATCTTCCAAACTTAAAGGTGACAATTTCAACTCGAAGAGGTACTTGGATATTCAACCGGGTCATCCAATGGGGCCTGCCCTATGATGTGGTTTATCAAACACGTTTTTACAATTGGCTAATGGACATTTTGCCATGGAGCATTGCCAACGATTTTCATGAGTGGCGAATACAGCAAAGAATGTAAATTGAACACAAATTTACAAAATAATTCAATTTTATATTGCTTTGTCAAATATCAAGGGCCAATTTTATCAAGCTTATTAGAATAACTTGTCACCATTTAAAATTACTTATTAAATAATGAACTAAGTTTGATGATTTCTTAATCATAAAAAGTAGCTATGTATTATCATATTAAATTTAATTTTAATTGATTTAGAATTAATGAATTTGGTGCTAGAAAAACCATTTAAAATGATCATTAATATAAATTAGTGAAATTTTCAGTGGGTTTCTTGGTCACAAATTTATCAATTTTAAACCAATTAAAATAAAATTTAATATTATTTGATAGTCAATAGTCTGCTCTTTAATTTGGCAACAACATCAAAATTGTTCGGTCCTATTTGAGTTATTATTAAAACGCAGAAAAATTAGGGCATATTTTGTTCAATTCACCCATAGGGCAATATTTCTCTTATTTTTATTATACTGTAATAGAAATTAATTTAAATGCGAAATTTGCAGGGATCATGATTTATATGGACTTCGCCCATCGCATCGTTTCTTTCAACAGCATCCAGCCGTAAATGATTCACTCGCAAATTTGTTAGCCAGCGGCCAAATCACAATTGCCGTTTGTTCTTCCCCACATTGATACAGTAAATATTCCAGTTTTTAAGGATGATATTTCAAGCATTGAAGAAGACTCAATTTTGGTTGCAGATGGACGCAAATTCGAGACGGATATTCTGATTCTGTGTACGGGCTATTCTTTCGGATTTCCCTTCCTCCATCCGCCAGACCTTATCCCAGTTACAGTAATCTTTTGATATTTTGAGAATAAAAAATATTTTCCAGATTTTTAAAAATTAAAATATATCCTCCATCCTAAAATATAGAAGAAAGACTTTTTCATTTAATTCAAATTTTTCATATAAATTTTGATCGAAATTTATTTAATTTTTACTCTTTTCAATTTGAATCTTTAAATATACTCTCATTGGAATGCCAAATAGTACACTGCTCACCCAGTCAGCAGATCTTGTAGTTATTATAGCTCAACAATTAAGTAATCAATTCTGGGAGGGATATGCCATTTTAAAACTAAAATCTTCGAAAAAGTGGCTTAATAATTTTTTTAAAAATGCAAAATAATTATAGAATAAGCGGTTTTTCCTCAGAAAAAGTGGACTCATTATATTCAAAAAAATATAAATTTTAATAGAGCTATATATTCTTTCTTCTAAATTGGCTGATCCCTTATTGATCTATGGTCAAAAGAAAACTTAAACCATGATAAATTTAAATTCCAATTGAAAAAATAAAAAAAATTATCAATAATAAATATCCAAGGAAAATGAAGTGGATTTGTACAAATTCGTATTCCCTCCATCGCCAATGGCAAATGGCCTTGCCATCATTGGGCTGGTTCAACCAATTGGAAGTGTGGCCCCAATTTCGGAAATGCAAGCTCGGCTGGCGGCTGCCACATTTTCGGGTCGAATTCGATTGCCATCCGAAAAGGAAATGCGCAAAGAAATTGAGGATCGAAGACGCCAAATGAGGCGACAATATTTTGAGTCAAAAAAGCACACAATTCAAGTGAAATTCATTCCATATATGGATGAATTGGCCAAAATAGTTGGATGCATGCCGGATTTGAAAAAGGTAAGGAATTTGGGGAAGATTGAATAATTCGCAATTTTTAGTTAATTTGGACGGAGCCTGGCCTTGCTTTGCGTCTTATTCTTGGCCCAAATGCGCCTTATGTTTATCGATTAGAAGGTCCAAATCGATGGGAAGGTGCCCGGAAGGCAATTGCCGGACTCGGAGAAAGGGTGAAAATGCCGTTGAAACAAAGGCGCAATTTAAAATTATTTTGGAAATTTATAAGAATTTAATTCAAAATTTAAAGGAAAAGCAACAATGGAAAGCGTAAAAGAATGAGGAAAGGAATGTTGGATGGTGGCATTTTTTTCGCCTATTCCACCATCAAATGTTTGGCCCTATATTTGTTCATTATTTTTACATTTGCCTTGTGGGCATTTTTCCCTAATGGAATTGGACCATTCATTTGCTTCGTTTCGGCATTAGCAATCATTGCTGGATTGGCATTTTTATTCCAATTTGATATTCTTTGGATTTGAATTTGAATGTATTTAAATGAAAAAGATATGCAGAAAAATGTAATAAAAATAATTTAAAAGCTCAAATTTTTTCCAACATTTCCATGGCCTTCTAATTTACATTTTCTTCCTCATTTTTCCATAATTCTTGGATTCCTTCGCCCAAATACCTAAATGTGCAAATTCTTTTACTAAAAAAATGAGACCCTCAAAGCCAAGGGGTCAGCATCCAATTTTTGCTGATGAGAATGAAGGGACCGATGGCCTTTAATGGGAAAAAGTCAAGAAAAAAATGAGGAACTTAATGATGGTGTATAATTCTGATAAGGAGTGAAATTGGTGGAGTCACAGATTAGAATAAAGATAGGGCAGGTTGAAGGATGAATGTGGTGCTTTTTGGTCATTAGGGCAATTTGATTCACTCAAATAAAAAAAAAAGCTGAGAAAGTGGGCTAGCTACTACTGTGCCAAATTCTGCTGATTGGTAGATTGAAATAATTGAAAAATGCCTAATTTTGGCAAATCAACAACCTTTGAATTGACTTTATTTTTCTTTATTAAAATTGGAAATCCCAATTCCTTGATGATTGGCCAGCTTTGTCTTTGGGAAATATTCATCGATCTATTGCTCTTTTACCAAAATTATTCACCGCTTTGTCCACCTTCCATATTCCGACGACCCATCAAAAATTGAATTGTCCTTTGTCCCTTACTATCTGGGCCAATCCATCGCCATTCGCCATCCCTTTTCTCAAATCGAATATTCTTTTGGCCATAACTTAACAAGAAATCAGTCAATTCAAAATGGCGATATATCATTCGAAAGCTCTAAAAGCCCTCTAAAAAGTACCTTTCATATTTTTTAAAATTAAAACAATTTTTAGTAAAATAAAGAGCTTTTTCAGATTTATTATATTCAAAGGTGTGAAAATTTTTTTAAAGCTTGAATTTCATTAAATTTATATTAAAACTAGCTCAGGCGAACGCCCTATCGGGCGTTCTTCTGAGCTAGTCAAATTCTTCTTTCTCAAACTTATATCATTTTCTCTAAATTCTTACATCAACATTATCATTTCTCTCCAACCTCCCTTTTATCTATTACTTTATGTTATAAACTCTACGCTTTCCCTTTGGCAAAGTGTATTAAAACCATTAACCCTTCAATCACTCAATTGGCCATAAATCTCTACAGGCACCTTTCATAAAATCATATATGCTAGCTCAATTGATTGTTCTTGAAAAGAGCTTTAAAATGAGCTAAAAATCTATCCATGTTACCGGACTTCCAAACAAAATGCCTTGGCATAAACATTCTCCCTCCTTCAGCCCTCCTTTAGCCATATCTCATGAACAAATTTACTTACAGCAATGATTCATTTACCATTCGATTCCTTATGATAAGAGCTTTAAAATAAGCTAAAAATCTATCCATGTTACCAGCCTTCCAAACAAAATGCCTTGGCATAAACATTATCCCTCCTTCAGCCCTCCTTCCGCCATATCTCATGATCATAAACAAATTTACTTATAGCAATGATTCCCATTCGAGCATAAAGCACAACAAACACAAAATTATATATTGAAAAAAAATTTAAAAAAAGGTTGAAAAAATTAATTGCCGCCAATGGGAATCGAACTTCCGTGGCCCAGAACAAAAGCCATAGCTTTACCAACTGCGCTATCCAATTCTCAAACCAATGCAACATTTAACCCTGCTATAACTACTCACAGCAGAAAAATCGATATCTACAAATTAGCATATTTCTTGCCCTAAACCTAAACCAAATGCAAAACCATTATCACCATCATCTTCAGCACCCTCGAGTAGCTTATATTAGACATTTACATCACCAAAATCCAACTTCACCAAAATTGGCCATAGCGTTATGGCCAAGCTGCGCGAGACTTGGCCAAATCAAAAAACTAAATATCTAGCCGTGATCACAACCCCCGAAAACCCTCGAGTACAAAAAATCAGATCATTTCATCCACACATCTTCGAGAAAACCGAGGGACATAGATACATACATACATTTCTTCTAAAATTATATATTGGATTGTTGATTGAAGGCTTTTTTTGCTTTTTATGTTATATTACATCTCATTGAATTATTACCCAAAATAATTGCCCATTTCCCTTTTCCATTTATCCAATTTCCCCATTCACATTTTTCACTAAATTATGCGAATCAATCCCCAAATTTGCTGCTGCTCTGCTGGTCATAAATCGGGGGCCGTATTTTTTTAAATAATATTCAATTCATTCCCATTCCACCTTTGTCGTGCCATATTTCCCAATCGGGGTTCGTCTTTTTTTAAATAATATTCAATTCATTCTCATTCCACCCTCGTTGTGCCCCTAACGAAAAAATGAAGAGGAAGGCTGGCTTCGGTGTGAATTTGAAGTTTGAACAACAACCACTGATGAACCCTACCTCCGGCGATAGCTGGAAAATGAAACGAGGATTGACGGAATGAAAATGGGGAAAAAGGCACGATTCATCTCATCAAAATACCCCTTTAAAAAATATTCCATCCATCCATTTTTAGGGGATGCAGATGTCCAAAACACATTGCTTTTTTTTACACGCCAAAGGGTAAATATAAGCATTTTTGACCAAATTGTTCAGCGACCATTTCATAGACCAAAATTCTATCTTAAAATGGAACCATCAAACCAAATAGTATATTTTCATTTTAATTTATGGATGGCCCTTAATTTGCTGCAAAGTAAAATGGGATTTTGTTTATTTTTTGCCAAATCAGAGCAAATCACATTAACAAATTTAGTGAAGGCCAATCGTCAATTCCGAATTTCCCATTCAATTAATCCGCACAATTGCCAAATCGGCCAAATTCCCGGTGGCCTATCTTTCATAGCACATTTAATATTAAATTATTATCAATTTATATCGGCTCTCCCATTTATCGTTCCCTAGCCAAATCCCAATTTTGAACAAATATAAATTAAACTCATTTTTCATTCATTCTATTTTCGGGAATAATTTCCACTTATTTATTTGTCTATAAATAATTTTATCTTTGACCTTCTTTTCATTTCCTTATGAATAGGCCACAATTCTCTTTAATATAATTCATTCCCAGACCCAATTCCCGATTTCATATTTTCTTATCATTTGACCGGCGGCTAATCGCATTTCTGCTCATCTAAAATTGTGACCATGTGAAATTAAAAACTTTTCAGAGGATAAAATCAAAAAATAATTGTTTTAATGAAGTCCCAAGGGCAAGATAGGCTTACAAGGTAAACAATTTAAATAATTCAATTTTCTACTAAATTTAATAATTTTCAGGGAAATCGAGAATTGGATTTTACTGAGGATATTCTTGAACTCCAAGATGGCAGGTGCGTCACTAACTATGGTGAGTTTAATATTTTTTAAAATAAAATATTTTTTCTTTTTCAGTTTTGGACTGTTATGTCGAGTGGCTTTGCCGATACCAGGGTGTGGCCGCAATCCCGCTCCAAAGCAAGGCAGTTCAACATTTTCGGGAATATCAAAGACTTCAAACAAATTTTCAATTTGATTGGCTCCTATGCAACATGGAAATTATTTTGATACCGTGTCATTTGCACCAAATAAAACATTGGGCAATGTGCATTGCAAATATCCGCGAAAGAACAATCAAAATGTATGACTCAATGAACAAAAATCTTCTCGGGAAAAAAACGGCGTTTTATGGCGGACACATGGTTGGTCTTTTAATAATTAATTAATTAATTATTTTAGATTTTTTCAGGAATGTGCTCTATTCAATAGCGAGGATGCAAAGATGGCAGCAATTTGGCAAACGAAACCAGTGGCTTCTTTGGGAAGAGCGGGAAATCCCGCAACAGGCAAATGGGTATGTTTAAAAATTATTGGTATTTTTCTATTATTGGGGGGGGGGGGGGGGGGAGGGACAAGATCTATAATAGTGAAAACCTTTTTTCCTCCAAAAAAACTTTTTTACCGCCAATGGCCCCAAAAATGAAATTTTTGATTTTTTTTCTAAAAAATCATAAAATTGAATTTAATCCAACGCATTTCAAACGTTCAATGCTCAAAAAAATCTAAAATATTTTATTCACAATATGTTTTAGGGCCACTATTTAGGATTTGGACACGGATTGGGGCATCAGATTTCGGATCTAGGGACTATGGGCTAGGGTTAGGGTCGGAGAATGGGCCCTAGGGGCTAAGGGCTATGGTTAGGGTAGGTTAGGTTGGGAGTATTGGTCCTAAGTAAGAGTTAGGGGCTAAGGGTTGGAGCAAGGGTTCTAGGGGCTAAGAATAGAATAAGGATATCGTAATATAGGGTCAGGAGAATAAAGATTTTTCAAAGTTAAGATTATTTCTTATTTGACTGAGAGAGCTTCGTTCTATTTATATGATTTTTAGAAAAAAAAAAATTAAAAAATTTCATTTTTGGGGCCATTGGCTGTAAAAAAAGCTATTTTTGGATGAAAAAGAGGTATTGGCGATAAAAAAGTGATTTTTGGAGGAAAAAAATCTCGGCGGTAAAAAAGATTTTTTTGGCGGAAAAAAAGTTTTTTTTGGAGGAAAAAATAGCATGTTCTATAATATATATTTTTATTAAATTTTTCAGCACGGATTGCGGAATTTTTGCACTTGCCTTCGCGGACCTGGCAGCACAACGCTTGCCAACAACAATGGAGAGTTTCCAGCAGCGGCATATTGCATACTTCCGCAGAAAAATATGCAGCGCAATTTTGGGACCACTGGAATGAAAAAAAATGGATGAGAAATGTAAGAATAATTTCGAGGGAATGAGGGATTTCGATTTTTTGATTTTATTCATATTATTATTCAATATTTTTTAATCAATTATTCACCCCTTCATAATCACTCAATTCATTGCATTGTTCAATATTTTAATCAATATTAATTAACTAACTTATTCAATCATGGCCAAAATTCCATTGTCTTCTATGCTTCCATCATTATTTTCATCAAAACCACATTATTGGCCTTTTGGCTCCATTCAATTATTTTCAATATAAACACATCGAATTTGGACTTAATTCAAAGATTTTACGGCAATTAATAAATTTTATTCTTTTTGATTGATTGAGGAAATTTAAATTTTTAGTGTTCGAGGAAATCTTAATTTAAAGCCATCCGACATTTCCCTTCTTTTCCCATTTCCATCCATTAAATTGGCCTTTTACTCTTCGGCCAATTCCATTCCACATCCATAAAAGATCCAATCCTCTTCAATTTGGTTTTTTTGGGAAATTCCCCACCTCCACTAGTCCAAAAGCGACAATTTTTTGTTTTGCCCATTCGCCCAAATATTTTACTTTATTTCCTCCCAATTTTCTCGAGGTCATTTTCAATTTTTCCTTGTCAAAAAAAACATCAAAATAAATTGATGTAGTGAATTTCCAAAATAAAAAAAAATCAAAAGAAGTTTAGGAAAAAATTTTTTATCTCTTTTTTACAGCTGAATTGCGCAAATATTTGCAATTAATTTTGATTTTATTTCATCCAAAAAAAAACACTGTTTTATTTTATTTAAAATTGATTAAAATATGAGAAAATTGTAAAAAACATTAAAAAAGGAATTATTATTTTTATTTCTATTGCTGAATGGTTGAATTTAAAATATATATGAATTTAAAATTTAATTATTGCACAAAAGGTAATAATAAAATGATCATTTGTAAAATAAAAATATCAAAATAAAATATCCACTGGATTTCTCTGGCCATATTTATATTATTTGGCAAATTCTGGCCAATTTTATTATATTTAGGCAAATTCGGGCCAATTTTGTAGTAGTGCACAAAATTTGATTTGAACTCTATTGGATTTATTGAAGAGGATACTTCCGATTGACTGGACAATGCGTTTAGAGTTGTTCGCCACCAAGCAGCAATTCTGCGCGATTGATGGAAATAGTTGATCAAATCCACAATGCTTTTGAATTCGCAATAAAGGATTTTTTAAAGAAAAAAGATTTATTTTTATATTTTGGATTATTTTAAATTTGAGTAAATATTTTATTGCAAATGCCATCCTGGCTTTGAATTGGATAAAAATGCCCGAAATTGCATTGGTATGTGAATATTTAATTGGACAAATAAAATGGCATATTAAAACAAATTATCCGTAATTGATCTAAAATTCTTATAGTCACATTCTTTTTAACTGGTTTAAAATTAAATTTTCTTTAAAATATGTTGACAAATTTCCCAAATTTTTTTTGCATCAATCAAATCATGCATTTTCATTAAAATTAAATACCTCCAATTTTAGTCACAAAATTAAAAGTTAACTCTTCTCTCTTTTCGTTAAAATTTCATTGAATTTAAGCCCACAAAATGATTCAATGCTATCATTTTCATTCCTTTAGATGTGGATAAATGCGCAATCTCAAATGTTGGTTGCCAACATCGTTGTGTGAATACATTGGGCGATTTCCTCTGCCAATGGCCTTCTTCCCTTCAATTGACTCCGAATGGTGGAGATTGCATTGGTGAAATTAATTGTGGCCAAGGGAATGGTGGATGTGAACAAATTTGCGAACAAAAGACCAATGGACAATGGCTTTGCAGATACCGAAATGGCTTCAAATTGGGCCCAGACAAGAAAAGTTGCCAAGTGAGGAAAATGGATAATATTGAGTGAAAGTGAATAAATAAATGAGAAAACTAAATCCAAATGAAATTTTATTGTTTAAAGCTTAAAGAATATTTATTTTATTCTCAATCAATTTTGTGCCATCCATTTTCTATTTTGTTTTTGAATATTCCTTTGTTCAGTTACGCCATTCTCCTCGTCATTTGTCGGCATTTTCAGTGATAAATGTGATCAGCCATGCCCTATCTGGACTCGTGGATCAAATTGCCGTCTCGATTGTCGATGTTCCCCTGAAGGAACTGATCGATGTGATACACAGGTAAAAACCGTTCAATTATTTAATTAAATAAATTATTCAGACTGGCCAATGCCATTGCCTTCCTAGTTTTAATGGACTGCTGCGCCATCGCCGATGCCCAACTGAATATTTTGGCCAGAATTGTGCGCAAAATTGTGAATGCCCTGAGGGAATGGAATGTGACCCAAGCAATGGAGAATGTTTAGTACCGTATTCAATGGAAGCAGCTAAATTCAAATGTTCTCTTGGCTGGCACAACTTGCGAAGGTACAAAATAAATTTCTAACAAAATTATTCCTTGTTTAAGAGATTAGGCGAATGAACCAAAATTTGTTTAAACCGTTTAATACCCTTAATTGTTGACCAAAACATAACAAATTATATACCATTCAATGCGTCTTAACCAGCTCTATCCAATTTTGGGTATAATTGGTTTGGGAATGAAGGATAAACCCTCATTTAAACCATTATAATTAATTTGGTATTATTTTCGACAATTTTTATGGTTTTTCGGCAAATTAAATAATCTAAATTATTAGATGGAAATGAGATTAACTGAAAATCATATCATCTAAATCTGTGTTACCATCCCCATTAATTATTTAAATTATTCTTCAAAAATATTTGTCTTTAAAGTTTGTCGTTCGGATCGTTTTGGCCCAGATTGTGCCCAGCGGCATTGTGAATATCCATTCAGTTGCGCTTATCTTCGTCTCGATTTCCCACCGAATAAATTTGCTCCAGAATGTGCCATTGAATGCAATTTCGAAATCAATATTAAATGTGGTGGTAGAAGTTATTGCAATAGCCATGATAGTGATGATATTTATGATTATGACGCTGAATTTGATAGTGATGAAGAAGAATTGCCTGATGATGGTTAGGATTAATTCAATTCTAAATTTTCTTAAGTTTTTAGACAAATTAACTCCTACGCGAAGATTATACCACCAGGAATGCAATCGAATTTGCCCAAAGAATACATGATGGACCATTTCTGGCAAATGTTGCGTCAAAATGGAGCCCCACCAAAGGAAAGATGGGCATTCAGCGTAAGCAATTTAAAATAATTCAATTTTCTGTTAAATTTAATAATTTTCAGAATGCAAAATTGGATTTTGATGATGACATTCTTCAACTCTCGGATGGCAAGTGTATGTCGCAACATGGTTGGTTTTTATTTTATTTTAAGTTTAAAATAAAATTTTTCAGCATTTGATGCATATGTCCAATTATTAGCACAAAAATACCCAAATACAGCTTGCATAACGTTAGCAAGTGCCGCACTGGCTCACTACAATGAACACAAGCAAACTCAGAGAAATTTGCATTTCCCATACAAATTAGCCGAAATTGTTTTGATACCAGCCCATTTCAAAAGTCGACATCATTGGGCAATTGCGATTACAAACATTGAAAAACGACAACTCACCATGCACGACTCCATAAAGAAAGAGTTCGGCTTAGCAAAACTTCAATTTTTAGAAGACAGCTGGTTGGTTTTAGATAATTATTAATTAATTCATAAATCTAATTTATTCCAGGGATGTGCTCAACTCTATTGCAAGGAATCAAAATGTGAGGGATTTTGGGCAAAGAAACGAATGGTCATTACTCGAGCAACTTGATACACCTCAGCAGGTCAACAAGTATGTTTAAAACCATTTATAATTTTATTTAATTCAAAATTTTTTCAGAAAGGATTGCGGAATTTTTGCTTCGGCTGTAGCTTTTTACGCAGCAAACTGTCGACCAATCACTAAGAATTCTTTCAATGAGGACCATATTCCATTCTTCCGAAGGCAAATTTGTTATTCATTTCTTGGCCCACTCAGCAGCAGATGAGAGAAGAAGGAATTTGGAATTCGAGGGATGATTAAGACTATTTATTATTAATTTATTATTCCCAATTATTCCAAAATCAATTTATTGTTTGTTAAAAATAATTAATTCCAATGATAACTCATCATTTCCTTTTTATTTCTTATCATTTTTAAATGACTCATCATTTTTTACCATGATTTAACCTATTCACGTGATTATCACATGTTTATTTCGAAATAAATTTATCTCTTATGATGACTCATCATATTCACGTGATGAGTCATGTGTTAATTTCGCAATAATTTATTCTAAAAATAGAACAAAAACACGTGACTGTCTGGAAATATTTCATCATAATGTTAATTAATATAAAAATAATTTCTATAACCTTAATTGTGAATATGTATGTCTAACAATTAGCCGACTACGATCGAAAATTGTAAAAATTCAGTTTTTTCAAATCATTAAATTAATAAAATTGAATAAAAGCTTTAATTAATTTGGGCCTAGCCCTTCCAATTCCAATCTATAAATAAAGGTGACGAGCCTTAGGAAAAGACGAAGAGTCTTAGGAAATTATAGGCGACGAACCTATAATTAAACGTAAATAAATAAAGTGATAAATTTAATTTCCTAAATTAAATTTACCGGGCGACGAGCCCTCAATTTTCAATTAATTTTGTTAATATTATTGGAAGGTCAAAATTCTTCCAATAAATTTTCAACTTTCGCTAGCGATTTTCAACTTTTGCGGATTTTCAAATTCCGCGCCGACGTATAAATATTGAAAAATGTTGATTTTTTACCAATTTGCAAATTTTTCGCTATTGATTCATCCATTCAATCCTAATCCCCATTTCCTTATACACACATTTTCCTAATAAATTCACATCATTTGCTTAAAAAATTTTCCAAAATCATTGGACATTGGAATGGACAAATTGAAAAGCGGAAATCGAATCGCCCAGTCAATTTGACATTTCACTAATGATCGAGAACAAAAAATTTGTTGAATTGGGAATGGTGGGGAATGTTTTCAAAATGATGTGGATGATTCAAAGGGAAATCAACATCATTTTCTGCATCCAAATTAGTCACCCATTTGGACACAAAACTGCCCAGCCAAAACCCCTATATTCATTTTATTTCATTCAAAACAAAAAGTCAAATGAATTCATCAATAAACTAAAATAAGATAAATTAATCTAAATTGGCATTGCTTTGGGGAAGAAAACGTTTATGTTTCCTTTTTCCTAGTTCATATTAGATTAGAATTCAATTAAGGCAAAGAAATGTTTTGGACTAATAAACTTGCCCCTTTTAATTTCCAATCCTACATCCTCTTTTTCCCTATTTTAATATCCAATTCCCCTTCAGAATTTAACAAAACATTCCAATATGTCCGATTCCGAACGTGAACATGCAAAAAAATAAATAAATTATATTTTAATATTTAATCCAAATTCCTTACGGCTCATTCCCTCCGCCGATCGCTTCTTTGATTAATTTCTTCAATACCAAATTTTCACATTTTCCATTGCACTCATTTAATCTCCATCCAGCTTCAAATTTTAGCAAATCATCGGGCAAAATATATTTGCGAATATAAGGGGGGTCTAAATTTGAATAGTTTCTCCACTTTTATATTAAATTTTATAATATTTTACATTGATTTTGAATATGAAAATTAATTGCAATTTTCCTTCCTTTTTCCAAATGCTTTTTAATGAAAGAAAAAAATGAAGTAAGCTCGGCATCGGTTTCAGGCATTTGGCAATGAATTGAATTCAAAGCCTGGAATTTAATGAATTAATTGAAGTCAGTAATTCTTATTGGAAACTTACTGGAAATTGTCCAAGTAATTTTTTGATGAAATTGGAGCAACAAGAAGGAAAAACGTGTGAACGAATGTCCAAATGCTGAAATAAATTATAAAATAGTCATCGATTTATTATAAAACCTGAATTGATTTATTTGGTTGTTCAAATAATAAAGCAGGAAGAAATTTACGAACATCCACTGTGTTCCAAATTCGAGGATGCAAAGATATGAGGGAATCCGGGATTTGGAAAGGCTTTTGAGCGTACACATTGAGATGGACCAAATCGGGACGGGCTCGAGAGATATTTGAGATCATTTCCTTGAATTAATAATTTTAGTATTTATTTTTTATGTTAGAAGAATAATGTATAATTTTAAAGTGAGAATGTAGTATTTATATCCACTCTATAATATTGGTAAATTAAAGCCATTTTTGCCATAAGTCTATGAAAATTAAAATTTTATAATTTAAATGCCTAATTGGCATCTCTATTTATTCTTAAATTACATCCAAAAAATTAAAATTCTATCAAGTGATATTAAAAAACTATAGGAAAGCAATATAGAAATATTTTAATACCTTTGTACATAATGGACCAATATTGAGTGCTTTTAAATTTGGCAATTCATGGCAGATGACATTTTGCAATGCAGTTCTATTTTCGATTGAATTGACGTCCAAATTGAGATAAACCAAACTGAATAAAAAATGATTCAATTTCATTATTTTCAATATTTTACCTTTTAACATTTGCGATAGCCACAAGAATATTTTGCGTAGTTGAATAATGTCCTAATTGAAAAATTTTCAAATTCTTGCAATCTCTTCCCAGAGCCAAAAGTATTGGATCCATATTCACTCGTACATCTCCTTCCAAAGAAAAAGACTTCAAATTGCTGGGCAATTTTGTTGGCAATGTTCCGGCAGAATAATCAAAATAATCTACGTCGAGAGAGATTTGTAAATGTTCCAATTTGGAGTATTCATTTTCAATTAATCCGCGCATATTTGGATGATATGACTGAAAATAGATGAAATATTAATGAATTGATTTTGTCTGGATAAACCGTTCCATCAAGAATGAATGAATAAAGTCGTTGGC
Source organism: Pratylenchus scribneri (assembly GCA_030063045.1). Classification (NCBI taxonomy): domain Eukaryota; kingdom Metazoa; phylum Nematoda; class Chromadorea; order Rhabditida; family Pratylenchidae; genus Pratylenchus; species Pratylenchus scribneri. The sequence continues at coordinate 561,839 of JAQSEB010000029.1, forward strand.
CAAATAAATTGGCAATTGAATTCACAGCGGGTCCATCCATTATGCATTCGGATAATTTCAAATGTTTTAATCGTTTCATTCGCCTTGCCAGTTGGTTGACCAAATTCTCATCAATTCGCCGCATCTCTTGAAGCCATAATTCCTCCAACCATTCCCCACATCGATTCAATACAAGGCCGAGGGTTTCCATGTCTTTCTATTGGTTAAAATTGCTATTAATTTTTTAAAATTTATGCATCCGAATTTTGCGCACTTAATCAGTTAAAATTTTCACTTGAATATTTGCTTAAGTTTAGCAATAAATTTATGGCCATCAATTCTTTATTAAAAGCTTAAAAGATTTTTTTGATAAGATATATTGGCCAGAATGTAAAATTTGAATGTGCAAAATTCGGGTAGTATTTATTATTATATCAAACCAATGGCTTTCGGCAAGTTTTGGTTACGTTCCAATTCACTGAAACAGTTTGACGCCAATGCTTGCAAACTCGTTCCAGTCCAATTTTTTCAGAAAAATCATCAATATTAGAAAAAATCCGAACCTAAAAATACAAAAATGATATTTCATGAAAATTCTCACAAACCAATAATTCTGGAGGAAGCTCATTAATATTCATTTTGCTGTTGTTTTTTAAAATAAATTGAATGATTTGATGAAATAAATATTTTAATAAACCTATAAAATTAATTTTTTTTTTTAATTTATTCGATTGAATCGATATTCAAATAAAATATGATGATGGCCAAAAATTCATATAAAATGCCCATAAGTCTAGCAAATACAAATTAGTAAAGGACATAACATCAGTAATGCCAAATATTTTGTTAAAAAACAAAAATTCATGGATTGATTTGACTTGGTTTTCAAAAATTTTAATTTGGGTTTGACTTGAGTATCGGATATTTTTAGCGAATTAGACATTTTATATGCATTGGATTGAATGTTTTTTGGCAGACGGATGGATTAGCATATTTATTCCAATTTATAATAATATTCTTTGGATTTAATTGTAATTAAAATAAAAAGATATGCAGAAAAGTTTAATAAAAATATTTTAAGCTCAATTTTTTTCCAATTTTTTTGCTATTTCTTCCAGCATTTCTTTGGCTTTCTCATTATCATTTTCTTCCTCATTTTTCCATCCTTCAATCATTTTTCGTATTCCTTGGCCCAATAAAAGCGTAAATTCCTTTGCTTCATTTTGTTTTGCATTTTCCAACAATTCAATTTCGACAAATTTAAGCAATTTTCCAAGTGCCAATATTCGAACTTTTGCTGCCTTTAATGCCAAAATTTCTGTGTCAATTTTCTCCCAATGCTTACTTCTGCGTTATTTGTGCTTTGACTTTCTTGGCTGAGTTGTTGGCTAATGAATGGATTTGATCGAATTGATGGCGTTTTTTGCATTCCCTTCCTTTCTTTTTGTTCATCCAAAATCTAAATGGGAAAATGGCATCAAAAATTAGCCTTAAATCCAATTTACAACTTGGCATTTTCCCTGTACTCCACTAATTTTGGCCAATAAATTCAAAATTTGCTTCAAATGTTTTCTTTGCCCTTTCAGCTCATTTCCAACCCAAAATTTGATCAATGCATTTGCTGCGGTCAAATAAAGGGTCCAAATGTTGGCAGAAGAAGGAAGTCCTTCAAATTAGTTGAATTTGGATCATTTTGTGGTGTATTTAATCAGACCAGTCAATTTTTGCAAAAGGCTCTTTAGCCCAGGTCGCATTTCGAATTGTTCACAAATTGCCAATGTTGCACACAATGTGCCAACCAGTGGGGCCATTGCATCCTCTTCAAAATGACATTTTAATAACATTGATTAAATGAAAATTAATTTTTTCTTGATACTTGTTAATTATTTTTACTGTACCCTGATTTGGAAAAAATTATTTTTCATATTTATATTCTATTTCTAATATTTGATTGTAAAATGAAAAGTAGACCAATTTTAGGATAACTCAAGATTATTTTGGGGAGAAAATATCTGTGTACAGATAATTAACAAGTATCATTTTCTTAAGGCAAAAACCCATTTTTTCTTACTTTTAGTGAAAAACACATTTTCTTACTTAGTCATCAAAAATACATTTTCTTACTTATTAGTCAAAAACAGTTAGTTTCCTATTATTGGGCGGGGGGGGGGGGGGGATCATTATCGGGGGGAGGGGGTGAATTGTATTGGGAGAGACAAGAAGATCTATAATTTATATAGGATGATTAAAAGCATATATAGGTAGTATAGCTGGACAATAGATTGAGAAAGCAATGATTAGGATATTAGGAAGATGATGAAGAAGAAGATGATACATTTTTCTTACTTAATCAAAAATAAATTTTTTAGTTAATCGAAAACACATTATTCTTAGTTAATCGAAAACACATTTTTCTTAGTTAATCGAAAACACATTTTTCTTAGTTAATCGAAAACACATTTTTCTTAGTTAATCGAAAACACATTTTTCTTAGTTAATCAAAAACACATTTTTCTTAGTTAATCGAAAACACATTTTTCTTAGTTAATCGAAAACACATTTTTCTTAGTTAATCGAAAACACATTTTTCTTAGTTAATCGAAAACACATTTTTCTTAGATATTATCGAAAACACATTTTTCTTAGTTAATCGAAAGCACATTTTTTATTAGTTAATCGAAAACACATTTTTCTCAGTTAATCGAAAACACATTTTTTTAATCGAAAACATATCATTTTTTAGTTAATCAAAGAGATCTCATTGTTTAGAAACACACTTTTCTTATTAGTTACTTAAAATGTCATATTAGCTTTTAGCCATAGCTAAACAAGTTAAGGCCAATCTATTTAAGCTGTATGCCATTCGAAAGATCTGAGTTTCCTCTATAAATTATCCGTATTATTTTTTTTAAAAGATGAAATTATTTAGAAAAATATGCATTTCCTTGGATAACTTATTTTTTAAAAAATTGGGACTTAATTTTTGTTAAATTTCTACTTTGTAAGGAAACTCAGCCTTTTCAAATTGTATATCGCTTTGCTAAATTAAATTGGCCATTGGCACAATTGTCTTATTGAGCTATGAGCTAAAAAATTATTAATGAGTATTAATGAGTTTCATTCTATTAGTTAACCAGCTTTTGTTGCCACAATTGTTGCCAATTGTTCTGCTGCTAATTGAACCAACAATTGTTGACATAGAAGGCTATCCATCAATTCGTCCAATCCCATTGACAATTTTTTGGCTCCATTCCCAGAGGCGGATCCACCATTTCCCTCGAAAAGAAATAAATAGGCGAATTTTGCAGGAAAATGTGCTGCATTTTCATTGGACCCATCTGACGTATCCTCATCTTCCACTTTTCCTTTATTCCTTCCATTATCGCCTCGATGACTTGCAATTTGGCCATCCAATCGAAAAACCTATAATTGATTAGGGAAAGTAAAAATTTGATGGATTTTTATGCCTACTTGATTCGCCAATTGTTGAACATTTTCTGGAAAATTTTTTCCAATTTTTAATTTAATTCAATTTTTATTTCAAACCAATTCTTTCTTCCGCCTCCGAAGAGTCCAGCCCAAGTCGATAAGAAACCTTCATTTGGCCTAAATCACCGGAAAAATCGGTGGAATTGATGAAAAATTGAGCAATAAGCATTCGAATTGGGAAAAGCGAATAGCGGCTTAAAATATTTAAAAGGGAAAAATAAATTGGATTAATTTGAATGAAAGACCAGGCCATCCAAATGGCATTGGCACATTTGGGCAAAAGCAAATTGTCGAGTGCAGATTGGGTGGCATTGCCACAAAATCTACGGAGTAGAGAACATCCGGCCAATGAGAGAATCTAGAAAAATCAAAATTAATTTGGATCAAGCCATTTTGGGCCATATAATATTCAGTGTTTTTATGGCCTAATTTCATTAATTTTGAAATAATTTAAAATAAAATTAAATATAATTAAACAACCAATAATCTTCTCGTTAATTTAATTGCAAAACAATTAATCTTAATATAAATAATTTGGGTGTCCTGTTCCCCTAGCTCCATTAACTCACTCCTCCTTTGGCCACACATTTCACAGCCAAATCCAATAATTTATCCATCAACCAAATTTGCCATTCATCCGTTGGCCTCTTCACATTTCCCTCATCCTCTTCCCTTTCCCCCGTTGTTTTTGTTTCAATTAATTCGGCCACCGCTGAATGCGCACAAATAATTCCCAATAATTGTTTGAGGGAACGAGCCGCCGAATTGGTCAAAGGCGAATCAATTTGATGGCGAAATTGGGCAATAATTGTGGAACAGAGGCAAAATACACCAAAATTAGGGGCTTCAAAATTAAGGAAAATATTAATTAAATCAAGGGCTAAATATGATGAACCAATTTCGTTGGAAATTTTGGCCAACATTTCAGCCAAATTCACTGCCAATTTTGTGGACTTTGCCTTTTCACATTTCAATGTTACTTCCATTAAATTTGCCATAAATTTCAGGACAATTTGCGCAACAATTCGATCGGTTTTGACGCCCAAATGGGTCCAAGGCTGTTCCAAATTTTGGCCATCAATTTGTTGTCCTCCTCCATAAATATTTTCTTCGCCCCTTTCCAACCATTTCCTCATTGATGGCCATTCCTCTTCCTGTTTTGCCATTTCCTCCCCCTCAATTTCGGTTTTCAATTCGGCCAACAATTCCAAATAATCTTCCTTTTTGCCTTCTTTTCCATTCTTTTTTGTGCCCCATTTTTGCCAATATTCATTCCATTTCATTGTCAATTTCGCTTCTTCTTCTTCCACAAAATTCATTGGCAATGCCGAAATTGGAATGACGGAACCGAATAAAAATTCGAGTAAACTTCGTTCGGATTGTTCCAAAAGAGCAAAAATTGATTGTTCCTCTGAATGAGGGAAAAGAATTTGAAGAATTATTTTTTAAAATTATATTTACCTTTTCCATCCATTTCCATTAATTCAATTAAATGGATTAATGCATCCAAATAAGGGCCAAATGAAACAATCAACAAAGTTGGCTTTTGAATGCGCAAAAATTTTTGTAAAATTTCAATGGCCAAATTCACCAATGATTCATCAATTTTTGTACTAGAATCCTTCGAAGGCGACACACTTTTTTGTACAATCAACTATAAAAATAATCAAAAGTTTTAAAAATTACGATTTATTATAAATGGGGAAATTTTTCCATTAATTATTAAAATTTGATATATAATATATATATATTTATTAAATTTTACATATATATTATTAAATTTTGATATATATAATATATATTATTAAATTATCCACGTATTTATCCTACTTTTATGCAAGCAAAAAATGGATTCCATCCAGTGGCAATTATTTCGGCATTTTGTTCCAAAAATGCCATTTGAATTTGGCCAATTTGATGGCATGTTTCCAATGGACAATCAGCCGTTTCCATTATTTTTGGAAAAATTTCAAACATTTTTGCATTCCACCCTTGGATTCGACAAATTCGTTGTTGGTATTGTTTTGGTGGTGGACCACCCCATTCCCAGTGCAAAAGTGAATTCAATATATCTTGAAGGCCATCCACCACTCGACGATTTATTTCCGCCGGAATAGTGGGAGAAGAGGCAAACTTAAATTAATATATTTTTATTTGAAATTAAGTTTAAAATTTAAGCCATCTCTTTAGTAAAAATTTGGGTACTTTAGATATGAACTGGAATTATTGAAATTAATGAGGAAGAGGCAAACTTAAAAATTATTATTAATATTTGAAATCAAAACAAAATTCAAAACAACTTCTTTTAGGGTAATTTGGGCATGTTATACATGAATTTAAAAATATTTCATTCGTATTTGACCTTCTTATTAGTAAAGTAATAGTGAATAGCGATGCTAATAAATATAGGCATATTTGGCTTGGATAAAATTGAGATTAAATTATGTTTGATATTTCCTAATTTTTTAATTAAATAACCCTAAATACCTTGGCACTTATCCGGTTTTCTATGTTCAGATTTTTAGTCAATTTAGAAAAAGTGAAGATGATCTCTATTCTATGGATCTTTCGGCATAGGAATAGCAGCTTATTAGGAACATACAAGAATAGTTTATCATCTCATTTATCGTAACTCTAATCCTTCCTAAATAGCTTTAAAGGGTCCCTCATTTCTTAAACAATTGAACATAGATAACCGGTAATTAATGAAATATTAAATTTTCGACATATAATATTTAATAAATATCATTAAAAAATCTCCAAACCAACCTGAATAAAATATTCCTTCACTCTTGACCAAATGCTCAATTTGACAATCAACGGTGAATTTTCCTTGGCACAAAGTAATTTGCAAAGGAATTGAAGTAATTGTGCGGAACTTTCATTTGGTGCCATTCCATTCGAATAGTTCAAATTGTCTTCGCTGGCCAATGCTATTGCGGAAAGAAGGGCACAAAAAGAATCCATTGGAAGGCAATTAGGGCCATCCAAAAATATTCTAAAATCGAAAGAATTGTAAAATTTGGAGATTTTTGGCCCTTGCCTTTCAATGCTGGCCAAAAATTGGTCCATCAATCGGGCCAGCTCATTTGTGCTAAATTCCCCCACATTTGGCAATGTCGATCCAATCAACTGGCCAATCGGTGAATTTTGGCCACTTTTTGTTGGTGGGATGTGAAGTGAGGGTGGCTCATAAATGGCATCAATTGTGGCTTTGGCCAATTTAAAATGCCACCTTTCCAGTTCCCAGAGGAATTGAACACATCTTTATAAAAATTAAAGTATATTTTAAGGGTGATCCATATTGGTGGTAGAAGTTATTTAAAATTCATTTAAATTTTAAAAATATTACATGGATGATTATTAAATGAGAGAGACTTTGGCTATTATTTAGGAAAATTATTTTAAAAAATCCGAAAATTTTTTAATTTTAATACATTTATTTTCTCTACTGGGTATTCCATTTTAACAAATTTTTTACATTGATCAAAATCTTTTAACTCTCATTTGAAATATTAATTTTAAATTCTTTATCATTTGATTAATCTCATCTGTGGAGCATTTTGGGTATTAAATAAATTTAGTCGACTTTAATCTATGTCCAAAATTGCTCTGGATTTATGCAAATTTTGCAGCATCTGATTTTATTTCACAATTTATAATGAATCTAGACCACAATTCCTTGTCTAATTATTCCATTTAAAATCCAAGAGAAGGAGAAGTGTAACAAAATTTGGTAAAATTTAATGTCAATATTCATTTAATAAATTATTCATTTGCCAATCTTCCATAATTTTCCCTTCTCACCTGATAACATGTTTTGCCACTTTTGGCGCAATTTGCATTGCCCCAAGTGCATTTTCAACCAACATTTGCATTGCCAAAATGTCTGCGCGACCACAAAAACGTCGTGCCGCTTTTGGATCATCGCCACTTTTCTTTGCGGCTTCCCTCAATTCTTCTAGGGCACAAACATTTTCGCCAATATATTCGAATGCCCATTCCAATTCTGTACACATTCCTATGGGTTTAAGGAAAATTTATTTAAATTCCAGAAAAAGAGGAGGGTTTATCCGAAATTCATTAACTATATACCCAAAATTGGATAGAGCTGGTCAAATGCATCTAATTGTATATAATTTGTTATGGTTTGATCAAAAATTAAGGGGTATTTAACGGTTTAAAACCACTATATTAGAATTGGTTAAACCTAAGCCAAAACATAAAAGTTTTAGCGTCTAAGATACATTTTAATCAGTTACTATATAATATTTTCGGCAATTTAAATATTTTCCTAAATTAATTTTATCTTACCAATTTGTATGGCCAATTGAATGAATGAGCCAATTGCCTCCACCGTGGCCAATTTGCCTTCTTCTGATTGGCCACTCTTTCTACTGATCGGAAATTGGCTCAAAATTCGTTGAATTGAGCCCCAACAATTGTGCAAAAGTATTCGAAGCCATCGAGATAGCAACAATGCCTCCATTTTCCCCAATTGAATTGTTGGATCGATGGCAAAGAAATTTGCAATTTTATTCAAATTTGATGAAGGAATGTCTTCGATTTGGCCATCATAGATTGAACGAAGAATGGCATTCATTGTATTTCGGTATTCCTTGCTGATTCCCTCAAGCAAATTTTCCTGCAATAAAAAAATTCTCTTTCATCAAATTATGCTAATTTTCTGCCTTTTTTATAATCTTATTAATGACTTGAACCAATTTTACTGATTTTAGCATCATATTAAAAACAAACTATTATACTAATTGTCTAATTTTTATTCATATTAATTTTATTTAAATTGGTTTTGCATTATTGGGGTTACAAAAAATAACTTAAAATTTATATATAGTGAAGGTAATTAATACAACTTACTATATTAGATTTTTATATCTCAATTTCATAAATTTTAAATGAATTTAAACAAATTATTATAATTTGATAGCCAAAAATCTTATATCCCGTTGAAATGCCCTAATTCATTAATTTACCTCCTCTTTATTTTCTGCCAACTCTTTTTGGCCATTTCTCCATTCCATTTCTGTCGCCCTCCTTTCCACTCCCAAAATGGCCATTCCAACAATGGAATACATTTCAATTTGGCTTAATCCAACTCTTGGCTTTTCCTCTTCATTTTCTTCTTCCTCTTCTTCTCCACTATCCTCCGGTGTGGATGTTTCACTCTTCTTTCTCCTCCGATTTGCATTATTTCCTTTCAAAATGTCATTCATCATTGAATGCACGGAAATTGACCATTCCTGCATTTGCGCATCCAATTCCAGTGCCGTTTCACATTTTTGCCATTTTTGAATTTGTTCCACAAATCCATCCAAAAATATTTTCACTGCCTATAATTCATCAATTTTAATCCAAAATGATTTCCTTCTTTACCGGTTCAGGTTGTTGAGGGAATGCCAAAGATGAGTTCTTTTTATTTCCTTTTTCTTCATTCTTTTCGATATTTTCCTTATCAATTTCTTCTCCTTTTCCATTTTCCATTGTGGCCAATTTTGCATAAAATTCACTATTATTTGGCAAATTTTCATGGGAAATTATTTGGGAAATTGCAACAAACTGACAAAGAATATTTTAAAAATTTCATTACATCACTCACTAAAGCATTCAAACTTCGAATGGCATCAATTGCCAATTTCTGCTCATTCCCCGTTGAACATTCTTCCAGACATTCAATCAAAAGAAGCCAAAATGAATTTGTTCCCGTAGCTGAATTCAATTGCAATATTTCCGAAAAAGATGTCAAATTGTTTGAAATGTGTTTTGCTAATCGTATTGCTTCGGCCCTTTTGGGAATTGGTGGCCCCAGCAAAGCGGAACGCCACAATTCCTCGAGTAGAAAAAGAATTTCATTGTCAATTGTAGTGGTAGATGGAGGTAATTTATTAGTGCGGCAAAGTGCCATTGGCGTGAACAAACGCAATAATTGGTGAACAACTCTTTATGGAAATAAATGAGATAAAATTGAATATTAAATATCAAAAAATTCCTTCCCCCAATCTATATCCACCAGAAAAATAATTCCCTCTTTCCCAATTTGATTGACTTTAATTAAAAAATTTGTTTCGATAATTAAGAAAAATGTGTTTTTGATTAACTAAGAAAAATGTGTTTACGATTAACAAAGAAAAATGTGTTTTCGATTAACTAAGAAAAATGTGTTTTCGATTAACCAAGAAAAATGTGTTTTCGATTAACTAAGAAAAATGTGTTTTCGATTAACTAAGAAAAATGTGTTTTCGATTAATTAAGAAAAATGTGTTTTCGATTGATTAAGAAAAATGTGTTTTCGAATAACTAAGAAAAATGTTTTTTCGAATAACTAAGAAAAATGTGTTTTCGATTAATTAAGAAAAATGTGTTTTCGATAACTAAGAAAAATGTGTTTTCGAATAACTAAGAAAAATGTTTTTTCGAATAACTAAGAAAAATGTGTTTTCGATTAATTAAGAAAAATGTGTTTTCGATAACTAAGAAAAATGTGTTTTCGATTAACTAAGAAAAAAGTGTTTTTGATTAACTAAGAAAAATGTGTTTCGATTAACTAATAAAAATGTGTTTTCGATTAACTAAGAAAAATGTTTTTTCGATTAACAAAAAAAAATGTGTTTTCGATAACTAAGAAAAATGTGTTTTCAATTATAAAATGTGTTTTTGATAAACTAAGAGAATTGTGTTTTTGTTTAGTTTAAGAAAATAATTTTTTAGATTAAAAATAAAATTTATTTAATTATTACAAATTTTTAATTAATGATGATAAATAAATTCCATTAAAATAATCACTAACTGATAAAAGGAACGAGCACTCTCGACTCCATCTAATGCAATGCCAGCCGGCGAAATTGTTGAAAATTGTGGAGGGGCGGAATCGGCTGATTGCCGACTGGTTGCCCTTTTCAACAATGAGCCAATTCTCTTTGTTGTGCCCAATTCCATGCTTATTCCACTTGAACATTTTGCACTGCCATGAAGATGGCAGATTATGACTGGAAGAAGATCACTTCTGGAATGGCATTTTTTTTAAATTTTGGAATAATTTTTTAATCCACTTTAAGCCATTGAAAAGTGGCTGATGCCTTTCCAATTGGTTTGGCTCTAATGCACTCAAAACGCCAAAAAGGGCATCCAAAGGGAGAAGTAATGGTTGCGGTAACTGTGTTGCCTTCCTTCGGCTTATTCCTCTCTTTTCACCGATTCTTTCCGGGTCAACGGCCTCTTCAATACCCGTTCCCATTCTCGAAACCAATTCAGCCAACAATGCAGTCACATCCATCAATGCACCAATCTCAACGGAGTCCTCAGTTTCGGCTAAAGCTAGCCGATTTTGAACATAACAATTCAACATTTGTGTGACGGTAGCACGTGCAGCCGGTCGAACGCTGGTCGATTCCTCAGATGCTGTGTCGAATGTTTGCTTGCAAATCTGTGACGGAGGAATGGATTAAGTATATATGGCCATGGTAAATTTTATCTTATGAGAAAAAATTGTGAATTTGATTGAATTAAAAAAAGCTAAGGATAAAAAGTGGCAAAATAAGGCTAAAATCCAACAAATTTAGTTTTTTAACCAATAAAATTTAATTAATTCGATTAATTTGATTTAAAAAAAAATGCTCTACAAAATAGTTAAATCCATTAATTAAAATCCTGTTTATTTTATAATATTAGGTTAATGACTAATTACTCATTCCCAAAATCACCTCAATGGCATTCAAAGCCTCCTTCAATTTGAGGGGAATTTCAGTGGATGAAATCAATTGGACGAGAATGGCCAATGCTTGGCATTGAGTGGTGGCTGCCTCCCTCCAATTTGGTATGCCCATCAAAAGTGCCAACAATTGTTCAGCCCGAGTTTGCCCTTCAGGTGTGCCATTTTCACTGGCAAAATTTGGATCCCGCAAAATTAGCTATGAATTAAATTTTCAAAATTTTTGAAGAATTTTTTCAATTCCCTCACCTGAATCCCTTCAAAGGCAATGGCCGCAAATTTGGGTCGATTCGAGGCCAATGCCAATCCAAAACATTCAATGCATTTTTGACGCCTTTCAAATGGATGGCATTGGGCCAAGGGAGTTTGTAGAATTGCTAAAAATTAATAAAGCAATTAATTGAATAATTTTCCAAAATTTGACTTTTTGCCTTCTGAATTGCATCAAAAAGACCTTCGACCGATTTTAATTCGGGCTAAAAAATAAATGAATTAAAATGTTTTATTTTTGTAAATATTAATTGACAAACTTGATTTCCAAGTTTATTCAGCACCACTTCCATGTTTTAATTAATCAATTTTAAAGGAGAAAAATGTTAAAATGGATTTCGGCACATTCTTTTGTTTCGTTTTTGCATTATTTCGAGGCGCATTTGTGTGGTTGAAATGAAAATGCCGTTGGAGTTTTTTTGTGGTTGGATGGAGAAACTGAATTCCGCGGCAGACAAAGAAAAATCCGCAAACAGGGATGTTAGGGCTGGAAGACTGGTGGCTTTTCTTCTGGCCAGAGACGCGTGGCAAATTTCTATGGCCAAGCCTATGCACCTTTTTTGACTACATGCTTCTACTCTTTCTCTTCACGCAAATATATAAGCATATATTCTTCTATGGGCAATGGGTAATGGGCATTAAGCCCAATAGATAAAATAATATAAAAGATGAAATAGGGAACGAAATAATTGAATATGGCATTGACTATTGGAAATTATTTGGCTTCATTAATTGTTTGTATCTTAAGAAAATCATTTAGTAAAAATTTTCACATTACCATTAATGTCTATACAGTTTTTCTGACCAATAATTTTTCGTGGCTATATTCTATCTTTGAAAACGATAAAACATTTAAAGACTTGAATTTGTAAAAATGTTCAATTAAATTTTATTTAAATTCCATATATAAAAAATTAAACCTTTTTAACCAAGAGAATAAGAAAAATTTGAGTTCTTCTGGGAAACCGTAATTTTTTCCAGAACTTTTATAAAATGTTTAATTAAAGCCATTTTATGGAAATTCAATTTCACATTAAATTGATTTCACAAATTGGCCATAGCCTCGTTGAATTATTAGTAGAAAACGAAATTTACTCCGTTTCATTCCAATACAATTCCCCCATTCATTAATGAACTGAGTTAAAAATGATCCCTATTCCCAATTTAAATTTACATATTTTTTTATTACTTAATTTATTTTTAAGTAATTTATTTATGCAAGCCGGTCAATTGTTTAAATAAATTATGAATGGAAAAACGGGTTCTCAAAATTTGGAGGATACCATTCACCAACTTCAAGCCAGCGGTGTTCTCTTTTGTCTTGAGGTAAACAATGGCCATGCATTTGGTTTAATTTGAGCAAGATGGAAAAATTTGTAGAAATCATTTTTTGACATTTCCCTTTCCCATACTGAATAATTAATTCACCAATTTGTCCTCAATTTAGTATGTTGGTTCGGTTGTGGTCGAAAAATCTATCAATTCGTTGTCGGCCGAAAAGCAGGCGGAAGTGGCAAGGTCTGGGAATTGAAAATGGGAAAAGGTTTTTTGGCGAAAAAACAAATTTTTTGATAACTTTTTAATGCTTAATCTTAGAACTTATAAAACTTTCTTGAACCATTCGATAGAGCTCAAAGAGTTGCGTCGATTGATGCATAATTTGTCATGGTTTGGTCAAAATTGAAATATTTAAACCGTATTCATTTTTGGTTTATAACCTTTTGATTTTGATATAGGGGCAGACAATCTATAGGCCAATCGACGCAGCATGACTAGCCCTTTCAAAGGAGATATATGGTCAAAAATTAAATCTTAAATTGTGATAAGTTTTGAAAAAAAAAGAATCCGATTTCTCGTAGGAAATTTTATTATCAAATGGTAGAAAGTTTATACGGTCAAAAATTTAGCTTAAATTGTAATTAAACTTGGAAAAAACAAAAAAGAATCTGATTTTTCGGAAAAAAAAACCATATTTATTGAAAATTGTCTATTTTGTTGTAAAATTTCCCCTTTTTGTGCAGGGCTTGCATGAGCTCAGTTGTGGCAAAGGCTATGCCATCAATGAATTTGAGCATTCAAGACAATGAAATATCAAATACGGTTTTAAATATACAAAAAAAGTGAAACAAAAAAGTAAAAATTATTTCTACAGTACGTCCATGGCCCAGTTCAATCGCATCAAAAAGATGTGGAAATGAACATTTCGGCCACACAAATTGTCATCATCGATGGGAATCCAATGCGGCCATTGCATCGATTCAAAATTCAGGATGTTTCGTTGCTTTCGCCCGGTTTCGATGTAAAAATTTGTCACAAAAATTGAGAAAATTTGGTATTGGGCAATTCGCATTAAATTAATTTGGATTTAAATTTAATTTTATTCGAATTTCTTCGATGATTAATCATGAATAAGCTTGAATTTTGGCTTCTAATTGCAAAGTGTAAATATTGGAATTTCCTTGACAATATGGCCGAATATGGATAATTTTCCCTTATTAACCACCCTATAAAATTTTCTTTGACACTTTCTAGCATTTTCTTGGTAAATTTCGGCATTCTCTTATCAAGTTGGCTTGATATTACGAAAAGAATGTCAAATATTGATAAGCACCCAAAATTACATCTACAGAGTGATTTCATAAATTTTTGGTTGGGGAAGGTGGCTCATAACGGGAAAAGTATTCAAATATGAATTAAATAAGACCTTTTTAGTATTTTAGTTCTATTTTATTGGAAAATTTAACAAATGAATTAAAAAGATTTCTTCTATAAATTTCTGACTAATTAGGCTTATTAGAATTTCCCAATTAGCATATTCCCTAAAAAAGCTATTTTAAATCTAATCTAATCCGTCAACCAAAAATATTTCCCCAGGAATTGGCCTCATTCTTTTGCTTTTTTGCCAAAGTCCAAGTGCCCGAACCGAACCAATGGCAGAGGAAATGTTTTGTTTTCAATGCGCGAACGGAGATGGAGGATGTTCGCGATGTGATTTGTTTTGCATTTCGCCTAAATGAGCACAACAATATTCTGAGAAGGGACAGCGAAGCGAAGGAGGGAAGCGGAATTATTTGTAGCATAGCAGCGGAAATGGCTTCAGAAACGGTTTTGCTTCGGGGGGAATTCATATTAAAATAAATGAGAAACATTATTTGCCTAATAGACTAGTGAAAATGACTTAAAAGATTTACGATTCAGAAGTTTAACCAAGAACAATATACTCAATAGATAGATATCGTCAAGACGCATCATTTGTTTGGTTTTAGGTTTAACCAATTCTAACTTAGTTTTGAACCAATAAACCAAAATGGGTTTAAACCGTTTAATACCCTTTAATTGTTTACCAAACCATAACAAATTATATACCATTCAATGCATTTTGACCAGCTCTATCCAATTTTGGGTATATTTGGTTTTTGAATACTGAATTACTATAAATCTCCTTACTTACATTGAAATTATTTTAGTATTCCTTTTTTTCGCCAATTTCATAAGTCAATTAAATAAATTATCCAAAATGATTTACTTATTTATTAGCTATCATCCATGCATCCAAGCAGCAGCTTCAATTCGACTCCAACAATTCCCGAAATTAGAATAGCTTCTCGAAAAGAGGATGGGGCACCGGAAGTGCCACCTCGGCCGAGAAGATATACAAGTGGAAATGGCAGTGGAATGGAAAAGATAAAGAGAGGCGAACAAAATACACCAACAAATTTGAATAATAATTCACTTTTGCCGGGATTGAGACAAGGCCGAAGTGGGACACTGGGAACAACAACCACACAGATAGGTGGCCAAAATCAGCAGCAGGAGACAAGGTCGAGCAGTATTTCGCCAAGTAAAATTATTGGAATTAAAAGCTAATTTAAAATGGCAATTTACGCAGGGACAGTTGACATTTCCGTGCAGATTACGCCCGAAAGATACAAGGAATTGACCAGGGATTTGAATGCCCAAAGCTGGTATCATGGCACATTGCCTCGGCTCAAAGCCGACGCATTGATTCGAATGAATGGCCAATTTTTGGTGCGACTAAGTCCGAACATTCCGGACCAATTTGTTTTGGTTGGAATGTTCGATGACAATGTACGGCATGTTTGCCTGGTCAGCAAGGATGGAAAGGTTGTGCGGGGTGGGAAGATGAATTTGACGGAAATAAAAAGTGTCGATACTGATTTTATGGCCATAATTCAATAAGGAAATAATCAATCCAAAAAGGAATATATCATTAAAAGCTCAGAATTTTATTACAATAAGAAAATTTAGCATTTTTGAATTTTCATATTTATAAGTAAAATATTTTCAAATTTTAATCTTAAATATATATAGTTGTTTTTCAAGTTTTTAATACTCTTTTCAAAATTAAATTCGGAAAAATTTAAATTTCAAGGCTTAGTTTGCATTACTTTCAAGAATTAATTATTTCATAGATCTATGGCCATAAAAACAAAGTTTGTA
The DNA here is from genome assembly GCA_030063045.1 of Pratylenchus scribneri. NCBI lineage: Eukaryota > Metazoa > Nematoda > Chromadorea > Rhabditida > Pratylenchidae > Pratylenchus > Pratylenchus scribneri. The sequence goes on from JAQSEB010000029.1 coordinate 577,764, forward strand.
GCAGCCAAATATGTCGGTTAATAACTCATCAAAGATAGAACAAGTTTTGATAATTTTTTTATTAAATTAAAAAGCAGACTAATCTAATTATATCACTAATTTATTAAATTGCGCCCAAAAACTACTTTAAAAAATTTTTTGGAGAACAATTCATCAATTCTGAACCAATTTGAATAAATCTGCTCTAAATTTAATACAAATTATAATTAACATCAAAATTGGGTTCCGTTCTTGATGAGTTTTATAATATAAAACGTTGATAAATTGGGATTTATCATTTATCCAACAAAGTAGCCACTCAATCGCACATTTAACTCAAATAGAAATGTACAAAAATGAACATTTTATTAGATTCAAACATCAATTGGCGAATTCAAAAGCATTGTGGATTTGATCAACTATTTCCATCAATCGCGTAGTCCTTTGCTGCTTCGTGGCGAACAACTCCAATTGCATTGTCCGGTCAATCGGGAACATCCACTTTCATAAAATCCAAAAGAGTTCAAATCAAATTTATTTGTGCAGCACTACAAATTGGCCCGAATTTTGCCAAATATGTAATATGGCCATATCAATCCAGTGGATATTTTATTTAGATATTTTTCATTATTTTGCAAATTATCATTCCATTTTCCCCTGTGCATTATTATTTTTAATAATTAATAAAAATAAATTCATTTTTATTTAAATTTTATGCTCTTTTTATTCAAAGTTGTATCAATTAATTTTGGGAATGGATTTTCCTAGGACAAATTTGGTGATGCCAAAATAATTTTTTCCTTTTATAAAAGACTTTTTTAATTTGATTTTTGAGTATTTTCACTTTAATCAATTTTGGCCTATTTTAATAAAAAAAAATATAAAGTTTTTTTTTGGATGAACTAAATATTAAAATTAATTGCAAATATTTGCGCAATTCAATGGAAAGATCAAAGATTTTCATCGGTTTTTTGCATCATTCTTATTTTATTACTGAAATTTCTTCCTTCTGATTTTTTATATTTTTTATTTTTCTGCAAATTCAATCCATCAATTTGATTTTGTTGTTTTGTTTTGCCATAGAAAAAATTGAGAACGAAAATGACCTTGGAAATTGGGAGGAAAAAAAAGGAAAAGTTTGGTCGAATGAGCAAAACAAAAATGAATGGGGGAATTCCCCGGTGGACTAAAATTCATTTCTGTGTATAAAAAAATAAAATTGAGAGGCAAAATGGACCCGGCTGTAATGTTTTGCCGGCAATTCGTCCTTGAGTTTGAGTTTTAGGCAATCAGGTGAAATTCAGCCCGTTTGATGGCCAAAAATTCGCCCACGGAATCTTGCCCGATCATTTGACCGGGACACAAACAAAATGGCCTTCAAAATCTGTGCGCATCGGATGAGGCCTTTGGACCCTTTAAAAGTGGGCCCAAAATCCTCCCAATTAGAACACAATTCGCCGCAAAAATCATTCAAAACTAATTCATTGCTTGAAAAAAAAAATGAAATTCGCCATTTTCGCTGTTGTCATTTTGGCATTGGCTGCGCCCATTTTTGGTGATCGCCAACAAGAACGCACTCAACAACAAGGAGTGCAACAAGGCCGAAACACTGGTGCCGGCGGTAATCAACAAGAACGCTCCAACCGTGCCGTTGGCCAACAACAACAAAAGAGTGGAACATCTGGTAAAAATGGGGGGAATTCCCTTTTAAATTAGACATTTGGTTAGCTCATAGCTCAACGAGGCTAAAGCCAATCTAGGAAGAATATATAACATATGAAAGATCTAAGTTCCGTTTATAAAATGCTTAGTTAAATTTTATTTTAAATTTGAAATTGAAAGTAAATTAGGAGTCTAAAATCTTGACTGGCACAATTTTAGTGCTTGGGAAACATTCAGTTTTTTTTCAAATATTTTTTCAAATTGGAAAATTAAAATAAGATCATTTTAAAGAGGAAATTCTAGCCTTTCGAATGATATATCGCTTTCCTAAATTTGTTATCGCCTCGCTGTTATAGGCAAAAAAACGTTCATCAAATTTTCCCATTCATTCAGCCAATTCCTATTAACCACTTTTCCCTATTAAAATATAGGACAGGAACCGTGCAACATGCAACAATGCCAACAATGCGCCCAACAGCAACAACAATGCAAAAGTGTGGCCCCGTGCCAAAGTTGCGTGAGCCAAGGCCAGGACTGTGTCCAATGCGCCGAGGGTTGCCGCGATTGCAACGCCGTCTGCATGGGATGCCCCCAGAGTTGTTCATCGCAAGGAAAGTGCGCCCAATGTGCCCAAAAATGCTCTGGCCAACAATATTGCCAACAATGCGCAAAAAGTAGAGAGGAAAATGGGGTTTAAAATTTGTAATCTTTTTATTTCAGCCGGAGGAACAAACTGTGCCCAATGCGCTTCCAGCGACGAATGCAAACAATGCAGCGATGAATGCGCCGATTGTGTTCAAGTAAGGACAACAATAAATTAGGCCATATTTAAATTGAACACCCGTAGGCCTACTCCGGTGTGATGTGCACCAATCAAACTGAGCAATGCACGGAATGTATGCAACAAAAGTGCCAATCAAATCCAATGTGCCAATATTGCTACCAATTTGGCTTCAATTGCAAACAATGTAAAATCTGATTCATTTAATTTGATATTTTCCTTCTTTTTGAGGTGCCCCTCAATGTCAACAATGTCAACAACAGTGTCAACCATGTTTCTGAAGAGAAAAAGCAGAAAATGGAATGGATATAGAAGGATGAATGAGACAAAATCAGAAATTCAATTCTGAATAACAAAAATACACCACATATTTTAATAAGCTGCCAAAATAACAATGAGCTCTTTTAATGCCTTTTTAAATAAATTTTCTGATAAATTAATAAATTGAAAATTTGAATATTTAAAGATTCAGAATTTTGATTTTTTTATCTTAAAATGTTAAAAATGAATGATGTTTATTCAATTGGAAGGATTGAATATACACACTTTTTCCTCTCGAAATAATAAAAATCGAGGAAAAAGTAAAGTCTCCAAATTGAACAATGATAATTTCAGTTCCCCTCTCTGCCGTGATTCAATTTTTTCCAAAGGACTTTCCTTTCTTATCTCAAAAGATAAAACTATAATTCTCTGATGAGATCTGACTTATCCTTAATCCTAACCTTGTTAATCATTTAAAGGGAGGAACCTTCATTCATTTCACATTTTCGCTCAAATAAACGTAAGTAATATTCCTTATTCCATTTATCGTTCATTCAGTACCTTGACAAGAATTTTTCAAGTTTCTTAATTTTTAATATTTTTTACTAATCAAGGCTAATTTCTAGGCCATTGTTAATATCTGATAATATTTATATAATTTATTTACAAAAAGTTAATTTAATAAATTGAAATGAATATCATTATCTGAAATTTCAAAAATTTTTTTGTTAATATTTTTAATATAATTTTGAAATCAATTTAAGGTTCATAAGAAAGCCCAGAATTTTTTACATATCCTCTATTTAAGTAAAAAAATTTTAAAAAATAATATAATTTATTTATAAATTTTTAAATAATATTTATCTACTATAGGTAAGATTCCCCCGATTTCGAGGGAAAGAGGGCGGGATTCCCTTAATTTCTTTTACTACTATTTTTCCCTTGAAAATGAGGGAATATTTTCCCTAAAATTTTCCCCCAGAAATCTTCCCCCGTCTTTTACTACGGGCTCTGGTTCCAATCGTTGTAAAGCTGTTCTATCTTATTAAGCATAAAATCAGCTTAAAATTATATCAAATGCATTGTTCAATGTTGAACATTCATAGAATTATGGCCAAAGAACAGATAAAAACAAAATTTTAATTAAACCATGGATTTTTTTTGCTATAATTCTGCGAATATTCAACATTCGCCTATGTTTTGCAATCATTTTGTACCAAATTTTATGTCTAATAAAATGCCATAACAATGCCACAGCAGCTTTCCCGCCATCGGCACAAGACCATCTCATCCGCAATTTTCGCCTCCGCAAATGTCGTAACTCGTAACATTGTTTCCTCTGTGGTGATATAAAATTTTTTTAAGATTATTCATGAATTCTATTGCCGAAATAATTAATCCCCTTTGCTTTCTTTCCATGGAAATTCGAGTTGAAATTTTTCGTTTTTTTGACCGTTCAAAATTGAGTGAATTGGAAGAAACCAGCCAAGCTATGTATCAAGTTATTGGATTGCATTTTGGCAGTGGAAAACCTCCATTTGTAATGTTGCATTGTTTGTTCTTGCGAGAATATTCAAATCAGGTTTTTTAGTCTGCAATTATAAATAACCCAAAAAAGTGCTCAAAATTACAAAATTTTCCCTAATATAGTAGTTACATTTTTGTTCATTTTATTGTATTTAAGAGTTGCCTGATCACCGGAAAAAGGAGAAGGGTGCCAGGAATTGTTGAGGATAAATATGGATTTTTGGATATTTCGACTGATCAAATGATAGCATTGTTAGCGAATGCACCTGCCTATTTACGTGCAAAAACAACACATCTTGTTTTGAGCGAGACAAACTCAAATAGGTGAACGCTGTTATACCTTTTTTTTATTGAACAGAGTTTATTAAATATTTATATTATTTATAGAAGTCATATTTTGAATTTATAATATTTAATAAGCTGATGGCTTTACCTAACTTTATAAAAGTTAATATTTTTACGTATTGCAGGTCACAACTTGCTCGAATCAGCCATATTTGGGATCAGCAATGGTTGGAAATTAATTTTAATTTCTGGTTCCCTTCAAATAGAAAGGTTATTTCGCTTTTTATATAATTTTGTCCTCCTATTAAACATCATTTTTATTATGAATAGTGAGATCAAGGGAATTTCGCTAATAAATTTCATTTTCTTTATGAGATATAATATGTGAGAAAACATAAAAATAGTTCATGAATTTCAATTCCAATCTCAATTTAAAAAATACCATCGAGATAAATTTTTAATGGTCATTTGTGGGTTGAAAATCGAAAATAAAAAAATTTCTAAAATCTAATAGAAATTTATCAATCTAAATTACTTTTAGGATATGGACGAATTGTTGCAAATTTGCCGAGCAAACAATGTCTTGGATCTCCAATTCTCAATTGCCACTTTGCCCAACATTCAACAGACAATAATTCCTGAACTAAATTGTGACCATTTATTAATGCTCGAGAATAAACCAGGTAAAAATAAAACGGCAACTATTTACCAAATAATAAGTTTAGGTTATAGGTAGGGATGGGATTTTAAGGTATTAAAAATCGTGAAAAAAAGGTACCTAAAAAAGGTATTAAAAAAGGCTAAAAAATTGAAAAAAGGTACAAAAAAGGTAAAAAAATTTACTTTTAAACCAACAAATAATGAAAATAAAATTTAAAAGTTGATGAAATTCATCAAAATTCAAATCAAGGCAATCAAATGATCATTTTTTTCGTTGTTTTGCAAATTATAGGTAAATTTCGAGATTTTCTGGAGTAAAAAATTCACAATTTTATTTGGTAAGAATTCAGCCTCAATGTGCTATCCCTTCAAAAAAATTATAATTTGCTGAAGTTTTTAATTTTTTTTTTTGAAAAAAAATTTAAAAAATAATAAAAATTTTTAAAATTCTAGATTTTTGTCTAAAAAATTTTTCATTTTTTAGACTTTTTCGCTGAAATTTCTGTAAAAATGGTCAATAAAGATCAAAAAAGGTACAAAAAGGTAAAAAAAGTAGAAAAAAGTAAAAAAAGGTATAAAAAGGCAAAAAGTAAAAAAATAGGTATATAAAAACCCTCATTTTCGGTTTCAAACCATGCTAAAAACATGTTTTACTTAAAAAAGGTATATGCCTTAAAATCCCATCCCTAGTTAGAGCTTAGAGGCCGCTTAATTTAAAATACAAATTTAAAAAAAAAATATTTTTTTTTTGTTAAAATTCTATTTATTAAAGCACAATATCCAGTGGGACAAATATTAAATTGGCTACATAAAGATCCTCGATCTCATCGAAATCATCCATCAAAAGCAATTGAATGGCCAAAAATGCTTACTATTGCACTAATTGATGAATCATCGCCTTCCACAATTGCCTATATTAATGGATTGTTTGCTGCGCTAAAAGAGGTAAAAATGGAGAGAAATTAGACGAATAATATGGAAATGGATAATTTTAATTGTTTAATGAATTAAAACTTAATATTAACTTTTCAAGAAATTTTTATCGGCTGCCATCCCATTGAACCGTACATTCTTATTGCGCATTTCTGTTGATCCGGGTGCAAAGCAACTTTGGGAAAACACACCTTCCCCATTTTGCATCCAAAATGAAACCACGAAAGAATTTTTAGAATTTGTGAAAGGTGAAATATATGTTGAACAAATTTGGAAACTTCGACGATTTATTGATTTAAAAAATTCTTTATAAATGTTTGGATATTTTCATTGAATGGTCAACAAATTTCAATGAATATTAATTGCATTTGAAAATCTATGTATTGGGCATAAGGTTGTCCAAATTCGATGTAAAAATCGATAAAATGTTTGTTTTGTTTTCGTTTTTTTTTCAGTTTAAAATCAAAAATTCTCAATTTCAATTTTAAATCTCATCAATTTTCTGAAACCGAAACGCCATGGACAACCCTAATTGGGCAATAATAACTGTATAGAATATTTCTTAGCATCAATATATTTATTGTATGCATCGATTAAAGTTTGCACTCCAAACTTTATGGCTTTTGCTTCCACTTATTATTGGGGTACCCAAATTTTTGTTTTATTCTTCTCATTTATAGCCAGCCATAGGCAAAGTCAATTTATTTTTTCCTTGATTTAAAAGAAGGGAAAGAAGAGCCGTCCCTCGATTTTCACAACGTACCGTATTCCCTCTTCTTGTCATTTAATGGCAAAAATGCTGGCAGGAAAAATTTATGATCCCTCCATTTCATAATAAGTGAAGTGACCAAATGTATTTATAAACATAGATGTTAATAATCGTAATTCATCAATTCACTTCCAAATGAGTACAAATTCTCCATCTGATTTCATATTAGGCTTGCCGCTTGCAATTGAAGAAAAATCATTAAAATGAATATTGTCTTCATTGCCTCAGTATGTCATATACATATAATATCGAAAATGCATAAAAATTTCATTTCAAATTAAAAATTCCTTAAAATTCAATTTTTCGGTGATTATTCACTAAATTGGTACAATTTAATCCAAGGGAAAATCTGTCTCGTAAATTGTGTTGGCCAAATCATAGTCGTTGGTCGAATAAATTTTTACCATTTAAAAAGTGAAAAATGAAAAAGTAAAGTCATTTTATCAAAAAATCCAATAAATTTAACCAAAATTTATTTTTAAGATATTTCCAGAATTCTAAATATTTTGATAATTCATTTTTTCATTCATTTTTAGCGTATATTCTGAGAATGGAAATGAGTTATATTTTTAGAATCATTCTCAAAATGTAGTATTTTAATGATATTCACAGAATAGTGGGATTTCCATTTTGGTTATATCACTGAAAATCCCCACCCATGTCGAAATGATTCTCAGAATTTCAACCAAAAAATACGACCCTAGGTTGGGCACAGTTGGGCCCTCCAGCTGAAATTAAAAAATATAAAAATTTAGATTAAATATCTTTGGAGTTTTTGTGCATTGTTGACAATATACAGTTTATTCTTTATTATGTCTCTGCTCCCTTATATTTTTTCCAAATTTTTACTAATAATTTTCCTGTACTATGGACTTCGAAAATTACATATTATTACAAGTAAATTCATCATTTCATTTTCCCAAATTATTTATAATTTAATTTTTGATGAAATCATAATGGAAATGTGATGGGATTGGCTGGCTGGCTGAATCACTTTACATTTTACTGTATAAAAAAATTTTTTTTGGATAACTTTATATTTTTCATTTCTATCTATAATTCTAATAAAATCGTAAAAAAATGAATGGTAAATTTATATCTAATTGAGAAAGCGATAAAAGCCTGATTTCATCAACAAAATGGAATTATTAAATTTGTCTTTAAAAAGTTGAATTCTTAACTGAAGAAAAAAAATGCTTCGAAATTAGAATATTATTCTCTAAAAAAACATTTTTATTATTTATAACTTTTTAAATATTTTGTAGAGAAAATTCAATACTTTCGAATGGTATTTTGTCCGTATTGCGACACTTGCGGATGAAACGGTCTAGAGCCGGAGCTGGTAAAGCTGGAGTGTCATTGTTTAATAGGATATTATTAGGCATAAAATTAGCTACAAAATGACATCAAAAGTTTTGGTCAATGTTGAATATTCATAGAATAGTTATGGCCAAAAAACCGTTGATTTAATTAAAATTGCGATTTTGATGGTTTTTTGGCCATAACTCGGTGAATACTCAAAATTTCCCAAACCTTTTAATGTCATTTTGTAGCTAATTTTATGCCTATTAATATCCTATAAACAATGCCACTCCAGCTTTATCATTTCGGCTCCAGAGACCGTTTTTCCACAAGTGTCGGGTCCGCAATTGTCGGCCAACCGCCCTCGTCTAATGATGGCTTAATTTTTTTCCTTTTTATAATAATATATTGTATTAATTTTTACTTATACAAATTTTGCACTTTTCTAAACTCTTTTATCATTTTCCATTTTCCTATTTTCAATTATTTTATTAGTCGACCAAAAATCAATGCGAGAAAAGGTTTAGGAATGAATATGGATGAAGGGAGGTATTTATATTTATGTAGTTTGCTCAGTTATTTTACTTTTTTGACATAAACAAGGTGAATTGAAAGGGAAATAAAAACAACAATAAACATAAATATTATTATTTTATTTTGAATATATTCTAAATTAATTCAAATTAAGGCAAAAAACATTATCCACTCAAAAGAAACATCAAAACGACATCAACCAGAAAAGGAAAATTGGCAAATTTGGCATTCAACAACGGAAACAAAGACCGAAATTTGAGAAAGAATTGGTCAAATTTCGGGAGGGGATAATTAATTATGTAATTTTTCTTACATTTGCAGACAAAACCCACAAATCCAAATCGAATGCCATTAATTTTGCCAAGCATAAAGCAAAATATTACATCCAACAAAATTGGCAACGAAGATCAATGCCAAAAAAGAGTGAAAAAGATTGTCCGATTTGGGGATGAAATGGACGAAATAATTGGCCAAAATGAGGAGGAGAAAGTAAATATCATAGGAGAGGCAATGGAGAATAGTGCGGATGGAAGTCCTTCGGTAAACATTTGGCAATTTTTCTTTCTTTTGAGGGCATTAATATATTCTAGGCTATCTTGGTAAATATGGTCAAATGCCCTTTACCTATTCATGGTAAATGTTGGCATTGGGCTTAACAAAATTGGCATAAATTGGACAAAATTGGACCCTTTTTATTCCGAATTATTCTTATTTAAGATTTTATTACAAAAATAGAATTTTAGGCAAAGGTAAATTCCACACTGGTTTCTCTTATCAAAAATCATCACATGGGCTAGTTTTTGTTCCACCACTTTTTTTCAGGAGCATCGTCCTTCACTCCCCGTCCTTCCCCCACTTCATTAATTTTGTTGATCATTTTCCCCCGCAGAGTTGTTTGATTCCATCTTCAAATATTTATTCACTTCCCCCCAAGAATAGATTGCCCAACCCAACTTTACCTGGGCAATCAATTTTCATTACGACTTAAACACAAAGCAAACCCTCCCATTTTAGCAGCAAAATGGATAGTTTTCCAGTTTCCACCCATTTTTAGAGTTTTTTGATAAAAAAAAGAGGGAATCGGATTCTCCCAATTTATACCTTTTCTTCTCCCTCATCAATTTCCCTTTTTTGGCCACTTTTTCAATTTTTTAAGGGCCGCAACAAATATTGAGGAAAGGCGCAACAAAAATTGGGGAAACTATTTTTGATAGCGATTGTCGATAAAATTTGTTTCGATCCGCTTTGGGCGATGTGTCACAAAGGAAAAATATAGAACCATTCCAATTTTGGACTTCCATTCCACTTTTTGCCTCCAAAAAGAAGGGATGGAAAAAAAATGCAAATTTTGGTCTTTACTGTTGTCAAAAATTTCATTTCAGCCATTAAAATACTTTTTTAAATGGCACAACCCAACCAATCCGCATGGATCAATTTCCTTTGGGATCGCCTCCAGCGGATCGTTGCATTTCCATTTCGCCCTTTCGCAAAATTTCTTGGCCTTCGGTTCGATCAAATTCCATTGTCCAATGGCACAATAAATGGACCATTGAAAGGAGGGGCCAAAGGGAAAGAAAGAGGAGGGGAAAGGGACTGCCAAAAAAAGGTCAACATTTGGTTGTGGTTTTTCCTACTTATTCAAATCAAGACAAACTATTCACCCTGTTAGAGAGGCTTTTTTTTGATACCAGCCACTTTTAGCTATACAGCTTTTCATTTTGGTCCATAGCTCACCGAGGCAATTGCCAATAAAGAAAAGCGATATAACATTTGAAAGGGCAGAGTTTCTTTTAAAAAGTAGTTTAGTTTGCGCGTCCCATCAACATTTACACGTCCGATGAAAATTTACGCGTCCCATGAATATTTATGCGTCCCAAAATATTTTTATGCGTCCAATAAAGTGCAAATTCAATTTTCCCAGACACTTAAAATATTTTTTTAGAATAAATTTATTGTTAATTTTTTAACAATTGGACGCATAAAAGTTCGAATCCAACTTAGAAGATCTAGAAACCCAAAAGACTAATACTAATTTTTACTTTATCAGAACTCTCCGCTTCGTCGCTTCGCGACATTTACTCCGTTCAATCCCATGCTCTGAACCCCTAATCCTAACCCTAAACCCCTAGTGTATGCTTTCTGGGTGTTGATCTTTAGGGTGTTGGTTCTGGATTGATCCCAGCAGATGTTTGAGCAAAATTAATTTTGAACTTTTTTATTCGTTGGACGCGTAAAAATATATTGGGACGCATAAAAATTGTTGGGACGCATAAAAATATTTTGGGACGCGTAAATTTTCATCGGACGTGTAAATGTTGATCGGACGCGTAAATGTTGATGGGACGCGCAAACTGGAATAGAACCGTTTTTTCTTTCTTTACAAATTTTTATGAAAAAATTTTTATTTCCCAGAAAAACACGCATAATTCCATTAATTTTATGAAATTTAAAAATTCTAATAAAACTTCTTGTAAAGAGGAAAATCTGAAATTTCGAATTTTATATTCGCTTTACAAAATTGGATGACTATAGGCCAAAAACTTTACATTTTCTAAAGCAGTAGTACACTTAATTCATTCAATTTTTCCAAATATTTTCGTAATTTATTTTCATTTAATATTGTACTTTAATTTTTCACAGATTGAATCAAATATTGAATTGGAAAGAGCCCAAAAATCATTGCATTTTTTGCAATTTCAAATACAAGAAAAGGTCAAAATTAAATTTACAATTTAATTTTGCATATATTTTTAGGACGACGAATTAAAAGAAATGAAGGAGGAAATGAAGGAACAAATGCAACAAAAAGAAAATGAATTGGAAAGGGCAAAATGCCGAATTGAGGAATTGGAAGAAATGAACACAGAAAAACAGAGGAAAATTGACGAATTGGAGAAAAAATTGAGCCAAACATTTGAAACAATTCAACAAAATGGAGGAAATGAAAATGGCGAGGATTTGGAAGGGTTGAGGGCGGAAATTGAAAAATTGGAACAAAAATTGATGAATGCAAATGAGGAAAAGGAATATTACAAAAAACATTTCAAAGGAGAACAACGGGGCGAACATGGTAGGAATTCGGTCATTGGGAAAAATAATAATATTAAAATGTTCAGTGCAAAATGGTCGAGGAGGAGGCGGCGGATATTCTACTGATGATTTTGGCAAAGAATTAATTGTGGCGAACAAAAGGAAATATCAGTTGGAAAGTCGAGTCAAACAAATTGAAATGGAGCTGAAAGAAGCACAACAGGTAAAATATAAATTAAATAAAATATGTAATTTGCCAAAAAACCTGAAATTGCCTAAAAGATTGTAACGATTCAGAATTTTATCTTAAGGCCCATAAACCTTATACTCAATCGATAACGTCAGATTATGTTTTAGCCTGGATGTTTAAACCGTTTAATACCCTTTAATTGCTGACCAAACCAAAAGGGTTTAAACCGTTTAATACCTTTTAATTGTTGACCAAACCAAAATGGGTTTAAACCGTTTAATACCCTTTAATTGTTGACCAAACCAAAATGGGTTTAAACCGTTTAATACACTTTAATTATTGACCAAACCAAAATGGGTTTAAACCGTTTAATACCCTTTAATTATTGACCAAACCAAAATGGGTTTAAACCTTTTAATACTCTTTAATTATTGACCAAACCAAAATGGGTTTAAACCGTTTAATACCCTTTAATTATTGACCAAACCAAAATGGGTTTAAAAAACCGTTTAATACCCTTTAATTATTGACCAAACCAAAATGGGTTTAAACCGTTTAATACCCTTTAATTATTGACCAAACCATAACAAATTATACCATTCAATGTCTCCATCTTGACCAGCTCTATCCAATTTTGGTATATGGTTTGTGAATTTAGGATAAACCCATATTTAAACTACTATTATATTAATTTTAGTCTTATGTGTTCTTTTGGCAATTAAATTAGTATTGAATTAATCATTAATTGGATTGGCATTTTTAAGAGGGCCGCCCATTTAGCCGAAAGCTTGAAAAGCACTGAAAAACTACTGTGGCTGGAGAAGGAACGAAGTGCCACATTGGAAATGGAAAAGGAGAAAATGAACGGGGAAATGGATGAATTGAGACGAAATGGCGATTCATTGAGAAGACAATTAGAGGGAATGATGGGCGAAAATGCGGGCATTACGATAATGCCATCGGGGGAGGAGGAAATGCGGAAGGTTAGGACAGAATGTGAACAAAAAGTGAATGAAATGCGGGAAATGAAGAACAAAGTGGAATGGAGGATGGGCGAAATCACTCAAATGTTCCGTAAGTTTTTGGGGATTTTTTTTTTTAAAAAATTTTATGGAGTACTGCCTGAAGGAAGACCTTCATTGATTTTTTGGCCAATAGCTCAGTGAGTTGATGGCCAAGGCCAATCTGGAAAGTCAATATACAATTTTAAAGGCTTAAATTTCCTCTATAAAATGGCTTTGTAAAATTTATTAATTTCTACTTAAGCCTTCACAAAAATTTAAATTACTTAAGAAAAAAGTAACTATTCGACTTCTTTGGGAAAATGCAAGTATTTTCCAAATATTTTCATGATCTAAAATATTTAATTATAGCCTTTTTATATAAGAAACTCAGGCCTTTCGAATAGAATATCGCCTTTCCAAAATTGGCCATTGCCTCTTGAAATTTGAAATTATAAGCCAAAAACCAATGATAGTTCAAGTAAAATCCAATTTTGCACTTAAAGATGACGCAAAATGGCGATTGGGCGAAGTGGAGGCAACATTGGCCCATCGAGATTGGGAGTTGGAACAGGCACAAAATAGGATCAAACAAATGGAAACGGCATTGAGCCAAAATGATGGAGCAATGCAAAATGATGAATTGCAAAGGCTGAAGGCCGAATTGGGGGAACAATCCAAGGAAAAGGCCAAATTGGAATGGCGCCTTGGGGAAGTCACACAATGGTGGAATGATGCAAAATGGAGGTAATAAATGAAAAGAGGATTTTGTATAACCTAGATGGGTTTTTGGGCCATAGTTTTTGACTGGGTGGCCAATCCAATGAATTTGGACTCTTGATTTTTTATTATAATTTTATTCAATATTTTCTTCTTTTTAAAATTGATAAATTTGATTATTAAATTGGCAAAAATATTCAAGAAATAAAGCTCAAAGATAATTTAAAATTAATTAAAAATATAATAGAAATTAATTAATAGAGTGGGCGAATAGGAGGCGGAAACCGCACATCGAAGCAATTTGCTGGACAAAGCGCATCATAAAATTGGGGAATTGGAAAGAAGGCATGTTTATGAAAGCCGGATCACTATTTATTATGTGAATTTTTTTATTAGATTCGAAGGGAATATAGGCAGCGGCGATTTTGGCAAAACATCAGCGGAGGAAATGGAAAGGAAAATTGCGCAGCTTGACAAAGCTTACAATGATTCACAATGGAGGTTATTGGGTATCCATTTTAGTAAAAAGAGCTGAATTTATTTGAAGGGTTGGCGAATTGAAGGCAGATTTACATCGAGTTGGGGGAGAAAGGGAGAAATTGGCCAGGGAATTGGACGAATTGAGGGGAGAAAAAGCCAAATTGGAATGGCGAATTGGGGAAGTGACCCAATGCTGGAATGATGCAAAATGGAGGTAAAATTAATAGGGCAATTAAATTAATTAATTTGGAATCAGGATTGGTGAATTATTGGCAGAACTGGCGCAAAAAGGAAATGGAATGGAAAAAATTGGATTGGAAGAAAGAAGGCGAGTCCATCATTTTCTGCCAATTTTGAGCAATTTTTAAGGGCCACATTTCTTGTTCGGAAGCAGCCGCATTCGGATCGGAATAAATGGAAATTGTTGACAATGTAATTAATGGGAAATATTTAATTTAGTGAAATAATTACTGAAAATGTCGAAAATATTTTAGCAGTTCAAACTTTATACTCAATTGATAGATCCCATCAAGATTCATCATTTGATTATGTTTTGGCTTGATTTAACCAATCCTAATTTAGTTTTGAACCATTAAACCAAAATGGGTTTAAACCGTTTAATACCCTTTAATTATTGACCAGACCAAAATGGGTTTAAACCGTTTAATACCCTTTAGTTGTTGACCAAACCAAAATGGGTTTAAACCGTTTAATACCCTTTAATTGTTGACCAAACCAAAATGGGTTTAAACCGTTTAATACCCTTTAATTGTTGACCAAACCAAAATGGGTTTAAACCGTTTAATTCCCTTTAATTATTGACCAAACCAAAATGGGTTTAAACCGTTTAATTCCCTTTAATTATTGACCAAACCAAAATGGGTTTAAACCGTTTAATACCCTTTAATTGTTGACCAAACTAAAATGGGTTTAAACCATTTAATACCCTTTAATTGTTGACCAAACCAAAATGGGTTTAAACCGTTTAATACCCTTTAATTGTTGACCAAACTAAAATGGGTTTAAACCGTTTAATACCCTTTAATTGTTGACCAAACCAAAATGGGTTTAAACCGTTTAATTCCCTTTAATTATTGACCAAACCAAAATGGGTTTAAACCGTTTAATTCCCTTTAATTATTGACCAAACCAAAATGGGTTTAAACCGTTTAATACCCTTTAATTGTTGACCAAACCAAAATGGGTTTAAACCGTTTAATACCCTTTAATTGTTGACCAAACCAAAATGGGTTTAAACCGTTTAATACCCTTTAATTTTTGACCAAACCAAAATTGGTTTAAACCATTTAATACCCTTTAATTATTGACCAAATCATAACAAATTACATACCATTCAATATGTCGTAAGCCCCTTAGGTACCTTCTGATTAATTCAAACCGTATAATCTTTTCACCAAAATAATAAAAATATTTCTTTTCTATGAATTTGGCATTTTTTCAGGGAAAATTCATTGGAATCGCCGCTAAAAAGAATTTGGTTTGAGACGGATGCATCGGCAGATGGAAAAGAAATATTTCTAATTGTTAGCACTAATTAATTTCCACCACATTCAAAATATTTCTCATTTTTCCACAGGGAAGTTTCCTCAATTGGGAATGTGCCCTTCGATGCGAGCCAATTGAGGGAAAGCCAAATCGACGCGGAATTTGGGTGGATTTGCCTGCTGGCCGACATGAATTCCGATTTTACCGTGGCGGACAATGGGAAACGGCCAATGAATTTGAACAATGTTGGAATGAAAATGGAACAAAGAATAATTATATTTTGGTGGAATAAAAGGGGGGAAATTGTTAATGAATAATTTAAAATTATTTTAAGTTTTTTAAACAAAAAAAAAATATTTAAATTCGTTTTATTTCCGACTAAATCTTGAAAAAAATTACACCATTCTTTAGGTTTATATCTTCATTAATTAATTCGTTAATCAACTGGATAGTAAAAATTTTGACACAAATTTTTTGATTGCTCTAAATTTACTTATTCAAATGACCTTTTATATTTATAAATCAAGTTTAGATAGACAATGATAGTAAAATTTCAATAACATAAAAATAATAATCCTGTATATTAAAAATATATTAGTAGACAATAAGTAGTTTTAAATATTTTAATATTTCTAAAAATGAAAACTCTCCATGAGTGTTTCTTTTGCTTTCTCAAAAATATTTTTTCCCTCGGGATTCGGGAACATCATCAACTGGCGAACAACGGCGTTTTGATGTATATGCTTAAAAATAAAAATGTAAAATTTTCTATAAAAGGATTAAAATTTAACCATTTTGCTTTCTTTTGGCGATGTTGCATTCAAATTTCTCCTTAATTATGTATTATATTATATATAGAATGGTGAAATACGTTTAATGGATCTACAGTAATGTTTTTTAAATGGCGGCGAATCTAATTAATTTAATAATTATTAAAAAATTTTTTAATTATTCTTAAAGTTTTAATTAACAAATATCATGCAAAAATCAGAATTATTTCCGGAAAACACAAAAAATCAGAATTCTTTCCGGAAAACACAAAAAATCAGAATTATTTCCGGAAAACACAAAAAATCAGAATTATTTCCGGAAAACACAAAAAATCAGAATTCTTTCCGGAAAACACAAAAAATCAGAATTCTTTCCGGAAAACGCAAAAAATCAGAATTCTTTCCGGAAAACACAAAAAATCAGAATTATTTCCGGAAAACACAAAAAATCAGAATTATTTCCGGAAAACACAAAAAATCAGAATTCTTTCCGGAAAACACAAAAAATCAGAATTATTTCCGGAAAACACAAAAAATCAGAATTATTTCCGGAAAACACAAAAAATCAGAATTATTTCCGGAAAACACAAAAAATCAGAATTCTTTCCGGAAAACACAAAAAATCAGAATTCTTTCCGGAAAACACAAAAAATCAGAATTTTTTACGGAAAACACAAAAAATCAGAATTCTTTCCGGAAAACGCAAAAAATCAGAATTCTTTCCGGAAAACACAAAAAATCAGAATTATTTCCGGAAAACACAAAAAATCAGAATTATTTCCGAAAAACACAAAAAATCAGAATTCTTTCCGGAAAACACAAAAAATCAGAATTCTTTCCGGAAAACACAAAAAATCAGAATTATTTCCGGAAAACACAAAAAATCAGAATTATTTCCGGAAAACACAAAAAATCAGAATTATTTCCGGAAAACACAAAAAATCAGAATTCTTTCCGGAAAACGCAAAAAATCAGAATTCTTTCCGGAAAACGCAAAAAATCAGAATTATTTCCGGAAAACACAAAAAATCAGGATTATTTCCGGAAAACACAAAAAATCAGAATTATTTCCGGAAAACACAAAAAATCAGAATTCTTTCCGGAAAACACAAAAAATCAGAATTCTTTCCGGAAAACACAAAAAATCAGAATTTTTTACGGAAAACACAAAAAATCAGAATTCTTTCCGGAAAACGCAAAAAATCAGAATTCTTTCCGGAAAACACAAAAAATCAGAATTATTTCCGGAAAACACAAAAAATCAGAATTATTTCCTGATCTAAAACCCAAGTTCTCAAGATGAAGCTTAATATTTTTAATTTATAGAAAACCAAACATTCATGCTAAATGGAATTCAATGGAAAATGGAATGAAATGTATGAGAATGTAAAAATTCAAAAAAATCATTTATTAAAAAATATTTATTATTCAAATCTCCAAATAATTTTATTTATCACTTTGTTGAATAAATCATACAAATTCATTATTCATTGTCTTCTCTAGCTTTTTCACAATTTATTCAAATATTCCCCAGCAGTTCCACCATTTGGAATAGCTCCCATTCTTGGTAATAGGTGGACCATTGATCCCATTGATTCCATGGAGCTAATTGGCGAAATAATATAATATTATAATTATTGCAAAATATGAGCTCACCAATATATTTCCATTGTCTAAATGTGCATCAATTCGAATGCCCGCATTCTGTGAACCATTTTCTCCCTTATTTGAATCATCAACGCGAATCTGCTGAATGGGGGAAATGAATATCAGAATCATTTACATTTTCGTTTTTTGTCGCCTTTATATTCACATTTCACAAAGACAAATTTATTACCACAAGCTACAAATATCTACGTTTACTCACATAAGTATAAATTCGCCCTTTATTCGCCGGTACAGTTTGAAAATATTCCAACATCATGACAAATGTCTCCTCATCATCAACAATGATTTTGTCACAATCTTCGTCTACAAAAAATTTAAAGTCAAAATAATTAAGTATTTAATCACCTTTATAGAAATATTTATCGCCATCGAATTCTGCCATTTTGTTTTGCATTTTGGCCAAGGATGTGGCAAAATTGTCGTCAGAATCCAAATGAATTTTACGTGTGAAACCATCGGAATGAGTCCATTTGATATTCATTTTCGGTTAATTGGAAAAGCTTAAAAAAATAAATTCTATATATTTTCCCAAATAATTCTCAATTCCTAGGTCCCAGCTCTCCTTTTAATCGCTTAAACATTAAATGGATATGGCCAAACAATGAGAAAAGGAATGCAAAATGGGAAAAATGCAAATTGTTTTGTGTCAACGGCCTAAAGGGATTTGCCAAATGACAAAGGATGAAATGGGGAAGAATATTTATCTGATTTATCCATTTCTGCTGAAAGAAGACTGACAAAAAAATTGTCGGATAACAACAAAAGAAGCAAAAAGCAATCCTTTCTAAAATTTTCATTTTTATACAAGGAAACAAATTTGGTGGGAAAAATATGGAATGGCAAAGTTTTGATTGAGACGGGAACTATGGACAAATAGGAATTTGCTTGAATAATAAAAGACAGTAAATTATTATTATTATAGAAAATGGAGCCTAATTAATAAAATTGCTTAATTATATATATACCATTCTAATTAGGAAAGTAAATTGGAGGATTCCGAAAATTTTCGGGATTTCCTCTCTACCTTTTTTTCTTTTATGCTTCAACAGAACAATGAAAATTGAAATCGAAATTTGTATGCCATTTTTATTTGGTTTAAATTTGTTTAATTTGAACTAAATTTAAATCAAAAATTATATAAATTAATCCATCTCTATCCGTTCTTTAAAATGATATAATTTTTGATTTTTTTTTAAATTTAAATTAATCATATTTAATTCATTTAATTTTAACAATCCTCAAGATCCTTTGTTTATTACATATAATTGGACTATTCCTTTTAAAAATGATTACTAAATTCGCAATTAAAAGAATTCATGTCCATAATTATAATTACTAATCTTGAGTCCTTTTTCCCTAAAACATTTATAAAAAAATGGCTCAGCATCTTCATTGCCCTAAAGCGCAATCATAAAATAAATGGCCAACCATATTCGAAATTACACTGTGCTATTTTTATTGCCCCATTCCCAATCATCCTTTCTTTCCATTTTATGAACGAAAAAATGGATGAAACATTTCCTCAATTTATGGCCACAAACTTTGTTCTTCGGCCCAAAATTTAATGGCAGAAAAAATGGAAATAATTTTATAAAATCATTCCATCGTTTTTACTCATTTTTTTGGTTTTTTATACTCTAATTATTGTAGTTTAATTTGCAATTTTTAATTAGAATTAATTCATAAAAAAGAATCCGTCTTTTTAATCAATCTGATCCAATTATCGTCAAAAAATGCTTTGCAAAAAAATCGACGCCATTTAAATTCGAAATGTGGCAAAAATCTGTGAAAATTGGAGATACACTCTTCAAACAAAATAATATTGCGGAGATCTTAATAAATGAATGAACCGGTTCTTTTTTGATCCCCACTTGGTGCCAGCCTACTTTCTTTCCCCTTCTTCTTTCGGTTCATTTCCGCCGTATTGTGTGGATCGAATCCCCCAAACAAAATGTTGATGAGGCCAAAGTTCTCCTTTAAAATGTGGCCCTTTTAAAACTTTAATTAATCAAAATAAATAATAAATTTATTTTCCATTTTATTTTATTCTTAAATTAATTTACCTTTGAAAATTTTATGTAAAAAATGCATAAAAAATTTAATTGTTTCCAGTCGACCTCATTTTCCTCCCTTTTCATTCCTAAAAAAGAAGAAAAGTGCACTGTTGTGCGATCTGCGATGTGAAAAATTTTTGCTGATTTTTAAGTAAAAAATTCGACGAATAAAATGAATGAAAAATTGCAATTCACTGTCCTTTTCTCCCTTCCTTTGCTGCTGATGTGCTCTGATCAGAGATTGATGGCCAAATTTGGAATTGAAATTGGAATGGGCGAAATTGAATGGAATGAATGGAATTGGTTAATCAGCCGAAAGAAGAACATTTTGTCCCCTTCCCTCCACTCGTGCGCCCATCAATTCGAGAACAAATTGCCGGAAAATGGGAAAAAGGCAAACCGCCACCTTTTTAATTGATACTTTTTGCCGACATTACCGCCTTACTAAAATTCCATTTTTGGGTGGAAAAGAAGGAAATGGAGGCCATAATCATTTTTTGCCCATTTAGTCGTCATCAAAATGTGAATTCTTGCCAATTTTTCCCTTATGATTAACAAAAAATTCGCGCAAAATATTCGGATTATTATATAGAAGGGAAAAAATACATTGATCCTATTTAAAATGCGATGGCCGCAAATCCTCCGCATCTGACCCAAAATCCTTCATTGGGGCAATGTGAACTGGTTTTTTGTGGCTAACAAATAAAAAACATATTTCACATTCAATTTCTCCCTTTCAACACAATCCATTACTATATGCGCGATCTAAAACATTCCTTCCAAACATATTTTTATCCCATCCAAAATTGTTGCGAATGGAGAATATAATTGTAAAAACCAATTTAATTGGATTTAAATTTTTGGAATAAATATAATAATTCAGAATTCAATTTGAATCATTTTATTATTTTGTCCCAATTTCAACACCTAAAACTTGTTCTTTTGGTCATAGCTAAATAAGTAAGCAATCAATTTGCAACAAGAATTATATAAACCATTGGAAAGCACTAAAAGTCTTCTAAAAAGTGGGTTCTCTTATTTTTAAATGTTGAAATAAATTTTAAAAATGAATGAACTTTTCCTCACAAAATTCAATTTAATTACAGCTTTCATTTTTCATTAAGTTTAGATAAATAAATAATTTTAGATGATATATATTCTGCTTTAAAATGGTTTACATCTTTCTAATGGTTATTTCCTAATTTAGTTTTAGACAAACAAACCAAATAGGCAGTCAAATTCTCTACCATTTGGATTTAGAGCGTACAACAATTAGCCAATGAAATTATTTTTTAGCACAAAAAATGTTTAATTTGAATGCTTTTTTTTTCACCCAAAAAATAATAAAATTTCGATCATGAAGAATATTAATATTATTGCCCGGGAGCATTGTGGATAACACCCAATATTGTACCCTCGCCCCTTTTGTTCGCTTCAACATTGTTACACGACCATCATTAAAAGCGGCTGGTGGTTGAAGGCCGATTAAATTTCAGTATTAAATTCCCATATTTTTCATTTTCACACTATTCCATACCATCTATTAATATTTCCTCCCTTTTTTGTGATTTTCTGCAAAAAAGTTTCCCCCGTTGGATTGGCCTTCTGCTGGTCCGATCATCCATGATGGATTATTGCACAAGGCCACGGCCACCTTTTCCCCCAAAAATGGTGGTTTCCACTTTCCACTTTCCATTCATTTAATTCCCTCGCATTTTCCCAAAACCATGGCCCCATCAATTTCATCCATATTCGCCCAATTTCACACCTTTTCCCCTTTAAAATATTAAATAATCTTTGATTATTATAATTTTGGTCATTTCAAAATATATTTTTATTTATTCATTTTTACGAAAATTTCATCCATATTTGGCTTCCCCCCCCCCCACAAATTTTCGGCGTAATAATTTCGCCCAAAAATGTCTTTTTTTTCATCAAATTGCGCGCACTCCAAGTTGTCTCTTCTAATTTCCATTTTTTGTTTTGAAAGCGCCAAAATGTCTCGATTTCACCTCAAAAAAAAATTTTTTTTGGCCGCTTCCATTTTCCCCGCAATTTCCCTATATTTCCCTTCACCAAAATTGCCCGCAATTCCCTCCAAAGAAAATAATTCGCCCCCAAATTT